>JANCRA010000033.1:9605713-10130713 GCA_024362935.1 Setophaga petechia | reverse complement strand
CGGGTTCCGGCAAAATGGCGGCGATTGGGACCGCCGGTTTTTTCTCGGGTTTTTTTTGGGTTTTTCACGCTTTTTGCGGGATTTCCGCGGGTCCCTGGTTGTAGGGCTGGTATTCCGGTTTGGTTGTGCTCGGCGGTGTCGCGCGGGGGGGGGTCTGTGGGGCGCGGGGGGGTGCCGCGGTTTCGATCCAGCCCTGGGACCTTCCCGGGGGCGTGCCCCTTTGCTGATGTCACTCGGGGGTGCTGTGCTTGCAGTGTGCCGCTGTGGACGGCAGGGGGGCGCTGTGCTTGGGCTACATGGGCAGTGACAGCATTGGGGGGCTCTGCCTGCAGTGGCCGGTTGCAGACAGCAGGGGGTGCTGTGGTATTACTGATCAGGGTGGATTGGTTGCACCTGGGGTAGGGGTACTAAGTAGGGGGTGTGGTTCCTATATACTGTATATATAAAAAGAAGAAAAACTATATGTCTGGTGCAGCAGTAGAAAATTTCAGGCTCCCGGGGAGTAAATGGATTTTTTTATTTTAAAAGTTTTTTTTTTTCCTTTACTCCCAGGGAGCCTGAAAGTTTCTACTGCTGCTTTTTTAAACTAAAGCTAGAAAAGAAGACAAAGTTAGAAAGAGAGGAAAGGAGAGAGAAGAGGAAGAGAAGAGAGAGAGAAGAGAATGGAGAAGAGAGGGAGAAAGAGGAGAAGAGAGAGAAAAGAGAGAGAAAAGAGAGAGAGAGAAGAGAGAGAGAGAAAAGAGGAGAGAGAGAGAGAGAAAAGAGAGAGAGAGAGAAAAGAGAGAGAGAGAGAGAGAAAAGAGAGAGAGAGAGAAAAGAGAGAGAGAGAGAAAAGAGAGAGAGAGAGAGAGAAAAGAGAGAGAGAGAGAAAAGAGAGAGAGAGAGAAAAGAGAGAGAGAGAGAAAAAGAGAGAGAGAGAGAAAAGAGAGAGAGAGAGAAAGAAAAGAGAGAGAGAAAGTGAGAAGAGAGAGGGAAGAGAGAAAAGAGAGTGAGAAGAGAGAGAAAAGAGACAGGAAAGAAACAGAGGAAAGAGACAGGAGAAGAGAGAGGAGAATAGAGAGAAAGGAAGAGAGAAAGAGAGGAGAAAAGAGGGAAAGGGAGGAGGAAAGAGAGGAGAAGAGAGAGGAGGGAGGGGAAATAGGAGAGAGAAAAGAACAGAAGAAGAGAGGAGAAGAGAAGAGAGAGGAAAGAGAACACAGGAAAGGAGAAGAGAAGAGAGAGCAGAAGGGACAGAAGAAGACAGGAGAAGAGACAAAAGGGGACAGGAGAAGAGACGAGAACAGAGAAGAGAGAAGAGGAGACAAGAAGAGACAGAAGAACAGGGGAGAGGAGCGAGAGAAGAGAAAGAACAAAAGACACGGATAAGGACAAAGAAGAGAGAAAACAAGGGTGAGGGGGAGAGAAAAAAGAAGGACAGACAAAGAAATGAGGGAGAGGGACTGAAAAAACAAGGAGTCAAAGGGAAGGAGGAGAGAGAAACAGAAAAGAAGGAGAGAGCAACAGAAAACAGGAACAGGGAGAAAAAAAAAAGGAGGGTGGAAACTGAGGAAGTACAGGAGTTAGACAGAAAGGAAATTGTTAGGGTTAAAGGAAGACTTAGGGTTAGAGTAAAAAAGACAAACAGAGGAAAAGGAGAACACAGACAGGAAAAGAAGAAAGAAGGGTGAGGGTTTGAGTTATAGGGAAAAGGAAACAAGGTGGAAAGTATAGACAGAAGAGAAGGGAATAAACACAGACTGACAAAAATAGTGAAATGGACAGAAAATAAAAGAATCAAATGGGAACAGTTACAGAAGCAGAGACACAGGGTCAGCAAGACAGAGAAACAGGAACAAAGGGTTAGACACAGATGAAAGTTAAGTTAGAAAGAGAAAAGTAAAGTGAGGAACTAAAGGAAGAAATACAGTGGAATGAAATGACAACACCACACTAAAAAACGACAGGAGCCACGGTGGGGGTAGGGCAGGGCAAGGGGGATCTTCGTTAGGGGTGATTCCACTTTATTAAAGGGACATTTTTATTTAAACATCAGCAAAACACATAGATACAGTGTTTACAAATGCAAGTGCAGATACAATCCATAGACGCACCGGTAAAAACCTAATTTACACATAGAGCAATACAAGGAAATACAGCAATTAATCCAAATGCAGTACAGAGCAATACAACACAAAACACATTAACACAAGGTGATTCTATTTCATTACATGTCAGTCTATTGTTACTGCAAATCCAAAACAACAAACGCACACAGAAAACAACACTCACCTACCATTAACATCCCCTTCACATTACACACAAACTCACCATCGCTCTCATCACAACTGCTAAATCACAGCCCAGCAATCATTGGTCCTCGGGAACGTGGTTCCCGGGACCCCTGAAAAATCCTCCTGCCTGACGAAAACCCCGGTCCCTGGACGGTCCACCCCCAAACTTTGGTGATGAAAGTCACCTCGCAGACCGGCCGGGACCGAGGAAAAAAAAAACCCAGCCGGGGGGAAAAAAAAAAAAAACCCCCCGGCTGGGGATTTTTTATTCTAAATTTAAAAATGAGTTGAAAAACCTGAAAAGCAAAAGTCATACAAGGTTACAACCCTGCAGCACACAGCACACACATACACACCCTCGCTCACACCTCACCCGCTCTGCTAACCCCCGGCACGCGTTCGCACCGCTCCCCGGGAACGTGGTTCCCGGGAGCCCCTGAAAAATCCTCCTGCCTGACGAAAACCCCGGTCCCTGGACGGTCCGCCCCCAAACTTTGGTGATGAAAGTCACCTCGCAGACCGGCCGGGACCGAGGGAAAAAAAACCCAGCCGGGGGGAAAAAAAAAAAAAACCCCCCGGCTGGGGATTTTTTATTCTAAATTTAAAAATGAGTTGAAAAACCTGAAAAGCAAAAGTCATACAAGGTTACAACCCTGCAGCACACACATACACACCCTCGCTCACACCTCACCCGCTCTGCTAACCCCCGGCACGCGTTCACACCGCTCCCCGGGAACGTGGTTCCCGGGAGCCCCTGAAAAATCCACCTGCCTGACGAAAACCCCGGTCCCTGGACGGTCCGCCCCCAAACTTTGGTGATGAAAGTCACCTCGCAGACCGGCCGGGACCGAGGAAAAAAAAACCCAGCCGGGGGGAAAAAAAAAAAAACCCCCCGGCTGGGGATTTTTTATTCTAAATTTAAAAATGAGTTGAAAAACCTGAAAAGCAAAAGTCATACAAGGTTACAACCCTGCAGCACACAGCACACACATACACACCCTCACTCACACCTCACCCGCTCTGCTAACCCCCGGCACGCGTTCGCACCGCTCCCCGGGAACGTGGTTCCCGGGAGCCCCTGAAAAATCCTCCTGCCTGACGAAAACCCCGGTCCCTGGACGGTCCGCCCCCAAACTTTGGTGATGAAAGTCACCTCGCAGACCGGCCGGGACCGAGGGAAAAAAAACCCAGCCGGGGGGAAAAAAAAAAAAAACCCCCCGGCTGGGGATTTTTTATTCTAAATTTAAAAATGAGTTGAAAAACCTGAAAAGCAAAAGTCATACAAGGTTACAACCCTGCAGCACACACATACACACCCTCGCTCACACCTCACCCGCTCTGCTAACCCCCGGCACGCGTTCACACCGCTCCCCGGGAACGTGGTTCCCGGGAGCCCCTGAAAAATCCACCTGCCTGACGAAAACCCCGGTCCCTGGACGGTCCGCCCCCAAACTTTGGTGATGAAAGTCACCTCGCAGACCGGCCGGGACCGAGGAAAAAAAAACCCAGCCGGGGGGAAAAAAAAAAAAAACCCCCCGGCTGGGGATTTTTTATTCTAAATTTAAAAATGAGTTGAAAAACCTGAAAAGCAAAAGTCATACAAGGTTACAACCCTGCAGCACACACATACACACCCTCGCTCACACCTCACCCGCTCTGCTAACCCCCGGCACGCGTTCGCACCGCTCCCCGGGAACGTGGTTCCCGGGAGCCCCTGAAAAATCCACCTGCCTGACGAAAACCCCGGTCCCTGGAGGGTCCGCCCCCAAACTTTGGTGATGAAAGTCACCTCGCAGACCGGCCGGGACCGAGGAAAAAAAAACCCAGCCGGGGGAAAAAAAAAAAAAAACCCCCCGGCTGGGGATTTTTTATTCTAAATTTAAAAATGACTTAAAAATCCTGAAAAGCAAAAGTCACACACACTCGATTAAATCCCATCAGCATGCGCTCCCACACGCAGAGCCGAGCGTACACACGCTCACACGGTCACATGCTATCGCACGCTCGGACACGCTTCCCGCTTACACGCTCGCTGCGGCCCTTACTTGCAACGCTGAAGAACGTGCTTCGACGCCTCTTCTGGCTGCCGCTCCTTGACGTCAAATGGCAGAGTCTGAGGAAATCGGTAGCCTCGGGGACCTGTGAGACGACAAGAAGTGGTCAAAGAGCAGCTCTCTGACAGCTAGGACTTGTCCCCGCTCTGGACCGATACATTTTCTACCCAAAATCCCATAAAAGACAAATGAACGGTAAAATTTTTATAACTGTTCTACCTAACTGTGACTAGTGCCAGGGCAGGGCAGCTCCGATCCTAAGTATTACAACATAAATACATACAATATAAACCGACAGATACGGTGCAAGTGTACGTACAGTGTAAATGCACACAATATAAGGCGACGCGCTTAAGTACGGTATAATTACACACAATGTAAGCCGGCATAGGTACACACAATCTAAGTACACACAGCATAAGCCAGCATAGGTACAAACAATGTAAATCAGCATAAGTACACACAATATAAGTACACACAATATAAATCAGCATAAGTACACACAATATAAGTACACACAATATAAATCAGCATAAGTACACACAATATAGGTACGCACAATATAAACCAGCATAGCTACGCACAATCTAAGTACACACAATGTAAGTAAGTACACACAATGTAAGTAAGTACACACAAGATAAACCAGCATAGGTACACACAATGTAAGTACACACGGTATAAACCAGCATAGGTACGCACAATATAAACCGGCATAGGTACACACAATATAAACCGGCATAGGTAGACACAATATAAACCGGCATAGGTAGACACAATACAGGTACATACAGTATAAGCCAGCATAGATACACACAATGTAAGTACATACGCTATAAGCCAGGATTTGAGATAACTCTCTGGAAGATTAATTCTTGAGCCCTATACCCTTTGAAAAGATGGAACCTACAGAACTACTGCAGTCACATGAGGAGGGTGTAAGACACTCCCTCTAAAAGTCCAAGAGAATGGCATGGAGAAAAACGCACTACCAAAGCTGGTAGTAAGAAGGAAGATGGATGAGAACCTCTTGTGTAATCCTTCCTGTCTCAAAGAGTACAAATGTAAAGATGCCGGAATAACGGATATCCTGAAAGGAACGTGAGTAGAACACGGGCGATATGGCACAGAATAGTGCCGATAAAGCATCGAGACGTAACAAAGGCCTATGACAAGGAAGACGATGGACACAGACAACATAACACAGACACGGACAACATAACAGACACAGATGACATAACACAGAGACAATTGGAAACTCCTTGACACTGTCCCCTTAGGGAACCAAGATTCCTAGCACAAGATGAGCAAGAGGCCGATGATGCGAAAGAAAAGAAAGCGCTATGACAATAGCGCATGATAATGAAATGTAAAAAGAAGTTAAAAGAAGTTGGTGCCAAAGCAGTTAGGAGGATGCTCAAGAGGGTCAGCAAACCCAGAGAAGGAAGCAGACTGCCGGGAGACCGTGGCTGTAGCTCCGGACCTGAAGGTGAGCTCCTCGGGGAAAGATCCGTGACGACGTCGAGTCCGGGAAGGTGTACGACGCAAAGTACATGAGAACATGGATATGGGTTGGAACTGCCCTGCCCGGCAAAGGCTCTGGTGAGGCTGAGAGGAAACCCTCTCCGTTTACTACAAGAGAGCCCACCCCACTACAGACCTCTCAGCTAAGCTGACATCAGATTGCCTCCTGTGACAGTAAAGGTTTTTCCCCTTCTCCCAACCACTGGCCCGGACACTTAGCTTTTGGAACACGAGCGGACAAAAATCCATTCTCCGTCAGACGTGGACGTGGAGATGTTCTCCACGTGCACTTCAGTGCTGCTGTTGCCAAACTTCGGGTAAAAGCCTCCTCAGGGTACCTGAGAAAAAACAGAAAACGTGACTATTGCCCTCAGAAAGAGTAATCCCCGAGACTCCTCCGCACCACCGCGCCAGCTCACCTCAAATCTTGATTTGACTCCAGAGGCCGCCTAGTAGGTACCTGCAAAAGAAAAGGTACACGCTTAGCATGCTGCTGCATAACGCTCACCTGTGAGTCAGCCTGCCTAAAAACCGACTCACCTGCCGTCCCCTGTTCCTGGGCACGCCTCGGGCAGCGACAGCACCTGCAAGGACACAAAGCAGAACAGCATGCTGAGATACTGTGAAAACACAACCTCCCAAATCTGACAAGTATGCCCCACCGACACCTTAAGCTTGCACCCACCTTGCATGGGGATGCTGGGCTAGGAAAAATTGCAGGGGGATCACCTAAAAAACAAAAAGAGGAGATGCTTAGAGTTGCAGCAGAAACTGAGACCTACGCAATAACAACTCCTTCTGTATGCTACTCAATGCTCACCTTGGCCACTCAGCCATGACTGCTGCTCTCGGCCTGGATTTCCTAAAAAGAGACACAAAGAACAGTGCTGTAACACTCACCATTTATGCTTCCACTACAGAGACAAACATTGACTGACCTGATCAGGGGAATACCCAGGATGGAGCGCTCTGCCCAAGATGTTATCCTTCTGCATCTGAAAGAAAGTTAAGACCAAAGTCAGTGGCTGAAAGATCATCTAACGAATCCAGATATCTTGTGATCATGTACAAATCCCATCTAGAGTCCAAGCACACCCCACATGAAAAGCTTCAAGTCCCCGGGACTTCTCCTACTGCACCAGGCTATGTGGCACGGCAGAGCAGCTCCGACACAAATGTGTGCTGACACCCGTGACACAGGAAACACACAGGACATGACGGACAAGACATGTAAGACTAGACGGACACAACACGGACAGAAATAGCCTGGCAAGGAAAATGGCTGCAAGGACTCAGAAGCAAAAAGGAGATGACTGAGGAGGAACTGCTGCTGGGCTGATGCCAGGCTTTCACACAGGCCCCACAAAATGCTAAGGAAAAAGACACGAAATATCCAGACAACACATAAAGCACAAAAGACAAGTGACACAAGACACACCGGGACTGCTCTGCCATGCACACCTCAGCGCGGGTGAGCTGAAGTGAGACTTTTACTTCATGGGGCCTAAGGGGCCACTTCTTGGCTACCCTCAACTCCAGAGCCAATTCAAACCCCCCCAGATCCACCCCGGGAGTCCCAACCCAGCACCCCACTTTCATCCCCTCCGTGGGTCACAGCCCTCCACTTATCTCTGAGACATCCGGCGGTGCCGGTCCACGTCAGGTGCCAAGGAAGGCGGCCTCACCGGCTGGCAAGCTCCTGCTGTCACCGGGCTGGTGTCTCTTGCACAGCTAGAATAAAAGAGAACCAAATATCACTGCCTGATCTAGGCACAACAGCGGCCAAAACCGAAGAAGTCTGCTACTCACCGTGCTCCTAAGAAGGCCCGGCACCTCCTAACCCCAACCCTCCGCCACAGATGGAATTCACCTGCATCTGAAAGAAAGTTAGAACACATGTCAAACATCCGCAGGATAACTCAAAAGCTGCAAACACCTTCTATCAATTGAGGAATAGCATCTAGAGTCCAAGCACACCCCACAGTAAAACTGTCAAGTCCCCGGGACTTCTCCTACCGCACCAGGCCATGCGACAGGGCAGAGCAGCTCTGGCAGAAATGTGTGCAGACACCCGTGACACAGGACGTGACAGACAACAGACACAACACGGACATAAATAGCCTGGCAAGGAAAATGGCCGCAAGAACTCAGAATCCAAAACGACATGACTGAGGCGAAACTGCTGCTGGGCTGATGCCAGGCTTTCTCACAGGCCCCACAACAGGCTAAGGAAAAAGACACACAAAATCCAGACAACACATAATACACAAAAGACAAGTGACATGAGACACACCAGGACTGGTCTGCCCTGCACACCTCAGCTCTGTGAGCAAAAGTGAGACTTTTACTTCATGGGGCCTAAGGGGCCACTTCTTGGCTACCCTCAACTCCAGAGCCAATTCAAACCCCCCATATCCACCCCGGGAGTCCCAACCCAGCACCCCGCTTTCATCCCCTCCACTTATCTCTGGGACATCCAGGGCTGCCGCTCCGCTTCAGGTGCCAAGGAAGGCGGCCTCAACAGCTGGCAAGCTGCTCCTGTCACCAGGCTGGTGTCTCTTGCATAGCTAGATTAAAAGAGAAACAAATATCACTGCCTGATATTGGCACAACAGCGGCCAAAACCAAACCAGTCTGCTACTCACCGTGCTCCTAAGAAGGCCCGGCACCTCCTAACCCCAACCCTCTGCCACAGATGGAATGCACCTGCACCTGAAAGAAAATGAGAACACATATCAAACATCCACAGGAGAACTCAAAAGCTGCCAACACCTTCTATCAATCAAGGAACAGCATCTAGAGTCCAAGCACACCCCACATCACAAACTGCAAGTCCCCGGGACTTCTCCTACTGCACCAGGCCGTGCTACAGGGCAGAGCAGCTCCAACAAAAATGTGCGCTGACACCCGTGACACAGGAAACACAAGACATGACAGACAACGGGGACACAACACAGACAGATATATCCTGGCAAGGAAAATGCCTGCAAGGACTCAGATGACCGAGGCAAAACTGCTCCTTGGCTGATGCCAGGCTTTCTGGCAGGACCCTCAAAAGCCTAAGGTAAAAGACATGTAATGTCCAGACAACACATAATACACAAAAGAGAAGCAACATGAGACACACCGGGACTGCTCTGCCCTGCAAACCTCAACGCTGGGAGCAAAAGTGAGATTTGCCTTTCAGGAGGCCTAAGGGGCCACTCCTTGGCTACCTTAAACTCCAGGGGCAATTCAAACCCCTCCTCCCCGCCCCGGGAGTCCCAACCCAGCACCCCGCTTTCATCCCCTCCACTTATCTCTGGGACATCCAGGGCTGCCGCTCCGCTTCGGGTGCCAAGGAAGGCGGCCTCACCGGCTGGCAAGCTCCTGCTGTCACCGGGCTGGTGTCTCTTGCACAGCTAGATTAAAAGAGAAACAAATATCACTGCCTGATATTGGCACCACTTCAGCCCAAACCAAACAAGTCTCCTACTCACCGTGCTCCTAAGAAGGCCCGGCCCCTCCTAACCCTCCACCACAGATGGAATGCACCTGCACCTGAAAGAAAGTCAGAACACGTGTCAAACATCCGCAGGATAACTCAAAAGCTGCAAACACCTTCTATCAATCGAGGAACAGCAACTAGAGTCCAAGCACACCCCGCATCACAAAGTTCAAGTCCCCGGGACTTCTCCTGCTGCACCAGGCTGTGCGGCAGGGCAGAGCAGCTCCGACACAAATGTGCACTGACACCCGTGACACAGGAAACACAAGACATGACAGACAACGGGGACACAACACAGACAGAAATATCCTGGCAAGGAAAACGCCTGCAAGGACTCAGATGACCGAGGCAAAACTGCTGCTGTGCTTTCTGGCAGGACCCTCAAAGGCCTAAGGTAAAAGACATGACATGTCCAAACAACACATAACGCACAAAAGACAAGTGACACGAGACACACCGGGACTGTTCTGCCCTGCACACCTCAGCACTGTGAGCAAAAGTGAGACTTGCCTTTCAGGAGGCCTAAGAGGCCACTTCTTGGCTATCTTCAACTCCAGAGCTAATTCAAACCCTCCCTCCCCACCCTGTGAGTCCCAACCCAGCACCCCGCTTTCATCCCCTCCACTTATCTCTGGGACATCCAGGGCCGCCGCTCCGCTTCAGGCGCCAAATAAAGCGGCCTCACCTGCTGGCAAGCTCCTGCTGTCACCAGGCTGGTGTCTCTTGCACAGCTAGATTAAAAGAGAAACAAATATCACTGCCTAGTCTAGGCACAACAGCGGCCCAAACCAAACAAGTCTCCTACTCACCATGCTCCTAAGAAGGCCCGGCCCCTCCTAACCCTCCGCCACAAATGTAATGCACCTGCACCTGAAAGAAAGTCAGAACACGTGTCAAACATCCGCAGGATAACTCAAAAGCTGCAAACACCTTCTATCAATCGAGGAATACCATCTAGAGTCCAAGTACACACCACATTACCAACTGCAAGTCCCCGGGACTTCTCCTGCTGCAACAGGCTGTGCGGCAGGGGCAGAGCAGCTCCGACACAAACGTGTGCTGACACCCGTGACACAGGAAACAAGACATGACAGACAACGGGGACACAACACAGACAGATATATCCTGGCAAGGAAAATGCCTGCAAGGACTCAGATGACTGAGGAAAAACTGCTGCTGGGCTGATGCCAGGCTTTCTGGCAGGACCCGCAAAAGCCTAAGGTAAAAGACATGAAATGCCCAGACAACACATAATACACAAAAGACAAGCGACACGAGACACACCGGGACTGGTCTGCCCTGCACACCTCAGCGCTGTGATCCAAAGTGAGACTTTCCTTTGATGGGGCCTAAGGGGCCACTTCATGGACACCCCCCACCTCCAAAGCAGACTCAAAAACCCCTCCCAGTAATTCCCAAACCAGCACCCCGCCTTCATTCCCTCTGTGGGTCACAGCCCTCCACTTATCTCTCAGACTTCTTGCGATGCTGCTCTCAGGTGCAAAAAAAGGCCACCTCGTCACCTGGGAAAGTCCTGCTGGCACCAGGCTGTTCTCTCTCAGACAGCTACAGGAAAGAATACCAAACATCAGAGCCTGACCTTGGCACCACATCGGCCAAAACCCCACCAGTCTGCTACTCACCGTGCTCCTAAGAATGCCCAGCTCCTCGGGCCGCACGCTTCGGGCACGCTCGCAGACCGAGGCTGTCGTCACAGGGGGTGCCTGGGCTAAGAGGAGAGGAGGTGATTTGGCAGAGCTGAAACCTGAGTGCACCCTCGCTCCTCCCCCCTACTTTCCTGACTCACCACACCTCTTTGGCCGTTGCTGAAGGCTTCCCTGGTGGCACCTTTAAATAGACAAGGCAGAGGCTTCATCCCCGAGTCCTGGGATACTTCTGCAGGGCTCCTGAGAGCGGCAAACCCGGCCCGTCGGCCGCTTCCTGACTGGGGCTTGCTGTACTGCGAGTGGATTGCCTAAAGGGCAGAAACAGAGGCTTAGAGTGTCACCAGAAAGTGAGACTTGAGCAAAAACAACTGCTTCTGTATGCTACTCAATGCTCACCTCACCCACCCTCACCTTGACCGCTGACATCCAGCTTTGCTTCCTAAAAAGAAAAAGAATAGTGCTGTAACAGAGTCACACTTTAAACCCCTCCTGCAGAGGCAAAGAGTGACTCACCTGCTCAGGGGCCTACCTCACCCAGGACGGCTGGATGGATTTTGCCCTGGATTTGATCCTGCTGTGTCTGAAAGAAAGTGAGGACAAAATTCAAAGGGCTGCAGGATAACTACACATCTCCAAACATCTTGTGTCTATCTAGAAATATCACCTAGAGGCCAAGTACACCCCACATCAAAAACTTCAAGTCCCCAGGACTCATCCTACTGCACCGGGCTGTGCAGCAGGGCAGACCAGCGCCGGCACAAATGTGCGCTGACACCCGTGACACAGGAAACACAGGACATGACAGACAACGGGGACACAACACAGACAGAAATATCCTGGCAAGGAAAACGCCTGCAAGGACTCAGATGACCGAGGCAAAACTGCTGCTTGGCTGATGCCAGGCTTTCTGGCAGGACCCTCAAAAGCCTAAGGTAAAAGACATGAAATATCCAGACAACACATAATACACAAAAGACAAGTGACACGAGACACACCGGGACTGGTCTGCCCTGCACACCTCAGCACTGTGAGCAAAAGTGAGACTTGCCTTTCAGGAGGCCTAAGGGGCCACTTCTTGGCTACCTTCAACTCCAGAGCTAATTCAAACCCTCCCTCCCCACCCTGTGAATCCCAACCCAGCACCCCGCTTTCATCCCCTCTGTGAGTCACAGCCCTCCACTTATCTCTCATACTCCTTGGGATGCTGCTCTCAGGTGCAAAAAAAGGCCACCTCGTCACCTGGGAAAGTCCTGCCGGCACCAGGCTGTTGTCTCTCAGACAGCTACAGGAAAGAAAACCAAACATCAGAGCCTGACCTTGGCACCACATCGGCCAAAACCCCACCAGTCTGCTACTCACCGTGCTCCTAAGAATGCCCAGCTGCTGGGGCCGCACGCTTCGGGCACGCTCGCAGACCGAGGCCGTTGTCACAGGGGGTGCCTGGTCTAAGAGGAGAGGAGGTGATTTGGCAGAGCTGAAACCTCAGTGCACCCTCGCTCCTCCCCCCTACTTTCCTGACTCACCGCACCTCTTTGGCCGTTGCTGAAGGCTTCCCTGGTGACACCTTTAAATAGACAAGGCAGAGGCTTCATCCCCGAGTCCCGGGATACTTCTGCACGGCTCCTGAGAGCGGCAAACCCCGCTTCCTGACTGGGGCTTACTGTACTGCGAGTGGATTGCCTAAAGGGCAGAAACAGAGGCTTAGAGTGTCACCAGAAAGTGAGACTTGAGCAAAAACAACTGCTTCTGTATGCTACTCAATGCTCACCTCACCCACCCTCACCTTGACCGCTGACATCCAGCTTTGCTTCCTAAAAAGAAAAAGAACAGTGCTGTAACAGAGTCACACTTTAAACCCCTCCTGCAGAGACAAAGAGGGACTGACCTGCTCAGGGGCACCTCCTCACCTGGGATGGCTGGATGGATTCTGCCCTGGATTTGATCCTGCTGTGTCTGAAAGAAAGTGAGGACAAAATTCAAAGGGCTGCAGGATAACTACACATCTCCAAACATCTTGTGTCTATCTAGAAATATCACCTAGAGGCCAAGAACACCCCACATCAAAAACTTCAAGTCCCCAGGACTCGTCCTACTGCACCAGGCTGTGCAGCAGGGCAGACCAGCGCCGGCAGAAATGTGTGCTGACACCCGTGACACAGGAAGCACAGGACATGACAGACAACGGGGACACAACACAGACAGAAATATCCTGGCAAGGAAAACGCCTGCAAGGACTCAGATGACCGAGGCAAAACTGCTGCTGGGCTTCCTAGCAGGACCCTCAAAGGCCTAAGGTAAAAGACATGACACGTCCAAACAACACATAACACACAAAAGACAAGTGACACGAGACACACCGGGACTGTTCTGCCCTGCACACCTCAGCACTGTGAGCAAAAGTGAGACTTGCCTTTCAGGAGGCCTAAGAGGCCACTTCTTGGCTACCTTCAAGTCCAGAGCTAATTCAAACCCTCCCTCCCCACCCTGTGAGTCCCAACCCAGCACCCCGCTTTCATCCCCTCTGTGAGTCACAGCCCTCCACTTATCTCTCAGACTTCTTGCGATGCTGCTCTCAGGTGCAAAAAAAGGCCACCTCGTCACCTGGGAAAGTCCTGCTGGCACCAGGCTGTTCTCTCTCAGACAGCTACAGGAAAGAATACCAAACATCAGAGCCTGACCTTGGCACCACATCGGCCAAAACCCCACCAGTCTGCTACTCACCGTGCTCCTAAGAATGCCCAGCTCCTCGGGCCGCACGCTTCGGGCACGCTCGCAGACCGAGGCCGTCGTCACAGGGGGTGCCTGGGCTAAGAGGAGAGGAGGTGATTTGGCAGCGCTGAAACCTCAGTGCACCCTCGCTCCTCCCCCCTACTTTCCTGACTCACCACACCTCTTTGGCCGTTGCTGAAGGCTTCCCTGGTGACACCTTTAAATAGACAAGGCAGAGGCTTCATCCCCGAGTCCCGGGATACTTCTGCAGGGCTCCTGAGAGCGGCAAACCTGGCCCGTCGGCCGCTTCCTGACTGAGGCTTGCTGTACTGCGAGTGGATTGCCTAAAGGGCAGAAACAGAGGCTTAGAGTTGCAACAGAAAGTGAGACTTGAGCAAAAACAACTGCTTCTGTATGCTACTCAATGCTCACCTCACCCACCCTCACCTTGACCGCTGACATCCAGCTTTACTTCCTAAAAAGAAAAAGAACAGTGCTGTAACAGAGTCACACTTTAAACCCCTCCTGCAGAGACAAAGAGCGACTGACCTGCTCAGGGGCCTACCTCACCCAGGACGGCTGGATGGATTTTGCCCTGGATTTGATCCTGCTGTGTCTGAAAGAAAGTGAGGACAAAATTCAAAGGGCTGCAAGATAACTACACATCTCCAAACATCTTGTGTCTATCTAGGAATATCACCTAGAGGCCAAGTACACCCCACATCAAAAACTTCAAGTCCCCAGGACTCGTCCTACTGCACCGGGCTGTGCAGCAGGGCAGACCAGCGCCGGCACAAATGTGCGCTGACACCCGTGACACAGGAAACACAAGACATGACTAACAACGGGGACACAACACAGACAGAAATATCCTGGCAAGGAAAAGGCCTGCAAGGACTCAGATGACCGAGGCAAAACTGCTGCTTGGCTGATACCAGGCTTTCTGGCAGGACCCGCAAAAGCCTAAGGTAAAAGACATGAAATATCCAGACAACATATAATACACAAAAGACAAGTGACACGAGACACACCGGGACTGGTCTGCCCTGCACACCTCAGCGCTGTGATCCAAAGTGAGACTTTCCTTTGATGGGGCCTAAGGGGCCGCTTCATGGACACCCCCCACCTCCAAAGCTGACTCAAAAACCCCTCCCAGTAATTCCCCAACCAGCACCCCACTTTCATCCCCTCTGTGGGTCACAGCCCTCCACTTATCTCTCAGACTTCTTGTGATGCTGCTCTCAGGTGCAAAAAAAGGCCACCTGGGAAAGTCCTGCTGGCAGCAGGCTGTTGTCTCTCAGACAGCTACAGGAAAGAAAACCAAACATCAGAGCATGACCTTGGCACCACATCGGCCAAAAGCCCACAAGTCTGCTACTCACCGTGCTCCTAAGAATGCCCGGCACCTCCTAACCCTCCGCCACAGATGGAATGCACCTGCACCTGAAAGAAAGTCAGAACACGTGTCAAACATCTGCAGGATAACTCAAAAGCTGCAAACACCTTCTATCAATCGAGGAACAGCATCTAGAGTCCAACTACACCCCACATCACAAAGTCCAAGTCCCCAGAACTCGTCCTATTGCAGCAGGCTATGTGGCACAGCAGAGCAGCTCTGGCACAAATGTGTGCAGGCACCCGTGACACAGAACGTGACAAACAGGGGGACATTAGACAGGACACATTATGCTTGTGCTGAGGGCCTCGAGGGGAAAAAGCAAAAGGGACCCCAAAGACACACTAGGTAACACGGTACACTGGACAACACCACACGGACCGGAACTGTTCTGCGCTGCCCGCCTGAAAGCTGCCATCAAAAGTAGAGCCTGTCCCTTTAGCTGTCCTAAGAGGCCCCTGGGAGAAGATGGCTTTTCCCTCTGCTGATTTTTAAATCTTTCCCAACAACTCCCAACCCGCTACTCTCCCATCATCCCATCTCCAGGCCGTGGCCCCCAACTTATCTTTTGGATGATTGGTGATGTGGATCCACGTTGCACCTGAAATGAGCCTGGCTCGGAGGGCCCCGTGATGGCCTGTTAGCCTCTCCATCAGCTACAATAAAGAAAACCAAAACCAAAGTATGAGTACAGAGTTATGTGGGCCAAACCCCAGCAAGCCAGCTACTTGCCCTCTCCTGAGTGAGCCTGGCTCCTTCAGGCTCCAGCCTCATCCTGATTGCAAGGGTGCAGCCTTCATTAGGAGTGGCACCTGGGTTAGAGAAAAGCAAAGCTAAAAGGCATCCCTGTGAGTGCAGTGGATGACCTTGTGTGCTCTAAGATATGGGAATGCCTCTGCTATGCTTCTGAAAAGCCTTGTGTTGGGGAGCCCTCAAATAAACACCCTTCCCCTCCCTGCTGCCTTCAAACTCCCCCCCAGCAATAACTTCTAACTGGATACTTGCTCACCCTCCTAATCACTATCCTCAACTCACCTGAAGCCCCAATCTCAAATATCATCTCCAACACAGGGCAGATGCCTCTTGTGACAAGATGAATCTGCTGAAAAAACGTTGTGCTTAACACAACCTAGATTCTCTGGAAGCTGCGCTCCTGCCAAAAAAAAAAAAAAAAAAAAAAAAAAAAAAGCAGAACAAAACCAGAAATTACAAATGCACTTTACCACCCCTAAATACAAAAACCAAAATTGTGAACTTAAATACTCCCTGTATTCCATGCTCTTTTCTTCAGTCTCTTCCAAGCCTCTGCTGCTTTAGATGCCCAGAAACACCTGCTGAAAACAAGCTGGGATAAACTGAAAGAGCCTCTTCACTGAAATGAAAGGAGAGCACTTTCCCCAGCACATCCCAGAGAGGGAATGAAGCCCCTCAGCAAAAGCTGGGGTTAATATACCCCTGATTGTGCCCGCCTCTCCTTCCCATGATGCCCGGGACAAGGGAGGGGGCTGATCCCACCAGGTATAAAAACCCTCAGAGCGGCTGCAGCTGTTTGGCTCCTCTGACTCAAGTTCAAAGGGAGTAAAGGGTTTGTTAGAGAAGAAAGCTCTACAGAAAAGTAACAGCGCTTTCTTTTTTGCAACAGCTATTTGGAGCAGAACAACAGAAAACTGGTAAGATATAAAACTTTGTGTTTAGATAGCATAGCTAGATAAATCGGGTAATTGGGTGATTTGCTGTTAAGGTATATAATTATTCTGTGTTTAACAAAACCCATCCAATAAATTAACACCCAAAATTCCAGAAGCTGAGCTGGCCCTACCAAATCTCTCAAGTTAAGTGAGGATTTCCCTCCCTCTCTCCCTTCCTCTCCCCCTCCCTCCCTCCCTCCCTCCCTCCTTCCCCAGAGCTGGTTTTATTAGCACATTTCAATCAATCCCAAGCCTGCAATGATGCACTCTCACTTGAAGGAAGGGGATAAATCTGCAAAGGTCACTAAATCCTTAAAAGCACGTCCTCATTGCTGCAATACTCACCAGCCCATCCGGCCAAGATCAGAGCTCTCTGCCCACCCAGGAGATGGTAACTGGCAGGGACCTTTCTCCCACTCTCCAGCACAGACCTGTCAAGGCAGAGAGAAGTTTACAGACACCGGGAGGTGGCGGGACGGCACGGGTGACCGGCCTCACCTCTAAAGCCGGCGGCAGAAACGGCGGCGAGCGCCGAGATCCCGCTCCGCCTCCTGCGCCGCCTGCCCGCCGCCCCGCCGGGGCTGTCCGGCCCGCGCGGTCGATTCCACCGCCTGAACGTCCTTCCCCCGTGCGCAGCATTTACAGACACCGCCCCGCCCGCCGCTCGCTCCCGCCCCTCGCTCGGCAGCCGCGTCCCTCCCCTGCCCCCGGAAACCAGCGGCGAGGGGCAGGGGGCTAGCTCGGGGAGGCTGCAGTACTACTTTCTGGCCACAGGGCGGCAGACCTACCGGGCTCTGCGATTTTCTCGCCCATTTCGCCACCATCTTCAGAAGGTCGAAGAAAGTCCGAGACATTCGGGACTCACCGCCCCCAAGATGGCGGCCACGAGAGGCCCTCCCGGCAGCGAGAGGCGTTTTCCCCGATGCGTGGCGGAAACCCGACAAAATACGCAGCCCCGCGGCGCCGCTGAGCCCACAGCCCCTGACGGGTACGCTTGAAACGCCACAGAAAACGCCGCCGGAGCCGCGCCGGCGTCGGTGTTCCGCCACTCCCAAGATGGCGGCCGCTCGGCTGCCTGTCGCTGCGCGGCTGCAGTACCGCGCTCTGCCCACAAGGTGGCAGCACTGCCGCGCGCTTCGGAGCTGCGGGCAGAAAAAGCGGCAGAAATGAACGGGGGCGATCCCCCCCCCCCCCCGCCAAAAACTCCTCCGAAATAAATGCCCCAAAACAACCGGGAAGAAGAAAAAAACCATCCCTCCTCTAAGCCGAAAGGATAAAAAAACCAAAATCAATCCCCAACAATTGCTTTGAAAAATATTTAGATATTTTAAAAATATTTTTTCATAATAATATTCACATTTCCATTTATGTTCTTTGATGTATAATGTCTATTTATACGTTTCTACTTTTAAATAAATTTATTTTCTATATTACATCTATTCCTATTACTTAGATTTCTTTCTATATTTTTATACATATTTTTACATGTTCATTATATATTTCGGCGTTAATTTTTACTTCCGTATCACTTATAGTATTTCAAATAAAACCTCTGCATCTACCCAAATAAAACCCAAAATGGACCCCTTTGTTTTCAACTGTATTCAAATTTTTTTTAAAAAATAAATATTTATATTTAAATTTATATTTAAAACGCATATTTATGTATGTTTATTTTTACATTTCTAATTTCCCATTTCTTTAAACATTTTTATTCTATTTGACATCTGTTCCTATTAGTTCTATTTTTTATATATTTTCATTCATATCTTCATATATTTATTTTTATTTCTGAGTTAAGATTTTTACTTTTGCAACACGAAAATTATTTAAAATAAAACCCTTGCCTCTACCCAAATTAAAGCCAAAAAGAACCCCTTTCCTTTCAACTATATTTAAATATTTTTAAGTGGTATTTTTCAGATTCATCTTCACATTTTCCTTTTAAATGTATTCTAATGTATACCGTTATTTGTATTCCATATTAAATCGCTTCCTATTATTTATATTTACTTATATTTTTTATAGATATATATATCTATCTTGATTATATATCTCAATATTTAGAAATACAGAACAGTAATAATCTATATTCATATTATTTGAAATGAAAACCCTGCCTCTAACTCAAAAAGAACAAAAAAAAAAAAACCAACCCTTTCTCTTAAAAAGTATTTAAATAGATTTTATCCTTACATTTTCATATTTCTACTCACATTTATATTTATCATGTACGTTAATGGATATGGCTTACTTATACATTTACCTTTATTAACGTCAATTTATAAATACATTTATATTCTGTATTACATCTATTTCAAGTTCTTAGTTAGACACATTTAAACATATCTTTACATATTGATTATATATTTCTGTGTTAAGATTTTGACTTCTGTAACACTTCTATTATTTAAAATCAAACCCCTGCCTCTACTGAAATAAAAGCCCAAAAATTCCCTTTGTTTTAAACGATATTTACATATTTTTATCTTTATATTCCCATTTATAATTTCTATTGCCGTATAATGCCATTTACATTCTATACTACAACTCTTCTTATTACTCACATATGTTTAAATTTATATTCATAGTTTAGTCATTTCTCTTTATATATTTTTTATATATTTCTATCTTAAGAGTCACATTTTTATTATACTTAGATGATTTAAAATAAAACCCCTGCCTCTAACCAAATAAAAACCAAAGACACCCCTTTATTTAAGCCATATTTAAAATGCTAAAAATAATTTTATTTTTCCTAATTCTCTTCACATTTACACTTATAATTTTTATTTCTATTTAAATATATATATTAGGTAGAATACCTTTTGAGATAAAAATAGATCTGTTATTTTTATATTACATATTACTTTCACTTATATTTATAATAAATATTTATAGATATTGGTGTATATATATTATATATTTGTATATTTGTACTCCTATTTGATATTATTTATCTTTATATCATTTATTAAAAAACCCCAGCCTATAACCTAATAAAAACCAAAAATTCCCCAAGTTATTTTAACTATGTTGAAATATTTTTATATTTACAATCTATATTTATATATCTTTGTATTTATATATAATAGACTATCATTTTTATGTCTTTTCTGTTACAATAATATACTGTATATAAAGTTTTATGTATTTATGTATTTGTTTTCTATATTTACGTTTACTACTATAATTTTATATCTATTTTAAAATTCATATTTATTTCTATTTTCATCTATATATTAGACCATATCAATTCATTAACCCAACACATCAGACCCACAGAGATCCTGTGCCTTCCTCAGCACCAGTACACAGCACACGCTCGTCCCATCGCAGCGGGGCGGAACAAAACCTGTTTCTGTTGGTGATGGAACAAAGATCCCACAATATTGAACCCTCATAAAAACACAAATCAATCTAACTGTCAATAAATTTCAGATCCCACTAGAACTAGCCCCAAACCTCCGTACATGCTCATCAGAAACTTCCTCCTAGACCAATATCTCAAAAACCCAAACAACTCAAATGCACATTGAAAATGACATAATATTCACATTTCCATTTATAATGTCTGTTGATGTATAATGTCTGTTCCTACATTTCTACTTTTAAATAAATTTATTTTCTATGTTACATCTATTCCTATTACTTAGATTTCTTTCTATATTTTTATACATATTTTTACATATTCATTATATATGTCTGCGTTAATTTTTACTTCCCTATCACTTCTATTATTTCAAATAAAACCTCTGCATCTACCCAAATAAAATCCAAAAAGGACCCCTTTGTTTTCAACTGTATTCAAGTTTTTAAAAAATTAAATATTGATATTTAAATTTATATTTAAAACGCATATTTATGTAGAATGTTTATTTTTACATTTATAATTTCCCATTTCTTTAAACATTTTTATTCTATTTGACATCTGTTCCTATTAGTTCTATTTTTATATTTTTTTATTCATATCTTTATATATTTATATTTATTTCTATGTTAAGATTTTTACTTTGGCAACACTAATATTATTTATAATAAAACCCGTGCCTCTACCCAAATTAAAGCCAAAAAGAACCCCTTTCTTTTCAATTGTATTTAAATATTTTTAAATGGTATTTTTCAGATTCATCTTCACATTTACATTTAAAATGTGTTCTAATGTATACCGTTATTTGTATTCCATATTAAATCGCTTCCTATTATTTATATTTACTTATATTTTTTATAGATATATATATCTATCTTGATTATATATCTCAATATTTAGAAATACAGAACAGTAATAATCTATATTCATATTATTTGAAATGAAAACCCTGCCTCTAACTCAATAAGAACAAAAAAAGAAAAAACCCCACCTTTTCTTTTAAAAAGTATTTAAATAGATTTTAACCTTATGTTTTCATATTTCTACTCACATTTATATTTATCATGTACGTTAATGGATATGGCTTACTTATACATTTACCTTTATTAACGTCAATTTATAAATACATTTATATTCTGTATTACGTCTATTTCAAGTTCTTAGTTAGACACATTTAAACATATTTTTTACATATTGATTATATATTTCTGTGTTAAGATTTTGACTTCTGTAACACTTCTATTATTTAAAATCAAACCCCTGCCTCTACTGAAATAAAAGCCCAAAAATTCCCTTTCTTTTAAACGATATTTACATATTTTTATCTTTATATTCCCATTTATAATTTCTATTGCCGTATAATGCCATTTACGTTCTATACTACAACTCTTCCTATTACTTACGTATGTTTAAATTTATATTCATAGTTTAGTCATTTCTCTTTATATATTCATTTGTATCTTAAGAGTCACATTTGTATTATACTTAGATGATTTAAAATAAAACCCCTGCCTCTAACCAAATAAAAACCAAAGACACCCCTTTATTTAAGCCATATTCAAAATTCTAAAGATAATTTTATTTTTCCTAATTCTATTCACATTTACACTTGATTTTTTATTTATAAATTTTTATTTCTATTTAAATATATATATTAGGAAGAATACCTTTTCAGATAAAAATAGATCTGTTATTTTTATATTACATATTACTATCACTTATATTTATAATAAATATTTATAGATATTGGTGTATATATATTATATATTTGTATATTTGTACTCCTATTTTATATTATTTATATTTATATTATTTATTAAAAAACCCCAGCCTTTAACCTAATAAAAACCAAAAATTCCCCAAGTTATTTTAACTATGTTGAAATATTTTTATATTTACAATCTATATTTATGTATCTTTGTATTTATATATCATAGACTATCATTTTTATGTCTTTTCTGTTACAATAATATACTAGATATAAAGTTTTATGTATTTATGTATTTTTTTCTATATTTACATTTACTACTATAATTTTATATCTATTTTAAAATTCATATTTATTTCTATTTTCATCTATATATTAGACCATATCAATTCATTAAACCCAACACATCAGAACCACAGAGATCCTGTACCTTCCTCAGCACCAGTACACAGCACACGCTCGTCCCATCGCAGCGGGGCGGAACAAAACCTGTTTCTGTTGCTGATGGAACAAAGATCCCACAACATTGAACCCTCATAAAAACACAAATCAATCTAACTGTAAATAAATTTCAGATCCCATTAGAACTAGCCCCAAACCTCCAAACATGCTCATCATAAACTTCCTCCTAGACCAATATCTCAAAAACCCAAACAACTCAAATACACATTGAAAATGACATAACTGCTAACAAAAAGAAACACCAATTAAAAATGAAATAAAACCAACTCACTACACTCAAAACTGTACAACTGACCCTAAACATTACTAAAAAAAGCCCCCAAAGCTCTACCTTGATGCTAACTCACAAATAATAACTTTCATAGATTGTTGGTTATTTTAAAAATTTTTTTAAAAACTAATTAAAAGCATGAAAATATAAAAATCTCAACTATTAAAATCCTAGAAACTATCACTACCCAAATTAAAAAACATACTGCCTATAAAAACCCACCCTGTCCCAAAAATAAAACCAAAAATAAAACATTAAACCGCAAAAAAATCAGAACTTAGCAACACTAAAACTGTAACGTTGGAGAAGTTACACCGTATCCCTTATCATCCACCAACTACAAACAACATAGAACAATACAATCAATTCTTAAAAAACACCTTAAAACCACTACATTAAAAAACCTTTCAAAAATTGAATACTGCATTTAACAAAAGCCAACTAATAAATTAACACCCAAAACTCCAGGACCGAGCTGGGCCTACCAAATCTCTATGTTTATACATACAGTGAACAAAACCAAAATCCCGGTAGTACCTATCACAAGTCTCTGAAAGAAACCTATTGAAATTCATCCTACCTCAAATACAAACCCACCCACCCAGAAAGTTAGCCTCACTCAAAAAACAATTCACACAGAGATAATAATACCAAGACATAAAACCACACACCATATACCACCAACTAATATAATATTGAGGGGAAAAAAAAACCCACACTTTTTCTTTTTTTTTTTTTATTAACTTTCTTTATTAGCTGGAACAAAAGATTTTGCTAGGACTGTAACAACAACTTCTTCTTCTTTTTCTTCCTCTCCTTCTGAAATGTCCCTTCTCATTCCCAAATTCCTTACAACTTCTGAGTTTAAATCCAAGCAAAAAGCCAAATTTCTGCACTTGTGCGTTCGATGCTCCAGTCACATTCCCTGTTTCCCTCCACATCTTCTTGCAGTCTTCACGCTGTCCTGCCATGATGAGTCTGACAGAAGAATTGGCACATGTTAAGAGAGGATCTCCCTCCCTCTCTCCCCAGAGCTGTTTCCTTAGTGCATTTCAATCAATCCCAACCCTGCAATGATGCACGCTCACCCCAAGGCTCACAGCAAGCTGCAGCAGCTCAAGCTTACTTGGCTCCAGGGCTCTGTGCCTCAGAGAGCTGAGAAAACTTCTGATGAGCCTCTGCTCCAGTAAATTGAAATGCAAACTCAGCTCCATCTCAGAGCCTCAGTGACCCCGGCCAGCCCCTTTCTCACCTCCCTGTGTCACAATGGCTTCCAGGCAGAAGGATGCAAAGCAGGTTTTTGTCTTTTCTCTAGAGTGCCCAAAGGTAAAATATTTAGGCTTTGAAATAACTAATTACCCTCTCTTTGAACTCTCCCAAGGACAGTTTTAAAGAAAAGACAGAAGATTGCTGCTAAATCCATATGGGATGAGGTGGAAAGCAGCAAGGATCCGAGGCCAGCAGCGTTGCCGGGCGGCCTCGTGTCAAGGCACACAGCTGCAAAGCCCCGAAGCCTGGAGCTGCCACCTGGATGGACCTGGTTCTCTTCCCAGGTGCCCAGAGGGAAACCTGAGGGCAGGTGTCCGCCCCGAGGGTGCGCACGGAGCACCGGGCAGGGATGGAGTCGCTGACTGCTCTCTGGGGACGAGACCCTGCCTGCAGGTGACGCTGGCTTGTCCTCTCCCTGTGGGACAGGGACCTCCAGCGTCTATGACCAGCCTCATTTTGTCAGCATCCAGGTGCTGTGTTAGAGCTAGAGGGGGCAAGGCTTTCCAGAACCATAGGATCCTTTAGGTTGGAAAAGCCTTCTAAGGTCATCGAGCCCAGCTGCTGCCCCAGCACTGCCAAGCCCCCACCCAAATCAGGTCCCTAAACACCACATCTTGACATCCTTTAAATGTCTCCAGGCATGGAGACTTCCCTGGGCAGCCTGCTCCTATGCCTGACCACCCTTTCAGTGATGAAATTTTTCCTCCAAGCCGATCTCAGTCTTCCCTGCTGCGACTTGAGGCCATTTCCTTTTGCCCTGTCACTTCTTACGGGGGAGATCTCGGTACTTAAACCTTACCTGCTCGTTCCCTAGGAGGTCTCTGGCTTGGCTGGATGAGAGGAGAAACACTCCCACCACAGGAATGGGAGCTCAGGAGGTCCCACACCGAGGCTCGCACGTCAGTTCTCAGGGATTGGCTCTGCTTTTCCTCCCGGGCAGATCTCTGCTGAGTGCTTCAGAATTGCCTGTCTGGAGGGGGGGGAGGGGAAATAGGTTAGCCAAGTTTTTTATCCTGACTTACCTGATGTTTTTGCCTGCTTTGCTTCTTCCTGACTTCCTTCTGCTAAGAAAACAGCTGACTTTGGCCTTCTAGGGGGAACTTTCACATAATTCTTGAAAAGGAACTACAGAAAAGTGCCTCACTTTTAAAGACTCAGCCAAGAAGACAGATAATTGCAGCTCCTCCATCCCCACTGCCTGCAGAGCTGGCAAGCACCAGGCCAGCTCTGCTTCTCCTTCAAGTTGTTCCCAAATCTGCCGGAAGAACTGAAGGCTGCTTTGGCGTTCCATTGCTCCGCTTTTCCCGAAAAAGATCTTTCGGTGCTGTTATCCCTCCGTGGGAAGGGCCTTGCTGTCTCACGCACTCGGTGACACGAGGCTACACGAAGCTGCAGCAGCCTCTGCTCCGGGTGGGAAGGGCTTTCTTCCTCCTCTGGCACCTGGCTGGCACAGGTTGCTCAGAGATGCTGGGGCTGCCCCATCCCTGGAAGTCTTCAAGGCCCATTGGTGCTCTGGGACGAGGCTCTGAGCAACCTGGTCTGTGGAACCACGTCCCTGCCCACGGCAGCAGGCTTGGAATGAGGCCATCTTTAGAGTCCCTTCCGACCTGAACTATTCCATGATTCTATGAACTCAAAAAACTTGGGGAATAAATCTGTAAAGGTCACTAAATACATACAAGCATATCCCCATCAGCATAGTTTTGAATGGAAAGTATATCTACAAAGAGGGAGAGGTATTCTATGTATTTGCTCTTGCTACCTTTCAGGGGTAATTTTAGCTATGGCTCCAAGTTTTAAAATATTTTCTTTTGAAATAATAAGCAGTGTTCAAATTTTACCATTTTTACACTATTGCACAAGTAAAAATTGCTGCCAATCGGGCCGTGTCATTCTTTATGGAGCACAGCCATCGTGACAGTATTTCTGGGACAGAGATTTTCAGGATGTCGTGCCACAGAGAGCACCAAATTCCGTATCGATTGGCAGTTCAGCTCCTCCACATCAGAAAGCTAAACTAGGACAAGACAGCCTTGGGCTTCACGAATGGCAAGGCAATAAGAAACAGGCCTTAATAATATCATTACAATTTCCACAGCTCTGTCACCTGATCTGTGACAGCACAGCAACCTGGCCAAGGGGAAGGTGACCCTGCCCAGGACAGGGGGTGGAATGAGGCCCTTTTTAAGGTCCCTTCCAACCCACACCATTCTATGGTGTGACCCAACAGCAGAGCTGTAAGCGAGGAGAAGGATGAATTCCTTTGGAAGGGTAACGTTTTGCCTCTCTAGTAGTGGGCTTGTGTTGGCAGGATTGTTTTGCTTTTCCACTGACCTCGGCTGAAGGTGTTTCGCCGTGCGGAGAGCGGTAACGGCCTGGTGCGCGCGTTGTTCCTGGGCAGATCGCACGGAGCCGGAGGGCAAAGAGCCCCCGGCGGTTCTGTGACAGGAGCGGATACTCCTCCCTGCGTCTGGGAATATCCCAGAGGGATTTTTCCGGCCGATGGCAACAGCAGACCGGTGTGTACTGCGAGGCCAGACTTTGCAGGCCGCCTGAAACCTGGCTGGGCTCCACCCAAAGCATCTCTCGGGTCTGCTTCTCCTGCTCCCGGGATTGAGCCTAGCTGGTACCCCAGGGCATGGTTACTGGAATACAGAATAACCGGTGCTGCAGAGAACTGCGCTACAAACTCTGCAGCTCTCGGTGTGTTTGCAGGGCTTAAAACACACCCGGTGCATTTGAAACAGATGAGAATTATGGCTCCCCCTGAATAAACGTGATTTCTCTCCTAGATATCGTTTTGAAAAATAATACTTCAAGGGGTGATCAGAATGGGAGCACAGACAAGCACAAAAAATAAAAACTACAGCGTTTGATGCTTTATCAAACAAAGGTGCGTCTGCCCTACCGTGTCCGGAAGCTGGACTGCTGGACCCAACTTGGCAGCGCATTCTTGTCATTGCTTCTGAGCCATCTTCACCGGCTGCTCTCGTGGCGTTTGCCGTGCCATTTGCAAATTACAGTACGAGTGAACCTGGAAGACAAAACACAAGATAAATTTACAGCTGGACATTCAAATCTTTTTCTCCAAAATGCAATCAATGTACAGCTTTCCCCTTAAGCTGAAGTATTCATAGAAGCATTCAGGTCAGAAAAGCCCTTCAGGCAGTGAAAATGAGCATTTAGGTGTGGTGTGAAGCTTGGGGAGCGCTGAAGAGGCTGTAAAAGTTAACCGATATTCTTTGGGAATTACAAATAGAAAATGGGAGGAATTAATGAACAATGAATCCCCTGCAGAAACGCCACAAGGGACAGCTTGCAGAGGAGATGCCTGAAAGCCAAAGCTGTGCTTCGGTGGCATCTGTGGTGGCAATTTTGCAGAGTGCCCGTACACAAGTTTGTTTTCGCTGTGATCGGCGAGCGGTGGCCACCCCAGAGCAGGAGGTGCTGTGGCTCAGAAGACCTGGCTGTGACAAATACGAGTTATTGTCCCCAAGTGCACGCCAGTGGTCTGGGAAAAGGTGACGCTGGCTGACGTTTCTGTTGTGTTTGCTAAAGGAGGGAGCTGCTCGGTCCTCCTCACTTCACTGATGCTCCCAGTTGTGGTACAGGTGAATGGCACCACTGGGCTGTGCTTCGCCTCCCTGGGTATTTTCTGTGCAGGGAACTGCAATGCCATTGCAACTTCTCTGCTCTCACATAATTCCTCCAGAAAAAAACAGTACCTTGAAGGGGAAAGTGCCTTGTCCCCGTCCCGAATCCTTTGCCGCTTGAGGTAACCCACGGCACGCTCCCTGCGCTTGTTATCTTTATGTTAACTCTGTTTACAAGTGCTGTGAATAAACCCAAATCCAACTGAGAAAGTTCCTCTTTGCTCACATTTCAATACAAGGCTGGAAGTATCACCTTGCAATGAATTTTCCTCTACCAGTGCTAGATGCAAAAGCAAAAAGACGACCTAGGAATGCCTGCCACGCCACACCGAGCTGCTGCTGCTGCTGCTTTTAATGGCTTAGGCTGAGGGCTTTTCTGGTCTTCCTTTGCTCTGCTAATGAGAAGGACTGTGAGACCTCTTTGCACTAGCTACAGATATGAAGGATTTAGTAAACAAGTTTTCTTCATCCCATTTCTCTTAAGAGTTTGTCCTGACGGATGTCTTCTCCCTCCTGAGGTTTAGACTATAGTTTGATTTTCTTTCCCCTTTTTTTACCCCTTTAGCCCCTGAAGCATTTCACACCATGCTGGGCAAAGGCCCAGCAGTAATTGGACTGACTGAACACTGGAAGTGCAGACAAAAGAAAAGGCTGGAAGCTACTGTTGTTCTCCAAGCGGGCACTGCCAGCTCCTGAGGCTCAGCCGTGACAGCCCACGTTTCTGAGAGTACCTGTGCGCTGTGGGTGTGTGCGGCCCTCGGGTCCCGCTGCAGCCTGGAGCTGCAGGCTCAGGTATCCACCCCGAGCTCCTGGATCCTCCGGGACAAACCCAGCTCTCCCTGCTGCTCCCGTGTTGTGCCTGTGGAGCGGGGAGGGAAGGAGAGGCGCACGGGTTAACACGGAGGTGGTGCACGAGCTGCCAGGCGTCACCCATCTGACCTGCACCAAAGAGGAAATCTTATTGTTCAAAACTTCCCATCGTGCCACACTGAACACTGAAGCCTTCCAGATCTGGAAGGGATAGCCTGGCATGATGCCCCCCAGGTCGTATCTTACGTAAAGAGCTCTTTTTCTCCTGCACACGACCCTATATTCTACTTTTACAGATATAGAAATATCTATAGACTCTACAGATATTCACTAAGCGACCTTAAATCATAACAGCCAGGACTCTGTATGACTGTGCTTAACTCCTGCTTAGCTCAGGCCGTCTCCCCGTTCCTCAGACTTCAGAAACCCCTCCAACTCCCATGTTTTCCCAGTGGCTGCCTGCTTGCAGCTGCCCTCCCCTCACCAACGGGGTCACCTGCCAGGCTCCCTAGTGCGCAGGGCACAGCAGCCTCCAAGGGGAGTATTCCTCTGTTTGAGAGGTGATTAAAAGCCTGGGGGAAAAAAAAAAGCTGATCGATACTGCGGTCTGAAGGTGCAAGAATCATTACCCTGGAGATGTGAAGGTCACCTGGTGCATGCTGAGCACGCTCTGGGGTCGCTTCACCTGAGTGTTCAGCTGGAGAGATCCGTTTCCATGCGCTGGGCTGGGTCCGTCTCCGTCCCTGCTGTGAGAAAGTGTTCGGAGGAGATGCCGCTGCCTGCTCAGCAGAGGCTTCACGCACTCTGCCATCAGCAGGGACAGCCTTTGAGGCCACACCGGCCTGGAGAGAGTGAGTGATCCATTCTGACTGTGTTAACAGCACCACTGATTAGTCCTCAACTTGAACCCCAAATTCCACCAGAGCGCTTCTTCCCAAATTTTCTGCTAACAGCTGTACACTGCAGCTCCTCTGCTGTTTCCCAGCTACGGATGTGCGCTTAGCACAGGAATATCAGTGTATTTTTCTTCCTCAACATCTCCCCGATAAAGAGCTTTTGGCTGTAATATTGACATTGTCATGACTATTAAGTCATCGTAGACTCATCCGTGCTAACATGAAACAAACCCCCTACTTTGAAGCACTAAATTCTCGACCAAAGCAAGTGTTTTACTGCTCTCTACTTGGGCATACTGGGCAGCGTATTTTCATTCGGAAAAATAAAATGAGCTTTCCCAGTACAAAACCCCTCTCCAGCAGCAGAGGACGTACCACGAGAGCCTCGGCAAGGAGAACCGCCCCCGCCAGTGCCCGTCAGCGACCTCCCAGAACCCGCCCGCCCGCGGCGCCGCTGAGCCCACAGCCCGTGTGCTCGGCACTGCATACCTCACGGAAAATCCCGCCGCTGCGGCCTCGGGGTGCCGACCAGCCAGCCTGGTACACGGGCCGCGCTGCTCCTTTTTCCGCCCTTTTCTGCCGCCATCTTGGGAGGTCAAGCGCGTCCCGGCCGAGCCACTCCCGAGGTCGCGATCGCGCCTGCGCCGCGGCAGAGACGCGTCATGGCCGCCGCCCCTCGGCTGCCTGTCCGCGGGGCTGCGCTGCCGGGCTCTGCTGCGGGCAGCGAGGGCGGGCAGAAAACCAGCTGCGATCCCCTCAAAAACCCTCTAAAATAAATGCCAAGAACCTGCCTCTTACCCGACAAGAACCAAACAAGCTACCTTTCTTAAAAGACATCTTTAAATGTATTTTATATTTCTGGTTTTCATATTTACATTCACATGCATATTTATACCGGACATTGATGTGTAAAGTAATTGATATAATACATCACGTCTATTCCTATGATCTATATTTCTTTATCTTTTGTGGTTTTATAAATATCTCTATATCTTCATTTTATATTTTTTTATTTATATAATACTTCTATTATTCCAAATAAACCCCATATCTCTAACCAAATAAATACAAAAAAACCCTTCTTCTAAACGACATTGAATCATTTTTATTTATACTACGTATAATTATATTCACATTTATATTTATCGTTTCTTTGACGCGTTATATTAATAATTGTATAAAATATATCTAAAATTCTAAAAATATATTGAAGTTATTTAAATTATGTATCATATCTACTGCTATAACTATTTTTTGTATTTTTAAATTTAATATATATCCGTATGTATTTATATTTCTATAAATAGATTTCTACTTTTATATTATTTGTATTTATAATTTTTATGGTTAAACCCCTGCCTATTGACAAGTAAAAAAACCCGCTTTATTTAACTGCTATAAAAAATATATTTATAATTATATTTTCCTATGTATATTTCTAATTTGTTATATATTATATGATAACATGTTGATGTACTATATTTATATATATTTTATACATATTTCCTATAATATATTCTAATAAGATATATACAGTATTACTTGTATTATGTATTGTATCAATTTCTATTTTGCTGGATTTATGAATCTTTTCTATCTCTATAAAAGTCTGCATATATTAGTCATACATTTCTCTATATTTTGATAGGGGTTTCGTTTCTATTTATAATCTATATTTTTATATATCTATAAAAATATATATTACTCCGTATTAGAAATATTATATCCTATTGTAATATATAATGACTTAGGTTACATGTTTTATATTGATATATTCGGTCTCTATTTAAAGCTTTTTATTCCCATTTCTATACATATGTTTGTTTTGTTAAAATATAGTTGTAGTTATCATTTTACATTTAAAATCCAATTCCTAAAGAAAATTTAAAAACAACAGCATCGAATTCCCACCACTATCTTCCAAAACCATCGAGATACCTCCACCAGCCAAATAAATGCCAGTGAAAAAAACCACACACCCTTTTCACTAACAATTCTCATCGTATCAGAAAAATGGAATCAAAATTTTAAAAAACCCTACAGAAACAGACACAGCAAATCACAAAAACTACTAAAAAACAATCAAACCAAGTTACTAAACTCCAAACAGTGCCATTGACCCTGAAAGTTACTTTAAAGAAAATAACAACCTTCACACCGCTACACTAAATCAAAGAATTAACAATACTCTGTAAAAATAACTTTAAAAACCGAACTAATTAACAAAATGGAAAAAAAATCTCAACCAATAAAAATTAAGAAAATAACTACCCAAATAAAAACACTACTTTAAAAGACCAACTATATAAATACCCACGTTCTCAAAAATAAAACTGATAAACAACAACCAAATACACCAAAGGACAACAAATACAACAAAACAAAAGAGAAAAAGAAAAAATACAAAAAAACACAAAAAAAAATCCCCAAAACAAAATAAACTTAAATTTACAACAAAAAAATTATTCCTAACGGAATAAACCCATAGTGCCTCAATCTATCAAAACAAAAATACCCCCTAGAAATAAACACAAAGCCTAAAGACAAACGTAACCAGAAACAATATCTCCCAAATGATCCGGAACAATAAAACACACACTACAAACAAACAAACCAAATCAAGAAAAGCCCTGGAAGACGACAAACACAAACGCAATTATCAAGATTTTAAAATCCCCGCTGCTATGAACGGCATGCCGCTACCTCAAACCCACCAAAACAAACACTACGCACTCACGCTAATAAAAGCCACCACAACAGAATTCAAATCCGAACCGCTACTTCACGCTACGACACATAAAAACCATTGCACGCCTTTCGAAACATAACACCCCGGCAAAAAACCCATCCGACTACAAAACTCCATCCAAAACAAACCTTTATCATCACCGCCTGAACCAAGAACCATCGCAGTCAGGACGGACACCATATCCCTCAGCGTACACCCGCTGCAGAGCGAACAAAACGATGCATTAAATCCCTACAAAGCGCCTCCGAACCACGACAGCCGAGAGCTTTCAGCAGCTGCAGCCCGCGCTCGCTGCCGGCCCCGGCCGGAGCGCGGCTCCCGGCAGGACAGCGGCTCCTGCGGCGGCTCCTCCGGCACGCGGGGGCGGCGCCGCCCCGGAGCCCCCCGCCCGCTCCCCCTGCCCGGCGGGGCCGGCACCGGGCCCGGAGGGCCCCGGCGGCGCCCGAGCCCCGCGCCCGGCGCGGCCGGAGCGGCCGGCACCGCCCGGGCCAGCGCAGCAGCGCCCGCGCCGCCTCCGCCGCCCTCGGCCGGCCCGCCACGGCTCCGCTCGGCTCCGCACGGCTCGCACCGGCGCGGCTCCGCCGCTGCCGCGCCAGATTCCCCGTCCGCCTCGCCAACTGCCCGGGCCGTGCCGGGCGGGCTCCCGAGCGGCAGCGTTCCGGCCCGGGCCGCGGGCACAAGGAGCGCCCTCAAAAGCAGCGGCACAGCCCTAGTGCGGCCCTGCGAACGCTGCCAGAGCTGCAGCTCCCCGCAACTGAACCCCGACACTGACGCCGCAGGCGGGGCTCGCCTCACTTCAACAAGGGCACAGAAATGTGTTCTCCCCTTCAACTTCGTCCCCTAGCTGAGCAAAAAAGAAGGGGTGTTCCTCAAATGAAAGCCTTCGACTAATGGGAAAGGGGCATTTGGACCTCAATTCAAACCCTTGAAAAGGAGGGACACCAGGGCTGCCCCCTCAATTTAAACCATAGGATGATGAAAACGGGGTGGCTGCCTTCAAATCAAACCTATAATACCACAACAAGACTTTTCCCATTTTTCTTCAAACAGAAGGCAGGGATTCCCTATCACCCCTGTGATTCCCCTAAGGGCCAGGAAAAGGCAGGTGTTCCTTCAATCAACACCCTTCAAACCGCGAGCGAAGAGGGATCCCCTCAGTTCAAACACAGACAACAATACAAGAGCAGCTGCTTCCTTCTCCTTCATTTCTTTTTGTCCTCCTAAGCTCTATTTTTGTTCCCGGGGCACCGGGCAGGGACTGGCAAGATGAAATTGAGAAGGGGAAGGACAAAAGTCCCCGCTCCAAATCCACACGGGCTCACCTGCTCGGCTGCTGCTTCCCGGCACAACGATTCGTCCCTCGGCACCTCCTTTAGGCGATGCTCCACGTATCCAAGCGCGAATCCAGGTGTTCCCCCAGACCCTGTGAGAAGCTCTTGCAGTCATTCCATGAGACAGCCCCGGGAGCCCCCCAAAAACCCCTCCACTCAGCAGCTCCATGCAAAAGGGAGCTGAGGCAAAACCTCCCCCTAAAACAGCCTCCGTCTGGCAGGAGCCGCCCCCTCATCATCCTCACAGCTCACACCTGGCACTGCTCCGAGCCCCCCATCATCCTCACACTGACACCTGGCGCGGCTCCGAGCCCCCATCATGCTCACAGCTCACACCTGACGCTGCTCGGAGCCCCCATCATTGTCAAACTGACACCTGGCGCTTCTCCAAGCCCCCATCATCCTCAGACTGTGTGTTCGGTGCTCCTCGGAGCCAACTGACTACTTCATGCTACAGCTACCCGCGCACAAAGAGCACCTCTATTCCCTGGCAAACAAAAGGGACCAGGGCCGGTCAAGGAGGACAGATTGCAGGAGTCCCTTGGCACTCTTAAACTAGCCTGAATTTTCACTGGTGCCAGTTTGCCTCTGGGAGCTCTCCTGCGCAATGCGAAATTTCAGGAGCCAGACGGCCCCTCAGGGCCACAGGTACCCAAACACAAACACCACCCCTTTTCCCTGGCAAACAAAACTTACCAGCCCTGCATCTTGAGGGCAGACTGTGGGAAGCACTTGGCACTGTCAAACAAGCCTGACTTGCCACGGGTGCCAGCTTGGGTCTGGGAGGCATTCTGCGCGATGCGGAATTTCAGGAGCCAGCCAGCCACTCCAGGCTACAGGTACCCGCACACAAACAGAACCCCTTTTCCCTGGAAAACAAAAGGGACCAGGGCAGCTTCATGATGGCAGATTGCAGGAGTCACTTGGAACTCTTAAACTAGCCTGAGTTTCTACTGGTGCCAACTTGCCACTGAGAGATATCCTGCGCAATGCGGAATTTCAGGAGCCAGCCGCCCCTCAGGGCCACAGGTACCCAAACACCAACACCACCCCTTTTCCCTGGCAAACAAAAGGGACCAGCCCTGCATCTTGATGGCAGATTGCAGGAGTCACTTGGCAATCTTAAACTAGCCTGAAGTTTCACTGGTGCCAGTTTGCCTCTGGGAGCTATCCTGTGCAGTGTGAAATTTCAGGAGCCAGCCGGCCACTCAGGGCCACAGGTACCCAAACACCAACACCACCCCTTTTCCCAGGCAAACAAAACTTACCAGCCCTGCATCTTGAGGGCAAATTGTAGGAGGCACCTGGCACTATCAAACAAACCCCTGTTGCCACGGGTGGCAGCTTGGGTCTGGGAGGCAATCTGCGCAATGCGGAATTTCAGGAGCCAGCCAGCCACTCCAGGCTACAGCTACCCGCACACAAACAGAACCCCTTTTCCCTGGAAAACAAAAGGGACCAGGGCAGGTGCAGGAGGGCAGATTGCAGGAGTCACTTGGCAATCTTAAACTAGCCTGAATTTTCACTGGTGCCAGTTTGCCTCTGGGAGCAATCCTGCGCAATGCGGAATTTCAGGAGCCAGCCTGCCACGCAGGGCTAGAGGTACCCGCACTCAAACAGCACCCCTTTTCCCTGGAAAACAAAAGGGACTAGGGCAGGTTCATGATGGCAGATTGCAGGAGTCTCTTGGAACTCTTAAACTAGCCTGAAGTCTCACTGGTGCCAGCTTGGTTCTAGGCGATATCCTGCTCAATGCGGAATTTCAGGAGCCAGCCGGCCCCTCAGGGCCACAGGTACCCAAACACCAACATCACCCCTTTTCCCTGGCAAACAAAACTTACCATCCCAGCATCTTGATGGCAAATTGTAGGAGGCACTTGGCACTATCAAACAAACCCCAGTTTCCACAGGTGCCAGCTTGGGTCTGAAAGGCATTCTGGGCCATGCGGAATTTCAGGAGCCAGCCGGCCACTCCAGGCTACAGCTTCTCGCACACAAACAGAACCCCTTTTACCTGGAAAACAAAAGGGATCAGGGCAGGTCCAGGAGGGCAGATTGCAGGACCCACTTGGCACTCTTAAACTAGCCTGAAATCTCACTGGTGCCAACTTGCCACTGAGAGATATCCTGCGCAATGCGGAATTTCAGGAGCCAGCTGGCCACTAAGGGCCACAGGTAGCCAAACACCAACACCACCCCTTTTCCCTGGCAAACAAAACTTACCACCCCTGCATCTTGATGGCAGATTGTAGGAGGCACTTGGCACTATCAAACAGACCACAATTGCCACGGGTGCCAGCTTGGGTCTGGGAGGCATTCTGCGCAATGCGGAATTTCACGAGCCAGCCGGCCACTCCAGGCTACAGCTACCCGCACACAGAGACCACCCCTTTTCCCTGGAAAACAAAAGGGACCAGGGCAGCTTCATGATGGCAGACTGCAGGAGTCCCTTGGAACTCTTAAACTAGCCTGAATTTTCACTGGTGCCAGTTTGCCTCTGGGAGCTATCCTGCGCAATGCGGAATTTCAGGAGCCAGCCGGCCCCTCAGGGCCACAGGTACCCAAACACCAACACCACCCCTTTTCCCAGGCAAACAAAACTTACCAGCCCTGCATCTTGATGGCTGATTGTAGGAGGCACCTGGCACTATCAAACAGACCACAGTTGCCACGGGTGCCAGCTTGGGTCTGGGAGGAATTCTGCGCAATGCGGAATTTCAGGAGCCAGCCGGCCTCTCAGGGCCACAGGTACCCAAACACCAACACCACCCCTTTTCCCTGGCAAACAAAACTTACCAGCCCTGCATCTTGAGGGCAGATTGTAGGAGGCACTTGGCACTATCCAACCAGCCCGACTTGCCATGGGTGCCAGCTTGGGGCTGGCAGGCATTCTGCGCAGTGTGGAATTTCAGGAGCCAGCCTGCCACTCAGGGCTAGAGGTACACGCACACAAACAGAACCCCTTTTCCCTGGAAAATAAAAGGGACTAGGGCAGGTCCAGGAGGGCAGATTGCAGGAGTCCCTTGGCACTCTTAAACTAGCCTGAATTTTCACTGGTGCCAGTTTGCCTCTGGGAGCTATCCTGCGCAATGCGGAATTTCAGGAGCCAGTTGGCCCCTCAGGGCCACAGGTACCCAAACGCAAACACCCCCCCTTTTCCCTGGCAAACAAAACCTACAAGCCCTGCATCTTGATGGTAGGTTGTAGGAGGGACTTGGCACTGTCAAACAAGCCCGAGTTTGTAGGGGTGCTAGCTTTGGTCTGGGAGTCATCCTTCCTTTTGCACAAGTTCAGCAGGCAGCCAGCCATTTATTGTTAGGTAATTTTCAAGGACGAGGTCTGGGGGAAGCCTCTTTGTGGCAGCTTTGTGTTCCCCTTGGGATGCCTTTGCAGCTGTAGCGTGCCTCGAGCTCTGGGCTTTGTGATTTAAAATCCCTAACCCTAGATGTAGCCCTAGGTGTAACCCTTACCCTAGGCAGTAAACACTGCCTTAGGCTAATGCTAAGCCAAAAAGGTCCTAGGAAACCTTTAAGAATCCCCTGTATATCCTTAGAAGTTGTGGATATGTCCTGAAAAAAACGTGCTCAGCCCCCACCCCCACCTGTTGCTCTATAACCCTCATATGTCTTCCCTACCTTTTTGCAGTGCATCTTGTCCTGTGAGAGTTCTCTCCTTTTCCTGGTGTGAGTGTCGCTGTCTTGTCCCACTGGGAGGGTTCCGCTCTGCTCTTGCTGTCAGGGTTGCTGTGCTGTGCTGCTCTTGGGGTAAAAGGCTGTTGTCAGGGGTGCTGCTTAGGCAAAGGTTAGGGCTGGGCACAGGGGTGGTGCACCTGTGCCCTAACTTGCCTCCCAAGCTGTACCCTGAAGCCCTGATCTCCACTGGACTGTCCAGCCCTCTCCCTTTACCCCTCAAGCCCTCCCTCTGCCCACCAGCCCTCGGGCTCTGTCTGTCACCCTCAAGCCCTCGCTATGCCCCTCAAGGCCCCTCAGCTCCTGTGTGTCACCCTTCATCCCTCTTCTTCGCCCCTCAGCCCCCGGCTTCTTGGTGCCACCCTCCAGCTGCCCCTGCCACCCTCAGCATCTCTGTGTGCCACTCACTGTCCCCTCTCTCTGCTCCTCCCTCAGCTCCCAGCCTCTGCCACCCTCAAGCCCCCACAGTACCCCTCAAGCTGCCCCTCAGCCTCTGTCATGCCCTGAAAGGACCTGAAAAAAACCCTATCAATTCCCTAAAAAAGCCCTGGTTTTTAAACTGACCTAAACACCCCAAAAATCCCTAAATAGCCTCAGAATACACTAAAAATACCCTACTTTTAAAAAGCCCCTCAAACACCCCTAAAAATCCCCAAAAAACCTTTAAAACAATCTCTAAATACTCCTAAAAGAGCTCTGAGAATACCCATAAAATCCTTAAAATGCCCTGATAAGCCCCTAAAAAAAGCTTACAAAATTCCCTCAGAAACCCTAGAAATACCCTACTCATAAAAAAGTTCTCCATATATCCTCAATACTCCTCAAAAAGCCCTAAAACCTTCTAAGTAGTCCTAAAAAAGCCCCAAAAATACCCCAAAACACCCCTAACAATTCCAATTAGTAGTAAAACATCCCTTAAAACACACTAAAAATTCTTTTAAAATCCCTGAAAAAGCACTAAAGGTATCCTAAACGTTCCCAGAGAATTCCTAAAAATCTCCTGCAACAAAAAATCCCCTAAAATATCCTTTGAAATCCCTGAAAAATCCTAAACGTAATCCTAAAAGACTGATCAATTCCTACCTCTCATTCTGTGGCCTCCAAACATGATCTCTACCTTCTAAATGGGGTAATTGCCTGCACCTGCTGGATGGGTGCAAGGGCTGTCCCACCATGAGGGTAATTGCCTGCACCTGCTGGAGCGTTCTAAGGCTGTCCCACCATTAGGATAATTGCCTGCACCTGCTCAGAAGGTCCTGGGGCAGTCCCACCATTAGGGTCGCACCTGTACCCTAACCCTACCTGGTACCCTGCGTCCTTGGCACCCCTGACCCTCAGTGCCAGCTCTACACCTGCCAAGCCCCACCGTCTTTGCCCCTCAGCCCATGTGTGGGATCCGACGTGGTGCTGCAAGGACTCACTGGGAGGGGGGTGAGGAAACTGAGAGATGGGGCAGGGGCGACCTGGATTTCAGAACCACAGCAGACGGCCAACAAATCACCACTAACGACGCCTGGAAACAAATGGCGACATTTTCCCCTGGCAAAAAAAAGGGCCACGGCAGGTTCCTGATGGGAAATTGCAGGAGCCACTTGGCATTCTTAAACTAGCCTGAGTTTGAACGGATGCCAGCTTGGGTCTGGGAGCTATCCTGTGCAATGCGGAATTTCAGGAGCCAGCCGGCCCCTCAGGGCCACAGGTACCCAAACACAAACACCAACCCTTTTCCCTGGCAAACAAAACTTACCAGCTGTACGGCAGCTTTTACGACAGTCGCGCTTTACGGCCGTTTTTACGACAGTCACGCTTTACGGCACCTTTTACGACAGTCGCGCTTTACGGCCGTTTTTACGACAGTCGCGCTTTACGGCAGCTTTTACGACAGTGGCGCTTTACGGCAGCTTTTACGACAGTGGCGCTTTACGGCAGTTTTACGACAGTCGCGCTTTACGGCACCTTTTACGACAGTCGCGCTTTACGGCAGCTTTTACGACAGTCGCGCTTTACGGCACCTTTTACGACAGTCGCGCTTTACGGCAGTTTTACGACAGTCGCGCTTTACGGCAGTTTTACGACAGTCTCGCTTTACGGCAGTTTTTACGACAGTCGCGCTTTACGACAGTTTTTACGACAGTCGCGCTTTACGGCAGCTTTTACGACAGTCGCGCTTTACGGCACCTTTTACGACAGTCGCGCTTTACGGCAGTTTTACGACAGTCGCGTTTTACGGCAGTTTTTACGACAGTCGCGCTTTACGGCAGTTTTACCACAGTCGCGCTTTACGGCAGTTTTTACGACAGTCGCGCTTTACGGCACCTTTTACGACAGTCGCGCCTTACGGCACCTTTTGCGACAGTCGCGCTTTACGGCAGTTTTTACGACAGTCGCGCTTTACGGCACCTTTTACGACAGTCGCGCTTTACGGCAGCTTTTACGACAGTGGCGCTTTACGGCAGCTTTTACGACAGTCGCGCTTTACGGCACCTTTTACGACAGTCGCGCTTTACAGCAGTTTTACGACAGTCGCGCTTTACGGCAGCTTTTACGACAGTCGCGCTTTACGGCAGTTTTACGACAGTCGCGCTTTACGGCACATTTTACGACAGTCGCGCTTTACGGCAGTTTTACGACAGTCGCGCTTTACGGCAGCTTTTACGACAGTCGCGCTTTACGGCACCTTTTACGACAGTCGCGCTTTACGGCAGTTTTACGACAGTCGCGCTTTACGGCAGCTTTTACGACAGTCGCGCTTTACGGCAGTTTTTACGACAGTCGCGCTTTACGGCAGTTTTACGACAGTCGCGCTTTACGGCGCATTTTACGACAGTCGCGCTTTACGGCACCTTTTACGACAGTCGCGCTTTACGACAGCTTTTACGACAGTCGCGCTTTACGGCAGTTTTTACGACAGTCGCGCTTTACGGCACATTTTACGACAGTCGCGCTTTACGGCACATTTTACGACAGTCGCGCTTTACGGCACCTTTTACGACAGTCGCGCTTTACGGCAGTTTTTACGACAGTCGCGCTTTACGGCAGTTTTACGACAGTCGCGCTTTACGGCACCTTTTGCGACAGTCGCGCTTTACGGCCCTTTTTACGACAGTCGCGCTTTACGGCAGTTTTACGACAGTCGCGCTTTACGGCAGTTTTTACGACAGTCGCGCTTTACGGCACCTTTTACGACAGTCGCGCTTTACGGCAGTTTTACGACAGTCGCGCTTTACGGCACCTTTTACGACAGTCGCTTTTTACGGCACATTTTACGACAGTCGCGCTTTACGGCAGTTTTACGACAGTCGCGCTTTACGGCAGTTTTACGACAGTCGCGCTTTACGGCAGTTTTTACGACAGTCGCGCTTTACGGCAGTTTTACAACAGTCGCGCTTTACGGCACACTTTACGACAGTCGCGCTTTACGGCACCTTTTACGACAGTCGCGCTTTACGGCAGTTTTTACGACAGTCGCGCTTTACGGCAGTTTTTACGACAGTCGCGCTTTACGGCCGTTTTTACGACAGTTGCGCTTTACGGCACATTTTACGACAGTCGCGCTTTACGGCACCTTTTACGACAGTCGCGCTTTACGGCAATTTTTACGACAGTCGCGCTTTACGGCAGTTTTTACGACAGTCGCGCTTTACGGCAGTTTTACGACAGTCGCGCTTTACGGCGCATTTTACGACAGTCGCGCTTTACGGCAGTTTTTACGACAGTCGCGCTTTACGGCACCTTTTGCGACAGTCGCGCTTTACGGCCCTTTTTACGACAGTCGCGCTTTACGGCAGTTTTACGACAGTCGCGCTTTACGGCACATTTTACGACAGTCGCGCTTTACGGCACCTTTTACGACAGTCGCGCTTTACGGCAGTTTTACGACAGTCGCGCTTTACGGCGCATTTTACGACAGTCGCGCTTTACGGCACCTTTTACGACAGTCGCGCTTTACGGCAGTTTTTACGACAGTCGCGCTTTACGGCAGTTTTACGACAGTCGCGCTTTACGGCGCATTTTACGACAGTCGCGCTTTACGGCAGTTTTTACGACAGTCGCGCTTTACGGCACCTTTTACGACAGTCGCGCTTTACGGCACCTTTTACGACAGTCGCGCTTTACGGCACCTTTTACGACAGTCGCGCTTTACGGCACCTTTTGCGACAGTCGCGCTTTACGGCAGTTTTTACGACAGTCGCACTTTACGGCACATTTTACGACAGTCGCGCTTTACGGCAGTTTTTACGACAGTCGCGCTTTACGGCACATTTTACGACAGTTGCGCTTTACGGCACATTTTACGACAGTCGCGCTTTACGGCACCTTTTGCGACAGTCGCGCTTTACGGCAGTTTTTACGACAGTCGCGCTTTACGGCACCTTTTACGACAGTCGCGCTTTACGGCCGTTTTACGACAGTCGCGCTTTACGGCGCATTTTACGACAGTCGCGCTTTACGGCAGCTTTTACGACAGTCGCGCTTTATGGCAGCTTTTACGACAGTCGCGCTTTACGACAATTTTTGCGACAGTCGCGCTTTACGGCAGCTTTTACGACAGTCGCGCTTTACGGCAGTTTTTACGACAGTCGCGCTTTACGGCAGCTTTTACGACAGTCGCGCTTTACGGCAGTTTTACGACAGTCGCGCTTTACGGCACCTTTTGCGACAGTCGCGCTTTACGGCCCTTTTTACGACAGTCGCGCTTTACGGCACCTTTTACGACAGTCGCGCTTTACGGCACATTTTACGACAGTCGCGCTTTACGGCACATTTTACGACAGTCGCGCTTTACGGCAGTTTTTACGACAGTCGCGCTTTACGGCAGCTTTTACGACAGTCGCGCTTTACGGCACCTTTTACGACAGTCGCGCTTTACGGCAGTTTTTACGACAGTCTCGCTTTACGGCACCTTTTACGACAGTCGCGCTTTACGGCAGCTTTTACGACAGTCGCGCTTTACGGCACCTTTTACGACAGTCGCGCTTTACGGCACCTTTTGCGACAGTCGCGCTTTACGGCACCTTTTACGACAGTCGCGCTTTACGACACCTTTTACGACAGTCGCGCTTTACGGCAGTTTTTACGACAGTCTCGCTTTACGGCACCTTTTACGACAGTCGCGCTTTACGGCAGCTTTTACGACAGTCGCGCTTTACGACACCTTTTACGACAGTCGCGCTTTACGGCACCTTTTACGACAGTCGCGCTTTACGACACCTTTTACGACAGTCTCGCTTTACGGCGCCTTTTACGACAGTCGCGTTTTACGGCAGTTTTACGACAGTCGCGCTTTACGGCACCTTTTACGACAGTCGCTTTTTACGGCAGTTTTTACGACAGTCGCGCTTTACGACAGCTTTTACGACAGTCGCGCTTTACGGCAGTTTTTACGACAGTCGCGCTTTACGGCCGTTTTTACGACAGTTGCGCTTTACGGCACATTTTACGACAGTCGCGCTTTACGGCACCTTTTACGACAGTCGCGCTTTACGGCCCTTTTTACGACAGTCGCGCTTTACGGCAGTTTTACGACAGTCGCGCTTTACGGCACATTTTACGACAGTCGCGCTTTACGGCACCTTTTACGACAGTCGCGCTTTACGACAATTTTTGCGACAGTCGCGCTTTACGGCAGCTTTTACGACAGTCGCGCTTTACGGCAGTTTTTACGACAGTCGCGCTTTACGGCAGCTTTTACGACAGTCGCGCTTTACGGCAGTTTTACGACAGTCGCGCTTTACGGCACCTTTTGCGACAGTCGCGCTTTACGGCCCTTTTTACGACAGTCGCGCTTTACGGCACATTTTACGACAGTCGCGCTTTACGGCAGTTTTTACGACAGTCGCGCTTTAGGGCACCTTTTACGACAGTCGCGCTTTACGGCAGTTTTACGACAGTCGCGCTTTACGGCAGCTTTTACGACAGTCGCGCTTTACGGCAGTTTTTACGACAGTCGCGCTTTACGGCAGCTTTTACGACAGTCGCGCTTTACGGCAGTTTTTACGACAGTCGCACTTTACGGCGCATTTTACGACAGTTGCGCTTTACGGCACATTTTACGACAGTCGCGCTTTACGGCACCTTTTGCGACAGTCGCGCTTTACGGCAGTTTTTACGACAGTCGCGCTTTACGGCACCTTTTACGACAGTCGCGCTTTACGGCCGTTTTACGACAGTCGCGCTTTACGGCGCATTTTACGACAGTCGCGCTTTACGGCAGCTTTTACGACAGTCGCGCTTTATGGCAGCTTTTACGACAGTCGCGCTTTACGACAATTTTTGCGACAGTCGCGCTTTACGGCAGCTTTTACGACAGTCGCGCTTTACGGCAGTTTTTACGACAGTCGCGCTTTACGGCAGCTTTTACGACAGTCGCGCTTTACGGCAGTTTTACGACAGTCGCGCTTTACGGCACCTTTTGCGACAGTCGCGCTTTACGGCCCTTTTTACGACAGTCGCGCTTTACGGCACATTTTACGACAGTCGCGCTTTACGGCAGTTTTTACGACAGTCGCGCTTTACGGCACCTTTTACGACAGTCGCGCTTTACGGCAGCTTTTACGACAGTCGCGCTTTACGGCAGTTTTTACGACAGTCGCGCTTTACGGCAGCTTTTACGACAGTTGCACTTTACGGCGCATTTTACGACAGTCGCGCTTTACGGCAGCTTTTACGACAGTCGCGCTTTACGGCAGTTTTTACGACAGTCGCGCTTTACGACAGCTTTTACGACAGTCGCGCTTTACGGCAGTTTTTACGACAGTCGCACTTTACGGCGCATTTTACGACAGTCGCGCTTTACGGCACCTTTTACGACAGTTGCGCTTTACGACAGTTTTTACGACAGTCGCGCTTTACGGCAGTTTTTACGACAGTCGCGCTTTACGGCACATTTTACGACAGTCGCGCTTTACGGCAGTTTTACGACAGTCGCGCTTTACGGCACATTTTACGACAGTCGCGCTTTACGACACCTTTTACGACAGTCGCGCTTTACGGCACATTTTACGACAGTCGCGCTTTACGGCAGTTTTTACGACAGTCGCGCTTTACGGCAGCTTTTACGACAGTCGCGCTTTACGGCAGTTTTTACGACAGTCGCGCTTTACGGCAGCTTTTACGACAGTCGCACTTTACGGCGCATTTTACGACAGTCGCGCTTTACGGCACATTTTACGACAGTCGCGCTTTACGGCACATTTTACGACAGTCGCGCTTTACGGCAGTTTTTACGACAGTCGCGCTTTACGGCACCTTTTACGACAGTCGCGCTTTACGGCACCTTTTACGACAGTCGCGCTTTACGGCAGTTTTTACGACAGTCTCGCTTTACGGCACCTTTTACGACAGTCGCGCTTTACGGCAGCTTTTACGACAGTCGCGCTTTACGGCACCTTTTACGACAGTCGCGCTTTACGGCACCTTTTGCGACAGTCGCGCTTTACGGCACCTTTTACGACAGTCGCGCTTTACGACACCTTTTACGACAGTCGCGCTTTACGGCAGTTTTTACGACAGTCTCGCTTTACGGCACCTTTTACGACAGTCGCGCTTTACGGCAGCTTTTACGACAGTCGCGCTTTACGACACCTTTTACGACAGTCGCGCTTTACGGCACCTTTTACGACAGTCGCGCTTTACGACACCTTTTACGACAGTCTCGCTTTACGGCGCCTTTTACGACAGTCGCGTTTTACGGCAGTTTTACGACAGTCGCGCTTTACGGCACCTTTTACGACAGTCGCTTTTTACGGCAGTTTTTACGACAGTCGCGCTTTACGACAGCTTTTACGACAGTCGCGCTTTACGGCAGTTTTTACGACAGTCGCGCTTTACGGCCGTTTTTACGACAGTTGCGCTTTACGGCACATTTTACGACAGTCGCGCTTTACGGCACCTTTTACGACAGTCGCGCTTTACGGCCCTTTTTACGACAGTCGCGCTTTACGGCAGTTTTACGACAGTCGCGCTTTACTGCACATTTTACGACAGTCGCGCTTTACGGCACCTTTTACGACAGTCGCGCTTTACGACAATTTTTGCGACAGTCGCGCTTTACGGCAGCTTTTACGACAGTCGCGCTTTACGGCAGTTTTTACGACAGTCGCGCTTTACGGCAGCTTTTACGACAGTCGCGCTTTACGGCAGTTTTACGACAGTCGCGCTTTACGGCACCTTTTGCGACAGTCGCGCTTTACGGCCCTTTTTACGACAGTCGCGCTTTACGGCACATTTTACGACAGTCGCGCTTTACGGCAGTTTTTACGACAGTCGCGCTTTAGGGCACCTTTTACGACAGTCGCGCTTTACGGCAGTTTTACGACAGTCGCGCTTTACGGCAGCTTTTACGACAGTCGCGCTTTACGGCAGTTTTTACGACAGTCGCGCTTTACGGCAGCTTTTACGACAGTCGCGCTTTACGGCAGTTTTTACGACAGTCGCACTTTACGGCGCATTTTACGACAGTCGCGCTTTACGGCACCTTTTACGACAGTTGCGCTTTACGACAGTTTTTACGACAGTCGCGCTTTACGGCAGTTTTTACGACAGTCGCGCTTTACGGCACCTTTTACGACAGTCGCGCTTTACGGCAGTTTTACGACAGTCGCGCTTTACGGCACATTTTACGACACCTTTTACGACAGTCGCTTTTTACGGCAGTTTTTACGACAGTCGCGCTTTACGGCACATTTTACGACAGTCGCGCTTTACGGCAGTTTTTACGACAGTCGCGCTTTACGGCAGCTTTTACGACAGTCGCGCTTTACGGCAGTTTTTACGACAGTCGCGCTTTACGGCAGCTTTTACGACAGTCGCACTTTACGGCGCATTTTACGACAGTCGCGCTTTACGGCACCTTTTACGACAGTTGCGCTTTACGGCACCTTTTGCGACAGTCGCGCTTTACGGCAGTTTTTACGACAGTCGCGCTTTACGACACCTTTTACGACAGTCGCGCTTTACGGCACATTTTACGACAGTCGCGCTTTACGGCACATTTTACGACAGTCGCGCTTTACGGCAGTTTTTACGACAGTCGCGCTTTACGACACCTTTTACGACAGTCGCGCTTTACGGCACCTTTTACTACAGTCGCGCTTTACGGCAGTTTTTACGACAGTCGCGCTTTACGGCACCTTTTACGACAGTCGCGCTTTACGGCAGCTTTTACGACCGTCGCGCTTTACGGCAGCTTTTACGACAGTCGCGCTTTACGGCACATTTTACGACAGTCGCGCTTTACGACACCTTTTACGACAGTCGCGCTTTACGGCAGTTTTTGCGACAGTCGCGCTTTACGGCACCTTTTACGACAGTCGCGCTTTACGGCAGCTTTTACGACAGTCGCGCTTTACGGCAGTTTTACGACAGTCGCGTTTTACGGCAGTTTTACGACAGTCGCGCTTTACGGCAGTTTTTACGACAGTCGCGCTTTACGGCACATTTTACGACAGTCGCGCTTTACGGCAGTTTTTACGACAGTCGCGCTTTACGGCAGCTTTTACGACAGTCGCGCTTTACGGCAGTTTTTACGACAGTCGCGCTTTACGGCAGCTTTTACGATAGTCGCGCTTTACGGCGCCTTTTACGACAGTCGCGCTTTACGGCACCTTTTACGACAGTCGCGCTTTACGGCAGTTTTTACGACAGTCGCGCTTTACGGCACCTTTTACGACAGTCGCGCTTTACGGCAGTTTTTACGACAGTCGCGCTTTACGGCACATTTTACGACAGTCGCGCTTTACGGCACCTTTTGCGACAGTCGCGCTTTACGGCACATTTTACGACAGTCGCGCTTTACGGCACATTTTACGACAGTCGCGCTTTACGGCACATTTTACGACAGTTTTTACGACAGTCGCGCTTTACGGCACCTTTTACGACAGTCGCGCTTTACGGCAGCTTTTACGACAGTCGCGCTTTACGGCACCTTTTACGACAGTCGCGCTTTACGGCAGTTTTTACGACAGTCTCGCTTTACGGCACCTTTTACGACAGTCGCGCTTTACGGCAGCTTTTACGACAGTCGCGCTTTACGGCACCTTTTACGACAGTCGCGCTTTACGGCAGTTTTTACGACAGTCGCGCTTTACGACACCTTTTACGACAGTCGCGCTTTACGGCAAATTTTACGACAGTCGCGCTTTACGGCAGTTTTTACGACAGTCGCGCTTTACGGCACCTTTTACGACAGTCGCGCTTTACGGCAGCTTTTGCGACAGTCGCGCTTTACGGCACATTTTACGACAGTCGCGCTTTACGGCAGTTTTTGCGACAGTCGCGCTTTACGGCACATTTTACGACAGTCGCGCTTTACGGCAGCTTTTACGACAGTCGCGCTTTACGGCAGCTTTTGCGACAGTCGCGCTTTACGGCAGTTTTACGACAGTCGCGCTTTACGACACCTTTTACGACAGTCTCGCTTTACGGCGCCTTTTACGACAGTCGCGTTTTACGGCAGTTTTACGACAGTCGCGCTTTACGGCAGTTTTTACGACAGTCGCGCTTTACGGCAGCTTTTACGACAGTCGCGCTTTACGGCACCTTTTACGACAGTCGCGCTTTACGGCAGTTTTTACGACAGTCGCGCTTTACGGCAGTTTTTACGACAGTCGCGCTTTACGACACCTTTTACGACAGTCGCGCTTTACGGCACATTTTACGACAGTCGCGCTTTACGGCAGTTTTTACGACAGTCGCGCTTTACGGCACATTTTACGACAGTCGCGCTTTACGGCAGTTTTTACGACAGTCGCGCTTTACGGCAGTTTTACGACAGTCGCGCTTTACGGCAGTTTTTACGACAGTCGCGCTTTACGGCACATTTTACGACAGTCGCGCTTTACGGCAGTTTTTACGACAGTCGCGCTTTACGGCAGTTTTACGACAGTCGCGCTTTACGGCACCTTTTACGACAGTCGCGCTTTACGGCAGTTTTTACGACAGTCTCGCTTTACGGCACCTTTTACGACAGTCGCGCTTTACGGCACCTTTTGCGACAGTCGCGCTTTACGGCACCTTTTGCGACAGTCGCGCTTTACGGCACCTTTTACGACAGTCGCGCTTTACGACACCTTTTACGACAGTCGCGCTTTACGGCACCTTTTACGACAGTCGCGCTTTACGGCAGTTTTTACGACAGTCTCGCTTTACGGCACCTTTTACGACAGTCGCGCTTTACGGCACATTTTACGACAGTCGCGCTTTACGACACCTTTTACGACAGTCGCGCTTTACGGCAGTTTTACGACAGTCGCGCTTTACGGCACCTTTTACGACAGTCGCGCTTTACGGCACCTTTTACGACAGTCGCGCTTTACGGCACTTCAGTTTACAGCACGTTACAGTTTTTATTTTGTTTTTCATTTTTTTAATTTAAAAATAAAATAATAAAAGTAAAATTGCATTAAAAAATTTAAAAAATTGAATTTTTTTTAAATTTCAATGCCTTTTTTTTGGTGCTGCCCAGACCAGCTCAAGCCGGTGATTGTGGTGGTGTTTCATGGTCCCCACGACAAGGGAGTAGATGAGAATCTTGACATCACCTTTCAGAAGGGTGATTTATTTTTTTATGATCTCTAATCTATTAAAAGAAAATGAGATATTAGAACTATACTAAAAGAGCAAGGAGACATCAGAAAGCTGGAAAGGAATTAATAATAAAAACCCGGGACTGCTCACAGCCCTGACACAGCTGGACCGTGATTGGTCATCAAGTAGAAACAATGCACAGGAGATCAATCCACGATGCCCCTGTTGCTAAACCATCTCCAGCCCTCACTCCCCAGCCAGCAGATTGTTATTGGTTCCATTTCTGTTCTGAGGCTTCTCAGGAGAAAAATCCCAACAAAAGGATTTTCATCAAACACATCACTGCCAGGTGATGGCACAGGCAGCATCGGCTGGCCGAGGTCACTGCGTCATCCCTGCCAGCCCAAGTGTCACAGCAAGGAGGAGAGAGTTCACACTGTGCTCACCCTGCAATACAGAGCAATAAAACACAAAGCACATATTAACACAAGATGATGAACTTTTTCTATTTTCATTACACATTGATCTATTGTTACAGGAAACCCAAAACAACAAAAGCACACAGAAAACAACACTCATCTACCATTAACATCCCCTTCACATTACACACAAACTCACCATCACTCTCATTACAACTGCTAAACTACACCCCAGCAATCCTTGGTCCTTGGGGACGTGGTTATAGAAGAAAACTCTTCAGAAAAAATAACAGCACTTTCTTTTTTGCAACAACTACTTGGAGCAGAACAGAAAACTGGTAAGACACAAAACTTTTTATTTAGGTAGCATAGCTAGATAAATTGGGCAATTTGGTAATTTACTGTTAACTTACATAACTATTCTGTGTTTAACAAAAGCCATCTAGTACATTAACACCCAAAACTCCAGCAGCTGAGCTGGCCCTACCAAATCTGTATGTTTATACATACAGTAAACAAAACCAAAATCCCAGTAATATCTATCACAAATCTCTTAAAGAAACCTATTGCAATTAATCCTACCTCAAATACAAACCAACCCATCCCAAAAGTTAGCCTCACTCAAAAAACAATTCACACAGAGTTAATAATACCAAGAAATAAAACAACACACCATATACTAACAATGAATATAATAGTGAAGGAAAAAAAAAACCACACTTTTTTGTCTTTTTTTTATTAAAACTAACTTCTTTTATTAGCTAGAACAAAAGATTTTGCCAGGGCTGTAATTCTTCTTCTCCTTCTGAAATGTCCCTTCTCATTCCCAAATTCCTTGCAACTTCTGAGTTTAAATCCAAGAAAAAAGGAAAATTCAAGCACTTGTGCATTAGGTGCTGCTTTCAGATTTTCAGTTTCCCTCCACATCTTCTTACAATTTCAGTCTTCACACTGTCCTGTTGTGATGAGTTTGACAGAAGAACTGGCACATGTTAAGAGAGGATCTCCCTCTCTCCATTGCCCCCTCCCTTTCCCCCTCCCTCCCCAAAGCTGTTTTTTTAGTGCATTTCAATCAACTGCAAGCCTGCAATGATGCACGCTCACCACAAGGCTCATAGCTGCTCAGCTAAATTCAGCTATTATCGGCTAAACTCAGCTATTGTAGGCTGCATTCAGCTAGATTCGCCTCTTCGGTGTGGCTCAGCTCGCTTCAGCCGAACTCAGAACCGCTCTGTGCATTCGGCCGAACTCGGAGCCGCTCTCTGCATGTTGGGCGCTCCTCGGCTCGGCTCCCTCAGGGCGCGCACGCGGCGCCGCCTCCCGTTCAACTCGCCCAGCTCGGGGCTCTCCCGCTGCCGCGTCCCGCGGGCGGCCCGGCCATCGCACGGACACGGCCGGGAGCGCGGCGTGGGACAGCAGCTCATTAGGCGGTGACCGCAGTCCCGCTCGTTGGCGCGCGCGACAGCAGGCGGATCGGTTCGGCTGAGCTCGGCTCGCTTCGGGCAGCCTCGGAAGCCTGGCCTCGGTTCGCCCGAGGTCGTCAGGTTCGGCTGCTCTCGCCTCGGTTCGGCTGAGCTCGTTCGATTCGGCCCAAGGCGGCGTCGTTCGCCTGCGCTTGTAGAAATATCTTTCCATATAGATTGTAGTTTTCTATATTTAGATTTATATTTCTATAATACTAATATTATTCAAAATAAAAAAACCCATCTCTAACCAAATAAATACAAACAACCACCTTCTTTTAAACGATGTTGAAATACTATACTTTGTATAATTGTATTCACATTTCTATTTATAATTTCTTTTGATGAATTATATTAATAATTATATATAATACATATTAAATTCTAAAAATGTATTTAAATTATTATTTATATTATATATCATATCTACTGCTACAACTATTTTTTTCTTATATTTTTAAACTTTATCTGTATTTATTTATATTTCTATACTTAGATTTCTACCTTTATATTATTTGTATTTATATTTTTTATAATCAAAACCCTGCCTACTGACAAATAAAGAAAACCTGCTTTATTTAACTATTTAAAAATATTTTTATATTTATAATTTTCATATTTATATTTATAATTTGTTCTATATTCCATGAGAACATACCTGCTCCTGCACCACAGTGGGGCTCCCTCTCCTGAGGACCTCAGGGTGCCTCCAATGGCATCAGAGCCCCGAGTCTTCACCCCCTTTTCCTCTGTTTAGAAACTACACTGGAACTTTTTTCTGGAAACAAAGACATTACCTAAATCCTCTCCCTATGTCCCAGACAGATAGATATTCAGTTATTAGTTGATTGGGCAGCAGTTTCTTAAAGAGAATGATAAACAATATGTAAACATTTTAGCTACAAGCAAGGTACTGGTGGCCAACCACTGAAGTTATTTTGAAGCAATTTTTTAAACAATAAAATACTGATACCACAAAAACAAAGCAAAAAAAGCTAACTACTGGCTAAGAAAAAAATAACTTTTGACAACAAGAACATTCCAACAACAAAGGCTTTTTCCCAATGTCATATCTTATAACTACCTCTCTTGGGAATTCTCATCATGTATCCCAAAAGCAATAAATACCTCAGAGTGTCCTAAAGCAAAAAGTAGCACACATGAGCTCCTCACACTCCTTGGAGGTCAGCACAGTGTGCTGACTGAGTCTGCAACAAATTATGCTCAGTGAGGGTCTGCAAAAAAAGTTTCAACTGATGAATTGAACTGATTTTAAAGGGATGTTTTCTAAGCACAGAAGCGCAACAGAGAACAAGCAGAACCAATTCTTTAAAAAATCTGCAAGTTTTATTTAGCATATATGCGACTGATTTCCACCCTATGGCTTCTCACTTGGATTTGTCTGTAGGTTCAGGCAGATGATAATGTACACTCCGAGCAGCTGAGTGCTGCTCAGTGTGCTCAGATAATCAGTAACTGGATTACACATACCCGGATAGACAGGAACTCCTCTGCTGGAGATTCAGGAGACGAGAGCAGAGAAGTGCTGATTGAAGAAAATGGTCAGACACATAAACACACATTGTCAAGAAAATAAGATACACAAAACCACTAGACCATTTAACAACCATCTCTTAACAAGATGCCAGCATCTGTAGAAACTAGCAAGGACTGGCCCCAAGAATCTGCACAGACAACCTCATGAGGAAAATTACTGCAGAAAGACTGAGATTCCCAAGGCTATGAAGTAACATAAGGGATACACGTTAGGTGCACTAAAAAATACAGATCATACAGACAGAATGTGATGGACAATGGCAATAACATGTAAATGCTTTTGGCAGGATACATTTCCAAGCAGTATATTGCTGCAAGTTGAAATATCAAAACTGAAATAATTTTCTGGCAGAGGACTTTCAGTATCAGTTCTGATTGGAGACTAGTAAGACACATACCCGAAATGCTAGAATTCAAACACATGCAGCTGAAACTCAGCACAACCATCACGCAGTAATTTTTTTCATTTAAAAATCCCAAACCTATATACTTAAAATATATGGACCACTACACATAGGCAGTTTGCTTATATGATATAGTTCACTTTGTGATGTTCAGTGACTAGCACATGATACAGTTTCTGCCTTTCTGCCAACTTGTTCTTCCATCCTGTGTTCTCTGTACTTACCTCCCAGAGCCTGCCCCTCCTCTCCCAATTTATATATTAGTTGAATCTCTGGAATTCTAGAAGCACTTCTGAAGCTCCTGTATATAAAACACATGCAGAAGAGTGCAGCTGGCATATTTCATTCCCTAATGACTTCAAACAAAATCCAAATGAAATAAAAGGAAATGAAAACACAACTGAATCTTGTTTCAAAAGTGCTGAAATTAAAATAAAAGATGATTGCATATGGAAGATGTCACCTTCATTGAATTTTCTCAGGCATAAAAATGTCCACACTTGCTTTAACTTGAGAAGTGCTTCTGCCCCCAGGCTCATCCTTTATTAATCTAGAGGTGACTGCACAATCAGTTTGACACTGTACCTTTCCTCTTTTCTGCTGCAGCATCTAATTACAGAAGTAAATAAATATGTACCATACTACAAAATGTTTAACGTTCCATAACTACTCTGACAGTTTGACTCACCTCCTTTTTACAAAAGCTTGTGGTTGCCAAGTTAGCTGTGGTATCCACTTTCACAGTGGTTTTTACTTTCAGTGTCCTCTGTCCCTCAGTGTCCCCTCAGTGTCCCCTGTGTGCCTGTGTGTCCCATACCTGTGGTGGCCTCGTGGCACTCGAGCCTCTCCCTGCCCTCGGGTCTCAGCCAGGTCCCGTTCACGAAGTGTCCGAGGCTGCGCCCGTGGGACTCTCTCCACGCCTGGGGGACAGGGGAGGACACAATGGGACCCCCGGGACCCCTCCCTGTGACCCCCTGAGACACCCCTTGGGACACCCTTGAGACCCTCCCTTGGGGCCCCCAGGACCCCTCAGGGACCCCCCCAGGACCGTCCTGGGACCCCCAGGACCTCTCCGGGACCCCCCAGAACCCCAAGCCGAGCCCGCCCCCATCCCCCAAACGACCTTGGGCCCACGGGGGGACTTCTTTGACCCCAACGCACCCACGGAACTCCAGGCTCGCCCCGGGACCCCCAGCCCCGAGACCCCCCCCATGACCCTCCAGGACCCCCCCAGAATCCCCCCGTCCTCACGAGACGCCCCCAAACCCACCCCATATTCCCCCCCCCCGCCCGGTGCCTCCCCCAGCCCCCCTATTTCCCACGGGACCCGCCGCAGGCTCCTCCCAGTTCCTGAGGAGGCTCCCAAGAGCCCCCCAAGACCCCCCCAGATTCTGAGGGACCCCCCAGGACCCCCCGAGTCCCCCCAGGGCCCCCCTCACCTCGCCCGGGTTGGTCCCGCCGAGGATCGGCCCCTCCTCCATGGTGGCGAAGATTTCGGGGACCGGGGAGCCCGGAGGGCGGCCAGAGCCGCCATCACCGGCGAGTAACCACCGAGACGGGTGGGGCGGGCCAGAGCGACCCCTGAAACCAACGAGACGGGAAAAGCGGGCCAGAGCGGCACCGGAACTACCGAGATTCAGCGGAAGTGGCCAGAGCGGCACTGGAACTACCAAGATTCACCAGAAGTGGTCAGAGCGGCACCGGAACCACCGAGATTCAGCGGAGGTGGCCAGAGCGGCCCCGGAAACCACCGAGATTCACTGGAAGATTCCAGAGCGGCACCGGAACCGCCGAGATTCACAGGAAGTGGCCGGAGAAAATGGGGGTCTGGTTCTTGAGAAGCACAGGCAGCCCAAGTGATGATCCCAGAGGGTTGAACACAGAGGTTTCACCCTCCCAGATATACAAGGGCCTTAACCTTAAAACCACTGCTCTCAGCACGGAGCTGTCTCAACGCTGCATTAATGTTTTCTCCTCTTTGTGCATGTGTAGAATTGAAATCCCTCTTGGGGAGGAAGCTTATTCCAAGTAAATTCCTAAACAATCAGCTGAAAAAAACCCCTGAAATGTTCTTTCACTTGATTTGCTACTCCCTGCCAAATGCATGTGCATGCCAGGTCTTGAGCCTGGTACTGGAGCTGTGCCTTGAAGGAGGAATTGTCTACACAAGGCTTCTCCTTCAGTTTTGGGATCCAGTGCTAAATGCAACCAGGTCTGGTGAGAGAAGTGATCACAAATACACCACTTTTTTCTGTGTGGCTCATGAAAAGTGAAGAGCAGGTTTGGCCCAAGGCAGGTGGTGTGTTCAGATCCTGTCTGCTCTGCACGGAGTTTTTGGTCTCTGGGAACCTCTTGTGTGGGGCAGGAGTTCTGGTTGCAGCATCTCCTCCTGGGCTTCACTCCCAGATCCTCCAGTAATAATATCTGAGGGTTATCTGGCTGCACTGGCCAAAGATGCTCTGCTAAGACACCTTCTCCTTGAATTCTTTCAGGTCCCATTAGCTTTCATAGCCTTGTATATTTTTAAATCCTTTGACATTTGAAACACTGTTCCCCTACAAGGCCTTCTCCTAAATCCCAGCTTCTCAGAAGGCCCAAGGGGACAGGGTTGGCCAAGGGTGGAGCTGTTCTGGGTTTATTGGTGGTGCCTTGTAGTGAACAGTGTGTTCAGAGCTGTTCTGCTGGTTCTGCCTATCACTTTGACAGGGAAGAAGTGTGATGGGATATGATAAATCACTAAATTGTCACTTCTAAATGCTGCTTGCAATGAAAACATTGTGTATAAACCTTCCTAAATGGTGTTAAATTTGTCTGCTATATTTCTTCCCTCCCACCCCACCACTGCTGCTCTAAGTATGATCCCTGAGTAGCTCAGTCTTTCTTTGTGTTTTGTTTGACATTTATGCCCACTTTCTTCAAAGCTCTGGGGGTTCTTTTTAAAATATGATATTGATTTTTTTCTTAGTTTAAAAAACCCCCTGAAATAGACACACACACACACACACACACACACACACTAAAGAAGCAGGTCTCCATGGCTCAGCCCTGAGCGGTAAAGGCAGAGCAACAGGAAGGGTGGTTTGTGGTGCTGGAGAAAGTCTCTGCAAGGCTTAAAGGAGTTCCAAAGTGGAAAGTTTATTTTATTTTATTTTATTTTATTTTATTTTGGATAAAAACAATCAACAAGTTAGTAGAATATTCCCAAAAAATTGTATTTTAAGGCAGATTTATGGGATTTTTCAAAACAAAGACCTGCCCAGCCTGGAATGTGCTCCAAATATTAAGGAAAAATGAAATAAACACAAAAGATGCTAAAAAAAGTTGTTGGGATAAAATCCCTGTGGGTGTGGCACTTGGAGACAAGTGGTAGCCTTGGAAGTGCTAGGGGAATGGTTGGACTCTATCCTGATGGGATTTTCTGAGCTATTTGTGACCCTAAAGCTGGATTTCATGGGATGGTTTGAGGTGGATCTTCAGAAACCTCCAGTTCCACCCCCTACCTTGGGCAGGGACTTTTCCCTATCCCAGGTTGTTCCAATCCCCTTCCAACCTGGTCGTGGACACTTCCAGGGATGGGGAAGCCACAGTTTCTCTGGGAATTCCATTCCAGTCCCTAAGCACCCTCCCAGGGAAAAATTCCTTCCCAATATCCCATCTATCCCTGCCCTCTGGCAGTGGGAAAGCCATTCCCTGTGTCCTCTCTCTCCATCCCTTGTCCCAAGTCCCTCTCCAGCTCTCCTGGAGCCCTTTAGGAACTGGAAGGGGCTCTAAGGTCTCCCTGGAGCCTTTTCTTTTCCAGGCTGGATATTCCCCTTCCCAGCACCAGGCTAAAGATTCAAAGGAATTTTATTCATGCAACACAAATCTTTAATTTTGAAGCAATAACCTTTAGACTTGCAACATAATCCCCCCTCCTCCTCATCCTTTAATTTCAAGCTTGATTATTTCTTCTTTCCAAAGTTTCATAAGCTCAGAGCACCACAATGCCGAGAAATCAACATTATTACTCAGCTGGATTTGTGGGAGGGCAGGAGGGAGGGAAAGTGGCTGCTCCAAAGGACACCAATAATGCTGAGCCAGCTAAAAAAGAGGCCCCTCAGTGCATTTCCCTGATAATTTAGATGTGTTTTGCAGCCCATTTTTCCTCACTGCCACTTCCCACAGCTCTGATTCCAACCTATACCAGGCTGATTTCTGCTGAGCCAGCACATTTCCCTCTCTTGTTTGTTTGGGTTTTGTTTTTTTTTTTAATGTAGCACAGGAGAGGCAGAAGTTGGGATTCTGTGGCTTTTGTTCCTTAATTAAATGAGGCACAGCAGTGTGGATGGAGCAGTGGGATCTCACCCCCCAGGAAAACACCTTTTTTTTTAATGGATCAACCATTATCCCCTTCTCCCAGGTGCAACAGGAACATTCCATTGATGTTAATTCGCTCCAGTTCCAAAGTGGAAAGTTTATTTTATTTTATTTGGGATAAAACCAAGGGGCTCCAAGGTCTCCCTGGAGCCTTTTCTTTTCCAGGCCGGAGGGCCGTGTGCGGGCACCGCGCGGCGTTTGCCGGCAGAGGGCGTTACGGGATACGCGGGCGGCGCGGCGTGCGACGGCAGGGGGCGAGGCGGCGGCGCGAGGAGAGGGGCGTGGGGTGAGACGCAGTAGCGCCGATGGGATTTGTGTGAGGGGTGGGCTTGGTGGTGACTGACAGCTTTGTTGGAAGACTGCCCGTTTACCTAATTATATAATGATCCAATTAACTCTTGGTTGTCTAATTTAACTGGTACTGTGGATGTGCGTAACCGTTGCAGTGGTTAATCGATTTCAGTATTAGATAGTGCCAGCTGGAGCACTAATTAGGCCCCCTACAGGCTATGAATAAAAAAAGAAGAAAAACTGTATGGCTGGTGCAGCAGCAGAAAATTTCAGGCTCTAAGAGAGTAAATATTTTTCTTTCAATCGTTATTTGAAGGTGGTTTTTTTTGTTGGTTTTTTTTTGTTTTTTTTTTTTTTTTTTTTACTCCCAAGGCGCCTAATGATACAGATACGGTATTTTGTGACCTGTACGAGCACGGAGCAAGTGCCACGGGATGCGCCCGCGGGTGCACAGCACAGGCAGCTTCCCCTGGGACCGCTTCCTCCTCCCCGTTTGAGCCCGCCCTACTGCAGAGACCGCGGTGATGCAGAGGAGGCACCGGAGCGCTGGCACCAGGCTGAGCCTGGCGGCTCCGGCAGCAATCCCGGCGCGGACTACAAGTACCACGAGCTCCCGTCAGGGTACTACAGGTCCCACAATACCTCACGCCGCCTGGTATCTCTGCGTCGGTCCCGATTTAAATCCAGGCAGTGAGGAAAATGGCGGTGCGGGGCTGAGTGTGGGGGAGATGCAGATGTAGCTGAGCTTTGGCTCATTTCCCAGGTGAGTGGGGTTCGGAGTGAGTAACGAGTGGAGAGAGGGGAGTTCTAGTTCGCGTTTCCCTGCTTCTAGTGCTGGAGTGGGACTGGGATGGCCGAGGGAGCGCTGCCCCTTGCCGGGGAAGGGAGAGGCTGGGGGGTGGCCTTGAGGGGTGGCTCTTTTCTGTCTTTCGCCCCCCTCCTCAATACGAACGTGGCTCCTTGATGGGAGGGCGAAGGCGAGCGTAGATGGGTTGTGCGTGGGGATTATTCCCAGGGCTGGAGATGAGGGGATTCCCCGGGCAATGTGTGGCTGCCTTGACCTCTTTCTAGCTATTGTAACTTTACTGGTGAGTGAGTTTTGAAGGGGCATTCCTGGGGCCGTGGCGGGGGATTGATGCGTGGACTGAAGGCTTCCCGTGTCGCTGTGTGATGCATATCTAAGTGTGGTGATTTTGGGTGGAGGTTCCTCGTGGAATACCAAGAGACCTGAGGTCGCTGCGGACCTGGCTTTCGAATCGTCTGACCCACGGTTTCTCAGTCTGAGCAGAGGCGGGGTGTGGGTGAAATACCTCGGTTAGAATGGCCCTCTCTACCATTCATCTGGGTTTATCTGGTACCGAGGCGGTTCCAAAGACCTTGATATTCTCCTGGTCATCCTGTAGCCTCGGTAAGTTTTAGAGCTGGCTTCTCTTGTCTCTTTCTTATCTCTGATAATAAGAAAAGGAATGAAAAACATTGGAACTGAAAGGCTAATTCCCATGCCTCTTACCCATTTCTGACTCGTAGCTGTAATGAAACGGTTATTGAGGGTTGGAGATGAGATTCCCCCCCGCCCCGGCTCGGGTCGCGTACCACTGTAGGTGTTACTGTTTCTGGGATATAAACAGGGTGATTATGAGTTAGAACGTAGCGTGAGGTTGAGATAATTCCCACGACTGTCTTTCTTTGGTTCTAAAGTTGGTTCTGTTTGTGGTTTCTGCTCCAACTCCTAAGCACGGTCAAGTTTTCCTTTAAAAGCGAAGCTTCTCAATTTGTCAGCTCATATTCAGGCTCATTTGAATCTTCAGTATCTTCTTCCTCTTTTAGACAGAAGTTAACAGAAAATAGTATGTTGGAGTCTAACTAAAATAGCAAGACAAAACAAAAGGAAATCTGAATGTGTGAGGGACGCAATTTCTAGTATATGGTGTCTGTAATACATTTAAAATGGATTCTTGCAATAAACTTAACATTTTTTTTAAGCTTCATCATTATTGTAAAAATAAATATTTTCTCATGGAATATTTCCACCTTAAAATGTTCTGCTTCACATGAAAGAAAGTTGTATGTTCTGAATATAAAAGGTAGCTTCATAGAAACAAATAGTATATGAGTGAAAACCAGAAAATAAAAACTTGGGTTTAGAAGAAACAGACAAAATTGGATGCTTTTGGGGGAGGGTTGGGCTTTTTTGTTTTGTTTCAGTTTTGTTACTTTTGTTTTTAAAACAAGATTGTGCATTAAAACATGCAGTAATTACATTTACTGTTTACTGCTGTTACAACTGCTATTCAACAGACTGTTGTTCCTTCAACTCTGTTACTACTACCGGTTTGGTTTTTTTAACTAATACCAGTGGATCTGATGGTTTCACTCCTGACATGTGAAGATAGAGGCTGTGGGATATGGGAAGTGATAGACAAAATAAACCCAGCATTCAGCCTCACTTTAAGTACCTCTCCTGATTACAGTGTGTTATTGCCAGTCTGATTTTATTTGGAATATGACTTGCATGCATTTTGGGCTCATCTGTGGCTTTGTGTTTCTTTTAACTGTTCCTTTGAGGCCCTTGTTCATCCTGGCTTAGGATTTATTAAGTTGGAAGTTTTGCATTGTCTAGTTACCTTTTTCTTTTTTTTTTCATTGTATCACTGATGCATACCCTAACATATAGCTGGGACAAAACGCAGATTAGGAAGAAGAAGCAAATCTATTTTACAATGGAACCCTATCTTTTGATCATGGTGGGGTTTTTTTAAATTAATAATGGACAAGAAATCACAATCACAAAACCTTCATTATTAATACCTGTGGTACAGTTTCCTAGAAAAGGGAGGGTGTGTTTTTAGTTTTCAAGAACTCTGAGAAAGAAAAAGTGTCTTGGTTATATTTGCCTGCAAAATTAAACCATTTGTAGCATGTGAAAAGGTATTGGACACTACAGGCTGCTTCAACTCCTGCATTTAAATGAGTCTCTCTTGAAAACGTGATCTTAAAGGACTGTACTTTAAGGTTCAAGCTTTTTCAGTATTTAGAAATATCTTAAGTATTCTTCTGACTTGTTTTAATAATTTAAAAAAATGGAGGGGAGTGGGAGGGGAGGAATGGAATCCTTTATGCCAAGGGTATCTGACCTGAATGCTGGGGCAGCTTGCCTATATAGTTTTTTCATTTGTTTTTCCCCCTTTCGCCCCTGACTAAATCTGTTGATGTTTCTAGATGTAGTGTATTAGGAAAGAGGCAATTGTAAAAGAATTTAACTGCTACTGGTTTAAATCTGCTATGGAATGTGTTTCCACTCACTGTGATTTTTGTACGCTGCATTTAGTTGAGTGAAGGTACATCAAATTATTTTGTGCATCATATAAATGGGAGGTATATTTCAGATGGATCCTGTTACTTTAATAATACTTAATTGATGACTTTTAAAATTCACAGTTATGAATAAACTGATTTTTGAAAAGTGAAACAAAATTACTTTGCCTTCAATCTCTTGAAAGATACATAGTCTTTTGTGCGCTGTCTAATAACAGAATGCCCTGCCTCACTGAAACATGCCAAAGTCATTGATGAGGTAATGTAACCGGGATTGGGTTGGGTGATTTTTCTTTTAATTGGAGGGTTAAGTAAAAGAGAGAACTGAACTATTTACTTGCAAAAAACCCCAGTGAAATACATATTCTCTCCAGTATTTTGGGGAAACGATAGTTCAGAACAGTCAGTCAGGGGTTCTCTGTTCATTTTGTGTGGGTCCAAAGAACTAAATAAATCTAAATCAAAGGTAGCATTCCTCTGGTTTTGCTTTGTGCACTCAATCTGTAGTTCTAACACTTTGCCAATTGCCCTATAGAGTATATGAGCATCCTAACATTGCTGGGTTTTTTCATCACGTTCTCTGGAGGCTAGTAAGGCACAGGAAAAGGTAAACTGTGCTACTTGCATTTTGTTGCTACATGTGTCTGAGGGGGTAGCATTCTATGTGAATAAACTTTTTCTAAAACCTTTTAGACAGATGTCTAGAAGGAGCATACACATGTGTGTGCACGCACATAAACAGTATATGGAAACGCTACATTGGTTTTTTTTGAATCTCATGGAAGAACTAGTAAAGGTTCAACAATTAATTTCTTGTATTCATAATGACAACTTTAAAATGATTTTCTATTCTTGGCAGCTTACATCTTAAGGAAATTATTTCAAGCAAAAATTTGCAATGCCTTTGCCAGTGATTTGGATAGGCTTTTCAGACATCTTTCCCTAGAATAGTTTCTCTTTCCCCATAAAGAAAGGCTAGAGAGGGTAGGTGGAAATAGGGAATTATGACTTGGTTTGCAGTTCTTTTTGTGCTCAGTCCATCTTTGCTGCTGCAAACTAAAGCAGACATAGCAACATCTTTTGTTATAGTACCCTCCTGGTCTCATCTTCTATGGTAACCTTTTTGATGTTCAGTGTAGAGATTTCTGTCTCAATGGGGCAGAATATCAGTCAGCGCATTGCACAACATTCTAAGGTAGTAATTGAAAGAATCCCCTCGTAATCAGTATTTCAAGTATTTATCTAGTCATAGATTCAAAGGTGGCACTAATGGCAACAAAAGCAAGCCTACTTTATCTGCAAACTGTTCACTTGATTAAAATAGAACAAAGCAAACATCTCCTGTTTACCTAGGATGTACATTTGGTCCCCCCCCCTAAAATTAGGAAGGCAGTTTGTCTAATTAGTGCACAGAAAACTGAAAAAAAATCTTCCCTGGCTGAAGTAGCTTTCAAAGATTTTTGTATTACAACTGTAGGTTTTCCATTGAACCCCCTAATCTTTGGTGATGTATGTTCAAGGCTGATGAATAAGTCTGGTACAGGTGAGGTATAGAACTAGTGCTAGCAAACTTGGCAGACTTGTATTGGCTGTGTGAGAGACAATAAGCAGGTAGCGTGGATGATGAGTGGGATTCAGGAACAATGGAAAATTGTTGAGTGCAAATTCGACTGAGTTGAAGGACAGCCATTACTTGATCATTTAATAGGAACAGAATAGCTTGCATTGTCATCCACTGTAATTTCTGTTCAAAAGTACAGCTACAAGGTAGCTTTATCACCTGCTTTGTTTTCTCTTACCCATCTATCTCTCTGTAGCTGAACCTCAAGTGACCTCTATCAAGATTAATACACAGTATAATAATACTTTAGATTGGCCAAGGAATGCTTTTGGTAGATGAGCAAATTTTTTTTATTCTCCCTCATCTTAGGTCTACTTTGTAGCAATGAAACTTTTGCTTTAAACTGAAGAGTCTGTCTAGGTAGAAGTGGAAGGTTGTTCGAGCAGTATATTTGAGACAGCTTTTTAAAAAGCTCTTTAAAAGCAGTGGAAATTTCCAGGCTTCACAAAAGAGAAGGAAAAAAAAACCCCAAAAAACAATCAGCTAAAAAAATCCCCAAAACCAAACAACAAAAACCACCCAAAACCAAAAAGCTTTTAGGGTCTGGTTTAGCATCTGCTTTGCAAGTTGCAAGAAGAGAAATATGAAAAGGAACTGCGGACATTCTGGATGTCAGCCTGAGAAATTTTCCACTGTTTCCTTTAATAACATGCAGGCATGTCTTTATTGCTGGAATTCCAGTTAGGAGTCTTTTTCTGACTGGAACCTCAAGCTATTTGGTGAGCAAGTGCTTGCTAAAAATCAGTTGTCAATAAATAAATTCTCATATGCGAGACTGTGCATAAACCACTCTCGTGCCAAGTATCAACTACTGCTTATATTAATTTAGTTTCTTGTTTTACTGTGTGTTAACCGTTCCTATTTCTACATGATCACTGCTAGGTGACAATACATCTTTTCTTGTTTCCAATGGTAATTCTGGACCAACCTTTCCAGTAAGGACTGTATGCTGCTAAGCTAAAAATCTTAATCCTATCTTTAATATACAAAGGAAGAAAGACATTAGCAAGCTCATCTCTCATAAAAGAGTTAAACTTAAAGACTATTTAATGGTTATTTTTAAAATTATTGTAGTTCGAGGTACAATGGTGAAAATCAAACTGAAGGGATCTACAGATTCAACCTCATATGTCTACCTTAAAGCTCTTTTCTGTGTAAGTTGCTCTTATTTACTAAAACCTACCTGACCTTTCTCCCAAGATGTAGAGGACTCTGTACTTGGAATGTGTCTTGTCTTTCTGTCACTACAGATATTTATTGTTGGCTTATGCTGTTTTGGGGTAGGGCCTAAAGAATCCTTCATATATTGGGTTGAGGTTTTTGTTTCCTTAAATACTGAGGTGGGAGTAAGCAACATTACAACAGGCTCTTGTCTTACTAGTATTAATTGAAAATACGAAACCAAAACCCTTTAAATGCATCCTTTAAAATTTTGTCTTTTTAAGACAGCATAGTACATTTCCACAGCTCTCAAGCCAAGTCAGGGCCATTGTACTTCCTTTTTTGTTACCTGTCTTTGTTGGGCTACTTTTTTTTTTCAAATAATTATATAAAAATTTCAACATCTGACTTCCTGACCACTCGTAATCCTTTCTCACATATTTACTGCTAATGAGAATGCTAATGACTAAAGTTAAAAGTGGAGTATGTTGAACTTGACATGAACCTTAATATCTTTTCCAGCTTATGTAAGGATTGTATTGTGAAATGTGTATTTTTTAATTGGTTGCTTGCTGATTAATTACTGAATCTTTTGGATAGCTTATATAAGTTTACTTTACAAATCTGATACAAAGTTAAAGCTTGAGATGGATTTTAATCCATCCAAGCATTTCTAAGTCTTAGTGAGACTTTTTCTCAAATGTAGATTTAGTAACTACAGGTAGTAATTCCAGTCAGAGTGGTCACCAAAGAAGTAGCCACGGTGACTTAAGAGAACTTTCTTTTCAGGGTGATTGACTGAATATATCCCTATCGTTTGGTTTAGGAGACTTGTCCTTGCTCCAGTGATATTTTGGTCTTTATTCCTAGTGTTTTACCTAGAGAACAAGAGGGTGTGCTGTAGCCAATAGATCTTTGCTCAATTTTCCTCTACTCAGTAAAATAAAAAAAGTAAATCTGAATTAATTCTTCTGTCAAAATGACAGACCAGTGCTAAGTAGTGTACCAAAAGAGTGTTGCCAGTGAAGAAAAAGGTTAGGAGATTGAAAATACTACATTATTATACAATCATGCTATGCCTTCCTCTCGAATGTAAGTATTTCTGGTATATGCAGTATCAGTGAGTAAAATGGACTATGTTTCTCTGTATTTTTAGTAAGACACAGTATTTCCAGCATTTCTCTCCCTTTTTTTTTTGTGTTGGCCTTACAGTACGAGGCAGATCTATACAAAACCACAAGTGTAATGGGAAATCAACAGGACGAAAGTGTTTTCTTCTTCACTCATTTCAGTTATTATCCTTATTATTAGATGGCAGGGTTAAAAATAAAAAAAGGCTACTTTCAGATGGTGTAGAGTTTAACTACGAACTGACTGCCACAGAATATCCAGCAGCTAGAAGACTCAGTTGTTCTAAACCAGGAAATTCCTGAAGAGTAGATTGTTGAGTTTGAGAACATGCTAAAACACTCTCATATGCTTTTTCTTTCTAGGCATTCCTACTGGCTTCTGCTGTAGCGAATACTGTGCTCGGTAAGTTTTCTGTCACAACTACTTTGTTGTCTCTACATCAATTCTCATAAACTATTGATATTTGGGGAGTTAAAAAAAGGAGAAAATAATTTATATTCCCTTAAAAAAATTAAGGTGTATTTTTTAATGTTCCATGTTAATATGGTATATAGTTTGCTGTCTTCCACCTCACTGGAGGAAATGCATGATATGACCTGGCCTTGGTATGTTTCACGGTATCTAACACTGTTAGGCTGTTGGGGAATACTTGGACCATTAAAGGATGCTCCTCCTAAGATGTGGGATACACAGTATCCTTGTGCGTATATATCTGCCTTTGTTTTTTAATTCTCTCTATCACTAGTACTAGAGTTTTCTTCTTCCTGAAGTAACCGATAACTTTGTTCTGAGCAAAATATTCCATGTTACTTTGAAAGACTGATGTGAAACAGGATTTGTTAGCGAAATCTGTTCTGGGCTCAGTGCAGATATAATAAGAATCACTGATGGATATTATTTGTTTGAGGTTTGGTCATAGCTTCTGGGGCAAGCAATTTAGCCTTCAATATTCTATTAGATTGATATGTCAGCTTCTATACTTGTTGATGGAGAGTAGCAAAACTGAAAGCTTGTCTGGACATTCTATTCAGTGGGATTTTGGTCTCAAGAAAGGAACCCCCTCCTTTGGAATAATCTCTCGTTGTAAGTTCAGCCTCTATGTTCTGCATTTTAGCAGGTGCCCTAAAATAGGTGAGCTGGCTTGGTTAGAGTAAGGCGGGGTTAAAGCAAAATGAAAGAAAATGAGACAGTTGAAGGCAAACCTTTGGAGAATGATTTCTTCAAAGGAGAGAAGAATTTCTGGGTTTTCTCAGATAGCTGTGCTCATCAAAACATTATAGCTCCTAAGCCATGTTTTGCAGACAGATGACACACTGGGGTAAATAGTATGAGGCGGAGACAAGTAAGAGTCAAGTAAGGAAGATAAATAACTTTTGGTCCTGACTGGATGCTGACACTTGTCTGACCATATTGTCTGTCATAAATCTACTTTGGATGAAAAAAAGATCACATAAGTTTTATTCTTAAAGAGGATTAATGATATCAGGCTTAAGTTTTGTGTGCTCTTCCCTTGTGTTCCCTCCATGGTGTGCTGTGATTATCCTGTTAGTGTTTGTACACTGTTACTTATAGGCCTCATCTGTATGAGAATCTAACAAGTTTTTGTACTGATGAAAGCTCAGGAGTAAGGCTTTGTAGCTTTTTGAACTTTCAGTGGACTGTTAGGTAAATTAAAAAATACTTACTGGACTTTGAAAAGAGAAGCTATTCTATGCCCAGAGGCAATTACTTGTAACCTTTATCCTAATAATTTTGACGCTGCCCAAGAATATGAACTTCTGACTGCAGTGAACCTAAACATAACTTCCCACGCTGTGTGGGATGTGCTGGAGAGAAGGGTCATTCGCTGGACGAATGTGGTGTGGCATTTACTGATCAGAGCACGCATTGCATCCGTCACGCTTCATAGCCGATCATCTGCAACCGCATGACATGAATGCGTGACCACGTGCTCCTCAGTTGGTTACTATGTTTTATTTGCTTATCAGATGCTAATATGACAACTTTTCAGTGCAGACATGGCTGAATATTAACTTTAAAGATCAAACAGTGACTCTCCAGCTCAGTTTTGTTGAATGTTAGACACAGTGCAGTCAGTCACCTTGTTTGGGAACTAAAAAAAAATGCAAGGAAATGTAAGGAAAAAGTAATAATAAAAGAAGTTTACAGCTCTGTCCTGGCATTTCCACCAGTGCGCTATAGAAGAGTACATAAAGTTTGCTTCCTGATGAAGTGAAACTGTACAACTGCTTAGCCATTTATCTGTAAACAAGGAAGGAGCTGGATCTGAAAACATTATAAGTGCTTTTGGCGCTTGAAGAGGAAGGATATCATCCCATCTGGTTTTGGTAGTCGTAGACACCTTGTACTAACTTCCAGAATGGTTGCTAATCTTCATAAAATTGCTTCGAATTTCTATGCGAATGTTGATAGTGTCATTTTGGAGAGTTCTGTGGATAAACATTTCTGTTTGAGAAGTGCCATTTGTATAAAAACTTTAATGAGTAAGACTGATTTTCCGCCTGCCTGAGGAGTCCTTGGGAGCTTTATGTGAGATATGTTGAAAAATGGCTTTTTAGTGGAAGTAAAGATACTGCTTCTTTAATAGAATATTTTTATTTTTATTAGAAAAACTAGAAGCATAAGGTTTTTATGCAATGGAAATTCCTTGTAAAGAGTAGAAAAGTTTGGACCAAAAAAGAAAAATCTAGAGGGCACTGAGAGGCTTACTTAAAAGCATGACATTTTTTTCTCATAAATGGGCGGAAAAAATGGTAGGAATGAATGTTGTGGTCAGGATTTGCGTACCCTGTGTCCAGTAAAGATGGGACTATTGATGTGTGTATGCAAAATCTAAAGCATGCATGATATTAATAAAACGAACCTCTTAAATCAGAACCAAAAAGAATGTGGTAATATATTTTAAAATTAAATAAAGTAGGATCAATTGTAATGTTACTTTTCTATCCTAGCGGCCCATTGTTATAATGGTTTATCTCAGTATCTTATGTGCTACATCCCAGTTTATCTCTGGGCTGTAGTATGTAATTCCCTGATGACAGTGTTTTACTGAAACTCATTGCATAAATATGCTGGCATCAATCCAAATACCGTGAGCAAAGTCAGTGTTGGTCTGTCAAGGTTTTGTTCAGTCAAGCATAAAAAAATCTCTCAGGATAGGGATTCTGTAGGCTATCTGAAAGTGATTCCGGTGTTCAATCACTATTTATAAACAGAAACTTTACTTGTTGCAGGTAGTAAAGCTTGCCTATTGCCCTTTTCTTGTAGGCCTTGGAGGAGACTCTGTGACTCTCCAATACCTCTCTGGGTGGTACTACTCTGCTTTATGTAGTATTAAGCAAAGATACCAACCTTTGGGCTTTTTCCTTTTTATTACTCCACCTTGCTTAATTTTTAAATAATTGAACCTGTAAATCTAAGATTTTATTTGACTAGAGGCATGCACAATATCACTACAGCTTTGTTTTGAGCAGTAAATTGTAGCAGATGCTCTGTGATAACCTGACTGTATTGTGGAAAGATTAATTAACCTGATTTGGGGGGGAATCTCTTCTGTTGTTATTTTGCAATTTCACTGAAGGTACTGTAACTACTAAGCTCTGTTCACTGTGAAGGAAATATGGTATGGAATATGATAAAGAAATAGAGGAAAGGGGATCCTAATTAATGGAATGCTCAGATCTGTTGGTATAACATGGGTAGACAACTGACTTTGCTTCAAATATTGAATGGTAGGCATTTTTGTTGAACTAAATACCTCTTGCAGCCAAATGAAGTGTACCTGCATATACTCAGACTTAATCAGATTGTAATTACAGCACTGAGCTTGAAACATTTCCGTATTTCAAGGACAAACTGGGGTTTAGAACTGGTGCCTTTGTATTAAGTAGCTGTACTTACTCCTTTCAATTAAGTGAATCATGTATAAGCACTGATACTATGCATGGAAAATGTGAAATTTTGATTTCCTTTCTTCGGTAGCTTATTTTGGTTTTAGTAGTTCCTGATCTTGTGCTCTCAAATCTGAGAGTCTGGTTTTGCCGAAGACTCATTAACTTCATTAACAGGCCTTTAATTATTATTAGATCAGCAAATACCAAGATCTTATTTTAAAAACAAAGAGGATGTGTGTTTTTCAATAAATTTTTAAAAGAATCTATTTTAGTAGCATGACAGAAAAAGATACTAAGTAGGAGTCTCAAAAGCATTCTTAAGACACCAGGCATTTAACTGCCCTTAAAGCCAGTTTGTGTGGGTCTGAGTAGACTCACACAGTATCAGACCCTCTAATGGATAGATGCCTTCCACGCTACCTTCTGCCCACAGCACTCAAACGCTTTTTCAGAATATGAATCTACATTTTTTAAATGTCATGTTTCTGGTGTAAAATAATGTATTTGCTGACATTATCTCTGTAACTTACTTCTCGTGCAAACACATGAATAAATGTTCATAAGTACTGCATCTGGTGACTAGCAAAATGTGCCAGTGGCAAGGCGATGTGATTTATGGAGTACATTTCTTTCATGCTCATGGGCCCACCCTTATTGATGGGTGTAAATATATTCGTTGTGATCTGTCATAATCAAGACAGTATGTATCACTGTTGTTTACTCTCCATTGGAAAAAGCCTGTGTGTTCTGATTTGAATGTCACTGGAGCTCTCTAAGTACCCATTCTGGGCAAAGGCCATGTTAACATACAGGTCTTTGACAGACTTCTGATCTTGATTTATGAGATGATTATCTATTACTGTGTGGTAAATTGGAAGTGATTGCTGTGTTACTGCTCGTGAGACTTCGTGTGGGACTGGCCCCCATCAGGTCACAGGAAAGACTAATAGCCTTATTTGTCTGTTGCATCATCTGTGCAGTGCACTCTTTCAGGAATCTGGTTAAATTAAGAATGTGCAACAAGGATTAAAGAAATCTTGAGAGGTGGAGCTGACAATACTATTTGAAGTTTTTTGAATGACCTCACATCCTTAGTATTTTCAGTGTAAGTTTCTGTATGTCTTTAAAAAGCTTATGGAAAAAATAGTATAATGTGCCATAAGGAAATTTCTACTCTGTTTGCCAGCAAGGTAGTCATCAAGCAGGGCACTGCCTTGGTTGCTAAACTGAGTGTGCCTTCTACACGGGTTACTTGCTGGAGGGGCAGGAAAGTGGGTTTCTAGCACTGTTGGATGAGACCTCCAGCTACTGTTTCAAATGAAATCTTGAATTAGGAGGGAGGTAAGGGTAGCCTTTGCTAAGCCCTTGATCCTGCTGCTGCCTCATGCTTTGTGGATGCTGTGTATGGGTGAGGCAGCATAACCTAGAAAATGTCCCTGTTCACTTGCTGCTGTGCTGCCAGGCACTTTAACTGCTTTGTAGCTGGCAGGTTTGCAGAGAAGTTGCTCTTGGTCTTGGTAATATGGTGATAAAGCATCTTCTGATGTGTCAGCATGGAGAAGCTGTGCAGCAACAAAGCTAACTTGGTTAGATAAAATACATGAGAATCTTGGCCACTGGTTTAAAACAAAACTAAGCATGTTAGAGTACTTTAAATAAGGCACTTGCCAGCTATACAGATATCTTCGTTGGGGCAGCAAGATAAAGTTCAGTTTGTTTAGACATTCGACCAGCTTCTCTTCCAAAACTTTAATTTCTTGGACTGAATAAAAGGTTACACTTTGTTCAACAGAAGTCTGCTCATTTTTCAAATGTCCGAACTAAAAAGTAGTTCTGAGGTGTATGTCAGAGACAGGCATTAAAGAATTAGGACAGGCTGCCGTGATGGAAAATGTTAGGCATCCTTAACCACAGATGTAGTTGTGCCTGCACAGGCACTGATATGCTGTAGTTTGTTTTTCTATTTTAGGCAAAGATGCCCACCCAAAAATAGCAAGGTTCCTTTCTTTTTACTGCACCAATATGTCAAATCTAAGTTTCATTCAGTAGATCATCCTCATTTCAGTCTCAATCCACAGATGAAACATCTGTTGCAATGCCAGGTGTGTCAAGGCTGTTTTATTAAAGATGAAGTATATTAAGTTGAGGGTGAGTGTGCGTATGTCCGTGTGTCCCCAGATGTCCTTGTGGAAATGTCTGTTGATGTATGGTTTTAAATGTTTTTCAGCCATAGATTCCTTCTACCCTGCTGCCAATGTGGTGCTACAGATTGTAGAAAAAGCAAAAATAATACTTTTTCTCTTTGATGGGGTCTTATTTTCACGACCTATTAGTTTTAACAGGGAAGGGCAAACTACATCTGATTGGCCTCATGCATAATGCAAATGTGGCACGTTTTAAAAACAACCTTTTAAAAATATCTTTACAGGGCTTAAAACATTTTCACACATTACAGGTGAACATGGTTTACTTCTAATTGTTTCTGTAAGCTAGGCACAGTCTTCAGAAACTGGAAAAATGCATGCTGTAGACGTCTGTAAAGAGCTTGCATGCTTTCCCAAAATGTGTTTTTCCTAAATGACTTCAGAATAGGACAGTGTCGATTGGGTGGAGCTGTGCATTCTCAGTAAGAGTGAGACATGCTGTTAATTCAAGGACAGTCTCTTACTAGTTTCATGAACTGCATGATGAAACAAAGAAAGAAAAGAAAAAATAAAACTAAAATATATCTTTTTAGGGAAATTGTATAGAGTTTAGTAAAGAGTTCTCAAAATTAGTAATTTTTTGCAGGTTGGTGGTGCATCGTTGTGAGTCTTGTTTGCTTGGAACAGTAATTATACAGACTCAGACTTCAGTTATTAGGTTACTTATGTAGTGATGTAGTAAAAAAATTACAAATTTTACTTGACTTTAGTAATTGGTATATTTTTGGAGACGGTGCTAGCAGTTGCCAGTATTGTCTTCCCATCCCCCAGCTTTTGAGTCTAGTTTGCTTGCAGCTGCAGTAGTAGGCATCCTTCTTTCAGGAAGTGACCTTGACTTGTATTAATCAAATTCAGAAAACACAGAAAAACTTCTTGGTAACATGCTGACTTGGTATAAAATTTTATAGTATCCATCTTCTTCTAAAATGAGGCCATCGTACACAAAGGGCATTTATTTATGAGACCTTTCTGTAAAAGAATTTCTCTAAAATTATGTAATATTCGGAGAAGGCAAAACAGCAAAACCAGACTGCACTTTTTACGGAGAAGAATGTATTGAGAGCTTTTAATAAAAGTAACTAAGTCTTAAATTAGTATTGGCAAAACTGTGTCCTAATCTAGCTAAGCTGTGAAAATACAACATTATTTGATAGCATTTTCTGTGGTGTCTTTCCATTTTTGAACTACAGTAGGAAAGCTTGGTAGTAGGGCATGAACTCAGTCACCTAAGATCTTATGATGGCTTCAACTTTTTGACTTTGTGTTTTAATCTCTCCCTGCATCTTTTATTAGCATCTCGCAAGGCATCACACTTAACCTCATAGTAGCTGCGTTAAGCTGCTGCTGTGCCTATTTGCATAGATTAAGAAAGTAATCTACCTGTGTCGTTCAAGAAATCACTGTTTGACCTTGTCCACCAGCTGGAAATTGGTTTTCTTTGGCTGCTCTGAAGTGGAATGGCTGACTATACCTGAAGCAGGTTTTAAGAGGCTTCACGTGATTATTTTATTGCCTAAAACTGTTTTGTCAATTGAGTCGCAGAAGTATGATTTGCAAAAGTATGATTTACATAAGTTTGACTGGCAATGTTTTCAGCTGGCATAGCTGTTTTGTAAGAGTCTTCATCCGTTTTCTGGACCTGTATAGAGATGTGAGACCAGAGTATCTTTCACCATTACAAAGTGCACTGAAAGCCTTTAACATTCTGGGTAAGATAATTTACTGATTTTGAAACTGCATGTTGATGGAAAATTAGTAATAGCTGCGAACTGACTAATGTTTTTTTCCACCTTAGGTTGTCATGTGCATTATCTTAAACAATCTACCTTGGCTTCAGGGTTTGGAAAACTGAGTTGTATTTTCACCAGCATCCTTACCATAAACCTTTTCTTTATGTCGATGGCATATTTACTCATTTTACCTCTTCACAGTATATTCAGATTCTTGTCTACCTTTCTGCACTGTGTTGGAGATCAGACTATGCCAAAATACATGCCTCCAAATGTTTCCCAATTTGACTGCCTCCTGTTTTGGAATGGTTAGTTCCATGTGTTTTACTCTGCAAATGTGTGCAATGACTTGCCATTCTACTTGGTATCAAATCAGAGCTGCTAAAATCTCTAAGGAAGTCTATGCATTTCTGCTGTATTGAATCATACTCTTAGGTTATGATGCTAAAGAATTTGCCTGAACTACATGCTTTACATACTTCCCTTCATGCTGTCTTGTATTATGGTGTCTGTTGCTGCACTGAACTGAACATCTTCACAGGAGCTTTAGTCCTCTTTTTTGAGAGACCAATAAAGGGGTGATAAATCTGTTGCTCCAGTGTAGCTGGACATTTGATTTTTTTTCAAGTTCAAGTGCCAGAACACAATAATAGATCTTGTCATTCGGATTTGCTGTCATCAACATTTTCACCAATCTCCCATGAGAAAAACCTGGTGGCAGCACAGATTTTGGGGTACCCCTCCATGGACTGATTCACCTGGGTCTGTAGTTCCTGATACTTTGTTAGTGATGATACAGTGGAACAAGAAGCCTGTTTTGTGTTTGTGCTCTAGTTCTGTAATAACACGAGTGAATATGCATATTTCTTTTTCAGTGCTAAACCCAGACAATCTATTACAAATCTCATGCCCAGAGCATTTTTTACTTTCTTGTAAAGTTTTTTGTTTTCTTTTGCTTTTGTTTGTTCTTCTTTGCAAGATTTTGAAGACCCGATGATTTTTTTAGCCAAGAGCCATGACTTCAGTGTCCATCCTTCATGGAGCAGATGATGTCCTGTTTTGTAGTCAACATCTAGAAGCAGGCTATTATGACTGGTACTGTGAGGACTGGGCAGCAGTACTTCTTGGGCTGCCCAGCCTTATGCCCACAGTACCGTGGATTCCTCGTTTGTCGCGGAGCAAAGTAAATTACTGCAGCTCTGGACTGCGCATTCAGAATATTTTCTGACAGTTTTGTGTTGGTGCTCTCCCTCCCCTTTCTCAAGGTCGTTCCTGTTTGCTGGCACAAACAGGCGGCTCGTAGCTGTAAACACCTCCACAGTTGTGATGCTTTGATAATGCCTAGTATCAGTTCTAGCCCTTTGCTTACTGCCATAGTTTTCAGCTAAAGCGGGGGAAAGGGGCCGTACTTCTGCAGTCTCAACTTCTGCCTCGCTGCTGTACTGCTTCGGACGACTCCCCTTTCCTTTTATTTCCATGCTGAAAGCAATTCTCGGTCCGGAGCAGGCTGCTGGGCGTTCTGCCGCTCGGCGTTCTGCCGCTCGTTCGAAGGGAGGGGAAGGGGAGGAGAGGCCCTTCTCCCTGCCTGTCCGCTCCCTGACGGCGGCGGGCCGGGCCGCGAGGAGTTAAGGGCCGCTGCCGCCCGCGGTTCTGTCTGGAGCTGCCGCGCGCTCATTGGTTGCAAAAAGGTGAAATTGAAACCACAGTAAACTTTTGACCCTGTAGCAGTTCTTGTGGAACGCCTTCCCCTTGCCAAGAGCTGAGGGCTTCTTCCCCCGCCCGCCCCGCTTCCCCCTTTTTCCTGTATTTTTTTTCTCTGTGATCACGCTGTGCTGCATACAGTCTCCCCGAGGGGAGGGGGAGGGCGAGAACAAACGAACACAAGTCGTTTGCTTGTGTGCCGCTAACGGCAAAGCTGGAATTTGCCTTTAAGGCTACTACCAGCCATCTTCTGAAAGTCCCATTCACAAGTAGGAATCAGTTTGGTTTTGTTGGTTTTTTTTTTCAGTTTCCAACATGTTTCTATATGGTTGAAGAAAAAACAACCCAACTACAAGCAACCTACAAACTGATGCTGACCATCGGGGCTAATTAGAAAGTAGGAAAGGGAGGATGAGTCACCCGGTACGATGGTTTCAGCGACCTTAATAAACACTATTGAATTTTTTAAAAGATTGAAGTGGTGTCTCCTGACTGAAATCCTACGTTGAAATATCTCAATATTACAATTTAGTTCATATGTGAATTGAATACATGTTTATCTAACTCCTTTTCTATTCTGCATCTCCCTTAAACAAGAAAGCCTCCATCACCTCAGTCTGAGAGACAAGAAGTGTCAGCTGAACTTCACTGCCAAATTGCAAAGTGTCGGAGGCCTAGAGTAGCCAATGCTAGGAATTTTTATTTAGGGTGTGACTCCAGCAAATTCTGGACCTAATTAACGTGTGTGTCATTTTCATACTCTGCAGATTTTATCACAAACCTGAAATATCTGTGGCCGAGAAAATTCACCTTCCCCTTCATAGCTTTGCCAAATCAGACAAGTTATAGCAGCATTACATTTTCGATGAAGTATGAACACGACATTTAGTGATTTCACATTTCTTTCCCCTTAAATGTGTGTCTTGTCACTGACAAAAGAATCGCTGACTTGATTACTGCATCAGTTTCCATTTCCTCCCTCACTAGCTCATAGGCGCAGGTATGGCCGCCTGTTCTTGCGGGAACATTAAATTTACTGAATGTTAGGTGCCGCTTAATCAAGGAGTCACTCAGCACCTTACCTAGAGATAACATTCAAAACTCTTTCTCAACAAAGAAACCTGATGCCTGACTACTTCAGTCTGTTGTTTCCACATCTCTCCTGTCTTGTTCTTGCAAACAGTTTCATCAGATTTATATAGCGTGTTCATTTTCCTAATTAGAGATTAGGCTGGGGAGGTACCCACAACTGCTGTGATTTGGACTCTTTAAAAATTGAGTTCTGTAAGCAGTTTAGTGGTTAAGAAGTATTTATAGCAGTGTTAGTAGAGTAGGACAGAATTGTGGTGGTTCCGTGTGGGCTGTTCTTGTAGTGCTGCTTTGTTCTTAATGCAGCTTTTTCTGGGAATTGAGGCAGTCTCCAGAAGCATTGCCAGCAACATCGAGGGAACGATGAATATTAAATTATTAATAGCAGATCCTCTGCACCCTCATGTGTGCAATTCTCCTTGCAATTGCAAAAGAAACATGCCCTAACGTGGATCGTTTGTGGCCTCCCTGTTTATTCCAGCTAGTGTACCTAAGCAGCAGCTATTATACAGTTTCTTTTTCCCCACTCCCTGTAATTCGTTGTTCTCTCTTTCTTGTGCCTGTGCATGTCCTGTCTGATTCTCATTGTCTGTTTCATGGCAGTTCTCCTGCCTTCACAGTGGAGCTGCAGTGAAGCTGCACATCATGTTGCCTATCACAGTAAAATGGAATAAATGCTCTTCTAAAGGAGAGTGAGTAACAACTGTCACAAATTAGGAATCAATTCTGAACTCTATTTCTGAAGCATAATGTGTCTTAGACTTCTCTTGAACGCTTGCATGGTTGCATTGTGATAACATTATGTGTACATGCATTTTAGTGGTAAAAATCCGTTGCTGCAGATGCCAGCGGAAGGGTGGGAAACTGGCAAAAAAAGTAACGCTGATACTGAAGCTACAGAAGCACAAATTTCGTTAGCCCTATAAATCCTATAACTTCAAAGGACCCCGAGGGAGAGAGTGTTTTTGAAGGTCATTATTGAGAGCTAACTGCTGGTAATGAAAAATCAGCACTAGTGTAACCATTTCCTGTAATGAATATGGCTGAAAAGAAGGGTGTCACGGATACTGTGAAGACATTTTGTAACCAAATAGCATTAAATGAGCAAACTGAAAATCTGTGTTGGCGTTCTCGACTGCTTTATTCTATGTGTTTATTCAAAGATCTTCATGTTGGTTTCATCTCCCCATATTCCAAAATAGGGTCTTGCCAGCTGCTTTGGAGCTGCTCTATTATAATTTTCTCCCCCACCAAGGTTTCCACATGATGAATGAGAAGTTTAAAGAGAAGTTCCTGCCATGGTGTTTTCATCTATTTTTTTCCCTATCTAGAGTAAGCCGCTTTCTATCTAGAAAGCAGTTTTCTATCATCTGCTTTCTTCTAAACAAAAGAATGGAAAGGTGATTTAGAGGAGATACTAGAGCACAGCTTCTCGGTTTGGAAAACTATTATATGTTCCAAAACTCATCAGAACTACTATTGTGTGCTTCAAACTTCTGCTGGTTTATTAAAGCTTGGCAGTTTCCCCTAGATCAGCTTCTCACTGTCATGCTGACGTAAATGATGCTGGAAAAGAGTAGACATGTAGTAGCTGGACCTCAGATTTTTGTTTGGTTTTAAAACATTACCATTGTGTCTGTCTTTTCTGCTTTTATATCCATTTCAATTGGTGGTGAAACTTACTACCTGCAGTGTGATGGTTTAATTGTGGGATGCAACAAGTGGCTTTTTCTTGGCTTCTTCTTCAATAGGTTTGTCTCAAAACTGTCCTGTCCACATCCTTGTTGCAGCTTTTCAGTGGTGAGTGAACACTTGGTCTTCTGCAGCACTAATGGCTTGGGTTTCTGGATTTTAAATTTTTTTAAAGAGCATGTTTATAGCTACAACTTACTGAAAGACATTTAAAAAAAAATCTATTCATTTTAGTACCTTCTCTGCCAATATAATAATTTTTCTGAGTTCTCTTGTGATATCATCAGGATGCAACATGAATAGACACAGAAAATTTTAAGCTGTAGATATATGAATTCCCTTGAGGACACATGTCCATACACACAGTCTTGTTTTTCAGGAGTCACTATCTGAGAAATTTTTTTCCTCTTTTAATGTACAAACCAGTTTGTAGAAAGAAAAGTTCCGATAGAAAAGTGGTGTGTTCTTGGTGAAGCAGACCTTCTGCTGCAAGTTGTGTTCCACCTGCACTTCATTGAAAAATGTGATAAAAATGAGGATTGGCTTCTACAGCTGAAAGGACTTTATGCATTTATAACTCTGTAGGTTGCATTATCTATGTAAATGTGTGTGGGCTAGGGTGGGTTGATGTGCCCTGATAATCAGGTTGTTCCTAGCTTCCATTACAGGCTCAGGTTTTTTGATCTCTCAGGCCATAGGGACAGTAAACAGTAGCTTTGCCTACTGATTTCTGCTGAAGTACCAGACCAGGATATTTACTCTGCTGTCTTTTTAGAAGAGTGTGCTTTGTTTCCAGCACAGTTTTAAACTGATTCCTCTAAACTTTCCTTTTGATGTTTCTTGAGTGTGTGTGTGTGTGTATATATATATATATATTTATATACACACACACACATATATAGTGCTTGTGATAATCAATGTAAGTATCAGATAATTTATCAAAGCAGTAAATGAACTATAAATAGTAGAGAGACAGTATTACTGAACTGATACAAGAAAAGAAAAAAGAATTGGCTGAAGTGGTCCATAACTGTTGCATCCATTCGTTTGTGGTATGTAGTTGTGCTTACAATAGTCTGCTGAAGACTTAGACAAGAGAAGGACTCAACTTTACAGTTTGTAGTATCGAAAATTCCTCATGCTGTGTCATGGCACAATGCCCATTTTTCACTCTCTCCAATCAGTTGGCAGCTGGAAAGGCGTGGTTTTCTTCAAGATAAGTAAATGAAAAACACGGGCCAATGGTACTTGCAGTACTAATGCTCTTGCCCTTAAAGTAGGCAGTTTTTGTTCTCAAGGTACAAATAGGGAATGTCCAGAGAAATTACAGTTCTGACAAATATAAATAAATTCAGAGCAAAAATTATATGCTAGCAAAACCAGTATGTCTTCTATCTTGTCGGCTCCACATGCTATAGCAGTCTTTTGTTGATGATACTGTGAAAATACAGGGCAAGTATTTTTCATTTTGGATATTACTACTAAAATATATTTTAATTTCTAGCACTATACCAGACAACTGCAGAGATTCTTTAATAAACCTCAGAGCTGTGACGTGATAGAGAATTGGAAAATAAGCGATGTTTATCTAATTTTTTTTTTCTAGTGCTAAGTTTTCTCTGTCCTGGAAAAATACAGAATTGAAAGTGGATATAAGAACAGCAATTTTTTCTTTCAGGTTGCATTTGACTTGAAGTTGACTATGTGCATTCTGGTAGAAAGCGTATATTAGAGGATTATATGTAGCTTGATGAAAGATTTTTAGGAATGCTTCCATATTTCAGTGTCATGATATTTGTGTAAAAATATCCTACTTTGGAAGTTAAAATTTGAAAACAGTAAACTTTTGACCTTGGGTAAATGTTGCCTTGCATTATATTCAGCCAGTAAAGTAAAAATTGCATTTTACTGGGCTCTAGCTTGTGGAAAACATAGTGCATATTGGTTGGCAATGCCTGACAGCTGATATTTATCAAGGCTAACATGAACTTTACTCATTCTTACATTTTTCAAGCAGCTTTCAAAGCTCTGCATGTATACAAACGTTCACATGAACTTTACTCAATCTTGCATTTTTAAGCAGCTTTCAGAGCTTAACATGTGTACACGTGTTCAGCCTGTCTTGTTGCTTTTACCATTTTGTTCTAGAGATGTTAGAGTTAGGGTTAGGGTTAGCACAGTGGTGTATCAATACTCTTATGAAGATGAGAATACACCCATAATGATTTTCATTTCTCAAATTTAGGCACAATATAAGCATTTTGTAAACTAACACTATAATGTAAAAATGTAAGAGTAATGTTTAAAGATCAAAAATACTTTTTAACTCTTAAATGTTTTAGTGGGATTTAGACTTTCAGTACGTGGGATTATATTAAATATGCAATATACTCTTGGAAGCATACATTTCCTAGAAATGATAAAATTCAATATAGTTAAAATGCAGTTCCTTAGTAGAATAAATGCTAAAGCTTTTCTTTAGGTAAATGAAAACGCATGTCTGTTTAATGAGGGAAAGTCTATTCATGTTTTCTTTCCCTGTTTCTGTGTCTGAGTTTGTTTCATGACTCCTGCCTGATTCATCTAAAAATTGAAATCAGCAGAGAGATCCAACAAGAAACAGACTAATTCAGTTATACCGCATGAGGTTTCCTGACTGCATTTTACAAAATTATTCACATCTTCATGTTAAAAACAAAAAAGATTTGCAAGCCTTCATCCCCCACACCCTCCAGTATAGCTGTATAAGGCCTCTATTGTCTCTGTTCATATTGAGATGTCACAGTTGTGTACACTTTTCTGGGTTCTTTTCTCGCATGAAACTCTAATAACCATTCCTCCTTTGATTCTTTCTCAGGCAAATTGGCATAGGCTGTACAAAATGAAATTTAGGTCACAAATTATTTTAAAATTATTCTACTTGAATGAATGGAAGATTTAGCTGCTGGTATTTGTATATACTGGCAATCTATGGCAAAATACGGCAGAAGATGGTTGACATAAAAATATCACCAAAGGAGTGTACGGTTTTAGTGTGAAATATAAGTATGCAGTTGAGTTTTAAAAATGAATTTATGCTATCCTGAAGATTAAAGGCAGGTATGTTCACCTGCACTGTTAAAACAACTAAGAGTGTTAGGAATAACTAATTTTAAAGAAATACGTTTAATTTTATGTATTTTAATTTCAATGTTACAGGGGACCTGCTTTTCTGTCATGTGCTTTGTTTGCTGTTAACATGGTCCTTTTTCTGTTGCTCTAACTCGCAAACCAGGATGCATAGGAAACAAATTACCAAGTAATGACATTCCAAAAATAGATCCACATGCATTATTTATCAGAGGAACTGGAGATGAACTCCAAGCATCTTCCACCTCTGACCGTCTCTTAACTAGAAGTGTCCTGCCATATTCATACATACAAAGTGAAGAAGGTTCAAGTTAATTGTCATGTCTGAGAAATAGCCCAAGAGTGCATGGTGTTTACTAAACATAAGCATGGTAGGGGAATTGCTAAATGAAACCTGGCAAGGTCTGAAAAATCAGTCTCCCTAAGACAGAACGTATAATATAAAATGAATGTGCATGAAATTAAGAATATTTAACGTGTTGCAACAAGGTGCGTTTCACTAGCATTAGAGATGGTACTTTTTTTGACTGAAGGTCCTGATTCAGTGAGGTCTCTGAATCATTTATTACCTAGTAAATCCCATTTTGGAATGTGGGAGGGAGAAAGAGTAGAGAATGATCAAATGCCTGTGTTTTGGTATAGTATTTTATTAGTTACTGTACTGGTGAGGGAAGTGCTGGATAAGCACTCCGCTTGATAAGTGATGTATCAGTACAACAAATGTAATTTCCTGTTTGCTTCATAATATAGGTATAGGTGCTTTTCATCTTAAAAGGTAACAAAAGACTTTTTAATATAAACTAGTTACATGAAAACCTCTTTATTTACTCAGTGTACATGAGTGTCTGTTTCAGTGGTTTGTTTTATTGCACGTTCAGATTCACAAAGCTGTAGTAAAGGTTCAGTGGCGTTTTTATCTGCTGCATTTGCTGCTTCCTGCGAGGTTTAAAAGTATGTTGGTCTTATGCACTCTAATTTAAAGTGTATTATATTTGAGTTCTTTTTTTAAAAAGGCACAGTAATTATCTCTGAAGCATTTAAGGAAGATTGCAAGTGCTACCCTTTTTATGTCTTATTTTAAAAAGTAACTATTCTGTTCACCATATCTGGCACATTATATATAGGCATGTTTTAAACCTGAACACATTGTAGTGTGTTCTGTCTTTAGGTGTCTGTCATATTGTTGTCTGTGCCACAGGTAACAATAAGACTTGTCACTTAACCATCTGATCTGGACTGTAATGTAATAATCTTTCTTTATGTCTTTTACAAATTTGATCAAAAAACCTACCGTATGTAAACTTTGATTTGGTAGCCAGGATGTGTTGGATGCTAAGGTTCTACATGGTGTGAATTGGTTATCTTTGTAACTCATCCTGAGAGTGGGTAAATTAGTCAAAGGTCAGTATGTTGAGCCCACTGAGATCAAAACATGCTGAATGATGTTTTTGTGTGAGCACGCTTGAGTTTTGGTTGAGCAGGCTGTAGAGAGGAAATCGTATGCACACGTGTTGAAAGCTGTACTGATGTGAGATCCCATGGGGAAACTGACTGCACAGCCCCAAATGCCAAGTGCTTAGTGCACGGCTGTGCTTTGATATAAGCACCCTAATAACATAAACTAATTCATGTGAAGTGGAGCAGACCACAGTGTTAAAATAAAATATTTTGAAAATGTAAGATGTTAAGCTGTTGGCTAATGCCTCTGTATTTAGAAGAGGAGCATGTGGGTTTAGCATAGGGACAAGAGTTGAATGGTCTACTGTTCAATGTATAGCAGAGATGACAGTTATGTGAAGTTACATATCATATATTATTTTTGTTTTCCAGGATGTGACTTAAAATGAATTCTGATTCTGAAGGTCCTCTGGAAAATATGCAGTGCTTCAATGTTTGCTAAGGACTAGTAAGTGACTGATCTCATATTTGGACTATATAATACCTGAACATTTTTAAAGCTACAGTTTAGTATATGAGAAGCATGTACTTAAAAAAAAAAAGCACGTACTCAAAAAAAAGAAAAGGAGGGAAGAAAGAAGAAAAAAACCCAACCCAAACCAAAAACCTTACTGCACCACTGCCAGAAAGTGAAATTGCTGCTTATATTCTTGTGGATTCCTGTCTATGTAAGTGTAAACATCAGTTGTTTCTGTGGTCAGTCTTATAGCAAAAGAATCTCTGCATAATGTCAAGAATATTTTGAATCAGAAGTTTCAATACTTTTGATACTTTTTAAAGTGTATTTCAGGGAGATAAAATGTTGATATAACAAATTTGAACTAAGTATACAGAGTTGCAGAATGGAATATCCTGTAGTTTATTTATTATCAAAATTTCAATATTGAAATCTGCATCTTGCAAAAATGTGTGACTTATATCTTGTTTTTTAGGAGGGAGGATTCTATTTAATATTCTAACATTGTATAAAATTCCAGGGCATGCTCATGATTCATTGAAATGAACTTGTTTGGCTTAATTCTTTGTAACTGGCTTCTTCTGAGTAATGCTAAATTCTGCTTAGTCAATTTCTCAAACAAGAAATCAGCTCAGACAGAACAGCTTCCAAGGATGCAAAATACCAGAAGTATCCATACTTAATATAGGAAAAACTTGGTGGTTTCGTAGGATCAATGAAGTATTTAAAATGTTTTCATGGAAAAGACCCCATTTTTTAAAGAAAATATTTAGGATATGTGTTAAATTAGCATTGTATAGTTGTGCATTTTGGAGGGTAGTCAACTGTTTCAGTGAAACAGATAGGAAAACTAAATCTGAAGCATGTAATTGTTGGTATTTTTGGGCCCCTGCTAGGACAAAACCTTCTCACTTGCCATGTCCTGTTTGCTGGATAGATCTTTCATCTACCAGCTGCTGAGAGCGGTGGCACAAGGGAATCATGCTTGAGCTGGACAAGGAAATGAGTGCACTGAAAGACAAGGTAGCAGAAAGCAATCTAAGGGATACCAAGTTAGTAGCTTTCTAAATTCTGTGGGGGTGAGTTGAGTACAATGAGGGAAGAAATAGTTACATCAAACTGAAAACTTTCTGCTTATTGTGCTTAGTAATTTCAACGTCATTTTGGCTTGAATGCGCTGTAGGTAATGGCCTAAGGAACTTTCCCCATTGCAAACATACTGTATTCTTGGCATGTGCATCATTGTCTTGTTATTCCTGGGTGGAATTTTAGAAGACAGTGGATTTTACCCTGTCAAAATACTGACACCATGGCAGGTTGGACACTGCTACTCATAAACACTCCTGTTTTCTTTAAAATCTATGGTTTTGTTTGGAAGGCTGTACCATACGCTGCTGCAATAGATGGATTAGTAATTACTGGCACTATTTTATCTGCCATGTGCAAAACCCAGTACCTTTTTACCAACTCATTTATGCTTTTTACTGAGAAGTGAATAGACATATGAAAAGTGTATGGTACATTGCAAAGGGTGTAGGCACCTTAATAATAAGGACTGGTGGTTTTTTTCACCAGAGTTACTGCTGAGCAAGACTATCTTTGTTATTTTCTGTTTTCTTGAATTGAGAAGAATGTAGGAAAATTTAAGATTATACATGCAAAGATGTTGCAAATAATCATGAAAGTTTGGAACTTTTGCTCCAAATATTGCTGTCTTCGGTTCCACTCCACTGGCGGGATTAGGAGCATCATGATGGAGTGGTTCATTATTGCTACAGTCAGTGGAATTAAACAGTGCTTTGCTTTGAAGACTTCGTTTTGTGTAATTTATACTGATCTAAAATTTAATAGAATTTCTTGCATTTACCCAGTTTTATGTAGTAACTGAACTATTCAGTCAAATTAAGCCAGCTTTTAGATTTATTTTAGTAATGCAAATAACAGAATTTCACTCTAATTCTTTCCTTTAAAAAATACTTAATTTAGGTAGATAATATTGTGTGGTATCACTAGCAGATAAATCTTTTTAGCCAGCATTAGTGGTTCATAAACCAGAAATAGTGTTGTCTCTTATCTCAGAAAGTAGGTTTACAAAGATGCCTGTGTTAATTTTTTTTTTTTTTTTTTTTTTTTTCTTTTAATAGTAAAAATGCATAAAAGTTTCAGCTTTTGAAACCTGTGTTTCAGAGCTGTGTTTTGAAATAATTAACTTCAGGAGAACTCCCGAAATCCCCCAAAATAGCCTTCCTTTTGGAAAAACTTTTTAGCCCATTAAAAATTACAGGTTCAGCTTCAATGAAGAAATAGAACAGTTGGTACTTTCAAAACTGGTGGCTTCTTTCATTAACTCACTGAGGAGTTAATAATGAAAGAAATTGCTTCTTTTGCAAATACTTCCTGTAGCTGGGAAATTAGTTTGACTGTTTTGTACTGTAAATCCATCTGTAGTGGGAAGCAGCTTCTGTAATTTCCTTAGCTAAACAGTTACAGAGTTGTTCTAGGCATGACCTGCCTGCACAGCTTGTAATGATATTCTTAGCGAAAGGAAAATGCATGTGCAGCAAGTCTGCAGCTTCAGGCCTGAACAAGCTACCACCAGCTACTTGGGTGTAAGAGTAGGAAAACAGTCAATGCAAATTACTGATTTTTTCTTCCTTGTCCAATCTCCTATATTTATCATGTTTCTGAGACAAATTGTAGTAATTTTTGGTTTTCTATTTAATTACGTTGTGAATTATCTCTCAAGTACAAGTAGAGATTAAACCAGAAATGACATTTCTATTTTAAATCATTTAAAACAACCATGTAACCTTCAGAATTATGTTACAGTGAAATGTCTATCCTAGTTCAAATTTTCAACTGTTTAATGTGTTTCAAATGCTTCCTTCTCTTAAACAGAATTTACTCTTGGATTCAGACATACTAGCTTTGTCCACATCCTTCCTGAGTTAGCCTTAAGACTTACATTTTAAGCTCTGCCTTTCTTTTTCCACATTAGCTCTTAAACCTTCAGCTCTTACTGCACTCAGGCTGTAAATGTAGTTAGGGAGGGAGGGAGGGAGGGAAGCAGCAATCCTGGAAGGGTGTGCAGGTGTCACCTACAGCATGCCTGAAGATGCAGCTTCAGCTGTGAGGTCTGTAAACATAAGACCTTGAGTCATATGTAATGCTGAGTATCAGCTTCAGATAATCAACTGCTTTTTGCATGATCATAAACTGTTTTTATCATTTCTTTTTTCCAGCTGCTTACTTGTTCAAATGAGTAGTTTTTCATTCAGCTGAATGACGCTAATTGAAGGAAATACAATCCCTGCAGTTGTCCAGCTCTGTACTGGCATCTAGCGGCCTAACAGTGTGTTTTTCTTGAACTTGATGTAAAGTAGGCCACCACGGATGTATTTGGGATTTTTTTGCCCTTATTGGAGGAATATATGAATGGATAAAGGTCTTCAGACTTGCTCTTCCATCTCTCTGTTGGGTTTGTCTTATTCATCCTGTTTCTTTAGCAAATATTTATGTGTAAGACCAAGTTCTTATCTGAAAGGTTCATGCCCATAGTACAGAGTTAGGGATCTTTTGTAATTGTTCGTTTCAAATGCAAGATTATGTTTGATTATTGGGTTTAATTCTGTTGTGATTTTGAAAACATGTTATCCTTCCTTTTGTAATACATATCGATTGGCATGAAGATTGGTTATGATAGAATTTTATGTTAAGCATTGTAACATTTTATTAGCTGCAAAGAGAATTTTAACTTTAAAAATATGCCATTTTTATTTCTGGGCCTTTTTACATGTGCTAGAGTAATCCAGTCCTTTGTCCTGTCTAGCTTTCAAAATTTTGTATTGCTGTAGGAAGAATGTTCTTTTCAATTCTCGATGTGTAGAATTAAAAACCTCCATGCTGCTTCATGCAAATCTGTTCTTGTGTGTCTTTGTCCTTTTCAGTTTAGACTTTAGAAAAAACTACAGCAGATATCCCCCCCCCACCACTGACTAGAAGCCAATAAGCAAAAACTCAGTCAGTCAAGTAACAAAAAAAGTATTATCATGCACTCACACACTTCTCAAAAGTAATACACATGCTTCTTTTTTTTTTTTTTTTTTTTTTTTTTTTTTTTTTTTTTTTTTCCTTAGATATCTTGTCCTGGAAGCAGTTACTTGAATTGATACCCTTTGAGGGGTTGGTTGTCTTTGCTGCTAGTATACACTGCTGACTTGTGCTTATCTAACTTCTTGTTCAACATAGTGCTCATATTCTGTTCTGCAGAGCTTCTTGAGCCAGTTAGCCACTAGCCTCTGATACCTTAACAGAAACCTCATTTAGTTCTATCAGTTCCTTGTCCTTGTGATATGTTATCACTGACTCCTAGGAATTTGGCCATCCTAGGCCAGTTTCTTTTAACAATTGTCATAATGGTAATTTTTGCTTGTGGAGACAAAGAACTTTTTCTGTGAAAGATTTCTTAATGCTTGGATTATGTTATGCAAAAAGATTCTCTCTAACTGACAAGTCTAACTCTATGAACTAAATATTTAGCACTATTTATTGCCACTACTGTACAGGGTAAAGAACTGCAGTCTGAACTAGAATGCAGTAAATGAAATTTACACTTAATTTTGAAATTTCTGTAAAAAGGATAAAATAGTGCTTAATTTCTAACTGCCTAGATCTGTTTTGTTTCATTGTGGTTTGAAGACCAAAACCAATTTTGAACATCTTTTTATAGTTCTAGTTGTGTTCTAAAATACTCCAACTAGATGCATAGCATCAATCCATTAAATTTTTTTCCTCCCTCAGCGTGTTGTTGATCCTAGCATAACAGGACCTCACATGGCTTTCTTCTCTCATCTGTGTCTGTGCTCCTTTTTTCTCTTGGGAGTGAGGGGAGATGAGTTTCATATATATCTAATCTGGCAGGTTTGTTTAATGTAACTAGACTTTGACAAAATCGCCTGATATTTTATTGGGTTATGGCCCAGTCTTTGCTCCAGAAGCTATAGAAATGAAAGACGGTGGAAGTCTTTGCTTCCCTTGGCCTCAAAGTTTTAGAAAACAGTATGGATTTTAGAAGATTTAGGAAGAGATGTGAAAACTATAGTAACCTATCAAGATGGTAATAGTAATCTATTGCCTTTATGCAGAGATGAGTATGAAACTCCTGTATGCCCCCTGATACACTCATAAGGATGAAAATTATTTGTTTCTGCAACTGTGTTTTGGTATGACATTAATTTATTGCTTTCTTTTCAGGTTATCTGAATATATGTTTAAATACTGAGAATTTCTTTTTTTTAGATGACTTGGAGCTATACAGTGGTCCCAGTTTAATGGTGCAAATATTAAATATCTCTGAAAAAAATTAAAAGCATTTTTAACCTTTACTTTTGCTTAGAGTGATAGAAAACTTTAAGAACCTGTGTTTTGGCTAAATAAAGGATAGATTTTAAAGAAATGTAAAAAACCATTATTTTTCAGTAGCACAATGTTTATGAATTAGCATTAAGAAAACTCATTTGTAAACCTGATAAAAATAATTTACTTATCTGGATAAGTTCTCTGCATTTTGAATTAGTATTTTGAGCATTTTATTCACAATTATTATGTCATTGCTTTTAGCTGCTGATGCAAGGTCAAGATGAGTGGATTAGGAGAAAACTCCTTAGACAGTTTGACTAATGAGTCAAGGAAGCGCAAGCCATTGCCCTGTGATACACAAGGTCCAAGGTACGTTTATATTGAACTTAACTCGTTTTTAATGAGTTTTTAAAAATACTTTTCAAATTTGCATTGCAGTTTAGAGCAAGTTCTAACTAAGGAATTTGTTTAGCTGAAAAAGTCTCTAGGTCAGCTTCTGTTGTGAAGATAGGTAATTTTACTATTAGGTGTAATTGATGAACTATGCTTTATAATTAGACTCCCTTGGAAATTTTATTACCATGGACATATCATAGAATGCATTGAGTTGGAATGGACCTTAAAGATCATCTAGTTCCAGTTCCTCTGTCATGGGCAGGGATACCTTCCATTAGATAAAGAATCGCTTTTGGAGTTGTGATCGCAAGGCAAAAGAAGAAAAACCTCCCTTCCCTCCCTTCCCTCCCTTCCCTCCCTTCCCTCCCTTCCCTCCCTTCCCTCCCTTCCCTCCCTTCCCTCCCTTCCCTCCCTTCCCTCCCTTCCCTCCCTTCCCTCCCTTCCCTCCCTTCCCTCCCTTCCCTCCCTTCCCTCCCTTCCCTCCCTTCCCTCCCTTCCCTCCCTCTTTCTTCATCGAGTATTAACTTGTATTAAATTTGTTGTCAGGCATTGTGTGTACTAATATTTGTCCCTTTTATATATACATTCCCAGTGCCTCATGCCAATTGCCTTAATCATTATAAGAGATCATGTATGAGAACCTTAAATGCTTCCACTGTATCCACTGTCGTTTTATGAGTGTCCCCCATTCCATTTTCTCTTTCCCTTTCTACAGTGTCTCTCATGCAGGAGTTTTTTTCAGATTGTCACCCTTCATTAGCTTTCTTTATCTTTCAAGCTCCTGCTTTGTCATGTGTTTGTTTTCTCCATATGTATGGTCCATGCATACTTTCCTAACTCCTTCACTTGGTTTCTTCTCAAAGAATGATTATTCTCTTTCAATTACCTTGAATCCCTTGTCCATTCTTACCCCTGCCCCTAGTCCTTCTTTTCCTATTCTTGCCATATTGTGCATGACATTTCTCCCTGTTGGTTGAGGCTTTAGACAGTCTCTTTACTCAGCACATTAACCTGGGTAGGAAAAAGAATTTGAGAGAGACATTTTATCCAGCACCATTAGGTTGTCTGGGATTCTGCTCTTTGTGAGTGTTGAGATGGCATTTAGGTCCTGATGCCTTTAAATTTATGAGGTATCACCTTCTGTAATCATCTCTCTACAATCAAACTGAAGGGAGTTAATAGGAAACTAAAATTTAGTTTCGTTTGTCTAGTAAATTTTAAGCAACCGTAAAGCAATTTCTAAGATTAAAATATACTTTCTGTATGAGTGCTACAGTTTTATAACAAAAGCAGCTGCTCTTTTCATTAAATCTGACAGTAGAGTAAAAGAGTAAAAGCAGAAGTATTTTTTTATTAATAGCTTTCTTCTGTTCTCTTGATATCAATTTGTACTTAAAATTCTTTAAAAATATGCAAACCAAACACAAACACAAACCCCAAAGCAAACAGCAGCGTAACAACACACACACATTTGCCCTTCACATTCATGTTTGCTGGGAGAATAACTGCTGCCTAGGTTTAATGGGTGGCTGTTAAGTGAAGTACATTATTGTCCACAGAGCGAGCACAGGTTTTGTATAGGATGGTATATAAGTATACAAAATAATGTTCTTGATTCCTAGCCTGGTCTGCAGTGGTGAGAAGCGTCGACGTGAGCAGGAAAGCAAATACATTGAAGAACTGGCTGAGCTGATATCTGCTAATCTGAGTGACATTGACAATTTCAATGTCAAACCAGACAAATGTGCTGTCTTAAAAGAAACTGTGAGACAGATTCGACAAATAAAAGAGCAAGGTACAGTTCCCTGCTAAGTCAAGATTAATAGTTTAATTTCATTGTGATTCTTTTTTTTGTAGCAGTAGTTACTTGGGAAATGGAGTAGTTTTTCACAATAGCATGTAACTGAGCAGGCCTTTGGACTTTGACTTGATTCAAACCTTAAATGCGCCTTAAGTAATTTTCTATTTAAAAGTAAACAAGTATTTATCATCACTTTTTATTGGGAATCAGGATTTTAAAACTGCGTGCGGCCTTTCTTACCAGTTTTGTACCACAGACAAGTTAAAAAAAGAGGAGCTGGTACTCTAACATCTGCTTGTACTCTATACCAAATGCTCACTGGTATGAAGAATACATACCATTGCCTTTCACTTCAAGGAAACCTATCCTTTTCTTATGGGCAAGCCTCCAATCAGAGACAGTGATTTTTATGGATTCTTTTAAATTGCTTTTTTAGTGTGATTGAATGGACTCAGAATATAGCCAACTCAACAAAGGAGAAAGAAACAATGCATCATATCTTGGTAAATTCTGTCAGCTAGGGTAAACCTAAGTGATATAATACTTTTTTTAACTGACAGGTGTATGCAAAACCCATGTTTTGAAATATAGAGTGAGGAGTATATATAATCTCATTTTTTAAACACCACTCCACCCCCATCTCCACCTCCCAGTGACTAGCTTCCCAAGCTTATATGTGTCATTTGGGCAGTAAAGTATTAGAAAAACAGAATATGCTGTGTGTATCTTACCTGTTGCGGTAAATTGCCACATCTTATGCTAAAACAATTTTCAAAAACCATCTTCTGTTTTTAAGGCTTTTTGTAGTGTCATTGTGTGAATTCTAATATTTCATTAGAGAGTTGAGATGTTGTACTCCTCCTGTGGTCTGCTTAACCAGCCAGCAAGTACCACAAAAAAAAGCTCACAGTGTTTTTTCTGTAATTCTGCTGCATGGCATGAAATCCCATTCCACCTTCCCCTGCGATAAATTAACTGAGGATATTTTGATTATTTAAATATGACTGTATTATACGCATGCACACACATACACACACGTATATACACATACAGGCACACAGCTGTTAACATGAATCAAAGCCTTTTTGAAGAACAGGGGTGATGGCGTCTGAAGACTGTGACCAATGATAATAAGCTGATCAAAGTAAAAACATAAGAGATATATGAGTGTTTTTAATGGCTGTTGAAAGACTAAGCAGGTATTCATCAGACAGTGTGTGAAAAACAACAAGAAATGTTCACACAGCAAGTTCATGATGTCAGCTTCAACTGCCAAGTCAATTTATGTGAGCAAAGACTTTGGCGTTATGTGGCCATGACGTGTTCTGGTCTTAGTGGCCAACAGTATATGAGCCCTCCTCTCTCATTTGTGCTTCTTTTTGTGTTTATTTCACACTCTCCCTGGGATCTGGCTCGTAATATTAAAATGTGGCTATCACATGAAAAGTTGCTTTACAGAAATGTATCTTTTGGCTTTCAGGAAAAGCAGTTTCTAATGATGATGATGTTCAGAAAGCTGATGTATCATCCACGGGTCAAGGAGTTATTGACAAGGATTCATTGGGACCTCTTTTATTACAGGCAAGTACAAATTAGGCCCCAGTAAACCCCTATGGAAGCAAATACTTACGGCAGGGGAAGATATTACTATAAAGTATGCAATCCTGTAGTAATAAAATAGTATGCAAGCACCATGCAGAAGTATGTTTGAGAAGTTTAGGAATAAAATCTATCATGTTTTCTTAATTTTGCTGAAATTCTCTGTAGAAGGAAGTGGAATAGCTTTTGACTTTTTTTAATATTCCTATGCTTTATTTACTCTAGCAGTCATTAGCGAATTACTACTGAAGCAATGCTTATTTGTACAAGGAATACTTTATTTCTTCTAGGGGATAGATATTAAATGGAGTTTTTGCAAGGAGAGGTTTGTTATGTGTATGTCTGCATTTGTGTTACTAAATTATGAAGCATTTTAAATGAATGTTGCCATCAAGTAAAATAACCCAAGATTAACAGTAAACAAAGGTACATAGCAGATAGCCTTTCTTCATGCCTAGAAAACCAATCTGATATTTACAAGTTCGTGAAAGCATTTTTGAAGCTTAGTTTTTTAACATAGATATTGAATTTCTCTTTCAGTTAAGAGCATACAGTATTTGGCTAGCTCCTCCTATCTCATCACTTGATAGTGGAAATGTCTTCATGTTCATGACTCGCTGCTTGTTCCTACTGAACTTCTTGTTTCAATTTGCTAACTATTGAATTAACGGTACAAATTCGTGATCCTAGTGTTCATATGAATCAAGGATGAAACAAGGCTGGTTATCAATGTGAAAGCTGAATGGAATATCACATGGACATATTAATTATTATTATATAAATAACTCCATACCATATGCGCTTTTCCTCAAAGAAGAATTTAAAACTTCATCTCTATCCTTGAAAATAAGTGAATATATTATAAATTGGCATTTATCACATGCACTTTTTAAATTATGTTGAGAATTAGTCGATCTCTCTTACACAATATATTGTCATGTTAATATTTAGGCACTGGACGGCTTCCTCTTTGTTGTAAATCGAGATGGGAACATAGTATTTGTATCAGAAAATGTCACACAGTATCTGCAGTATAAACAAGAAGAATTGGTTAATACAAGTGTGTATGGTATCTTGCATGAAGAGGACCGAAAGGACTTTCTTAAAAACTTACCTAAATCTTCAGGTAGTAAAAGTTTATCTACTACACTTACTAGACTATTTGAAAACAATCAAAGAAGACAAAAATACCCCATAAAGGATAACTTTTCAAAATATATTAGTTATATAAAGAATATTTTACTACAAGAATATCTTAATCTTTATAAATACCACTGTGTTTTTACAATAGCATGCCATCAGAAATAAATGTGCTGGAAATTCACATTTTACTTTAGCCTTTGAATTTTGTTTACCTATAACTTTAGAAGAGCAACACTAAAGGAATACCTAATACCACCCTAATACCACAAGGCTGGCTGAAGGAACTGCTTGTTTTTAAAATATGTGACTGACTTTCCAGCACTCCATCAAGTGACTTAAAGTGTCATGCAAAAGGAAGAGTGCTTTTTACTTGGTTCTCAGTATTCCTATTTTTATACCAAGCTATATTGATGGTATATTGAGAAGGCATCTTAAAATAACCTTTATCATCTGTAATCTAGGAACAGGGTATCTAAATTAAGAACAATCAGTTATGAGTTGATTGTATCTGAAAATCTGTGAATGAATTCTTACTGTGTTCTTTTAAGTTAATGGAGTTTCTTGGAGTAATGAAGCACCTAGACAGAAGAGCCATACGTTCAATTGCCGGATGGTGGTGAAAAGCTCTCATGACCTCTTTGAAGATGTAGGTGGCTACCAGGATATTCATCAAAGATATGAAACTATGCAGTGCTTCGCTTTATCGCAGCCAAGAGCTATAATGGAAGAGGGGGAAGGTAGGAATTTTTTGCAGGATTGTCATGCATAGAAATTTCTGTGAAAAGCTCTTTGATGTTTAGCAAACAGTTTTCAAGAACGCAGCAGCTTTAATCCTTACTCTTTGTACTTCCATTGTAACAACAAAAGATGCTTCGGCTATTTTATTAGATTCTTCAACACAGTAAAACATGAGATGATGAAAGAAGAAACATTCTTTTTTAAATACAGATTTGCAATCCTGCATGATTTGTGTGGCACGTCGTATCACAACTGCAGAAAGGGTATTTCCAGCAAATCCAGAGAGCTTTATTACAAGACATGATCTTTCAGGTAGGAATTATACCCAGGAGGAAGGTATGAAGGAGTCTTCTTTGTCGACGTGCTCTTGTTTTAAATAAATGGAGTGTGTATGGTGTATATGAAATGATTAACAGAATTCATACTGAGAATTCCCAACTGCTTCTTACAGTATACCATTGTTGGTACTGAGGTGTAATAAAATGTGGGTGTAAAAAAAAGTGAGGTGTAATAAAATGTGGGAGGCATTTTCTTCTCTATGTTGCTGTTTGGTAGGTTGGTAAAAAGCATTACTTGTGTTTTAGCTAACATTTCAAGTGGTTGTCGTTCTGCTTTCCTTTACACGCAAGATGTATTTTAGGTAATAACTGGAAGTCATTTAGGACTTCCTAAAAGACTGGAAGTCCTTTAAAAATGCTTATATTTTTATACAATTCATGAGCTAATATTTAAAGTGGCTTATGCTGTTTAAATCGAAAGAGTTGTATAATCGAAATGGGACTTTGTGTTTATGATGTTCGTTTGATGTAGTTGGTCGCCATTTTTTAAAATTTTACTCTGTGCGCATCCCTTAGGTGCCTGTAACCAGAGATGAAAGTCACTGTTTTCTAAAGCACATCCACCTGTGGGGGATTAACTTCCTCTTACTCAGTTACATCAATTCCTACAAATAGTGATGCTTTAAGAAGCAGCATCATAATCTCATATGGCAGATAATTCATAAATGTAATTTCTGCATGTTCAGAATTTGGTGATTAAAAGTGTTATATTGGAGCCTTAGGAAATGTACCATATTTACACAAAAAGAATTGTCACAGTTCACAAAGAGTTTAACTTGTATATTTTCTTTCCTGTTAAGGCAAACTTGTCAACATTGATACAAACTCATTACGATCTTCCATGAGACCTGGCTTTGAAGATATAATTCGTCGCTGTATTCAGAGGTTCTTATGCCACAATGATGGGCAGTCATGGTCAAATAAACGCCACTATCATGAAGGTAAAAATCAGTTTACAATGTTTGGGTCACATTGCTTCTCCTAGGGGCTGCATTTTTTTCTGAAAAAAAAAAGCTAAATTCTGCCTGTGTTCCTTCTTTTCCATGGTTTTTGTTAATTAATGTGATTTATTTCCAAGCTGAAGGAGGATGACCTCCTGAGAATGAGGAATCCTGCTGGAAGTTGTTTGGTTTTTTCAATGTGTTTGTTTTGGAAATTAACATGGAAAATACCAGATACATGATCTGGGGTCCTCAAGGAAGCTGTTTTTCCACAGCAATGACAGAGGCAATTATACTTCTATGATGATATGTCATTTTTAATTATCATTATATTGTTATTTTCTGGTTAAATAACAAATGGTATTTATTTTAGTATGTTAGTCTGATGATATTTTATTTCACTCTTTCCTTTGTTAAAGAGCCACTTTCTGAAAGTGATAACAGTTGTGTTGATGCTTTTTTCTTATTCTCAAGACACAGGGCTCAAAATATTTTCAGCATTCCAGTGCCACATATTTTGTGATGCTAATTTGATAACCACGATAGATAAGTAAAGTACAGCCACAGTCTTCAGTAAAAAAAGATAATGTTTTCTAATTATTCCAAACTCTAGTCTTTTTGAAGGATTTACAAAGTAATTCAAGCACAGGAGATGTTAAATAAAGAGAAACTCATACTGTCAGCAAATGGATTTTCTATTCCATTGGAAGTTCATCAGCATAACTGATCAATGAATCCTAAATTAACACGAGACTTGAAGCTCAATTGAAAACCAGTAGTTTCCACAATTTTTTGATTGAAGCAAACTTAAAAATTCTTCACCAAGCAGGAGCCAGGGGCTCTATAATCTAGCCTTGAAAGTCTGTTAACAAATGCAGAACTTTGCCAGTTGTGTCTGGTGAGCACAAAATATTACAGCACCAAATAATCTTGTTTGCTTTTATCTTCCCTCCATTGATAGAGGAGAAATGGTGGAATACTTCCTTTTTCTCTGTATATGTTTTGAGTAGGTCTTATTTATTTATTTATTTATTTATTTATTTATCCATTCATTTATTCATTAATTTCTTTATTAATTTATTTATTTTTAAAGTTTTTTGTGGTTTTTTTTGTGGGGGGGTAATCTTCAGTAAATGAAGGGTATTATGTCAAAAATATAATTCATACTAATAATTTTTGGGATTTTAAATATTAACTATATTAATGTATTCCCTTTGCAGCTTATACACAAGGTCATGCTGAAACCCCATTGTACAGATTTTCTTTAGCAGATGGTACAATAGTGACAGCACAAACGAAGAGTAAACTGTTTCGAAATCCTGTAACTAATGACCGCCATGGATTTGTCTCTACCCACTTCCTTCAAAGGTGAACTTAGTAGTATCTGTTTATAATTTGAGTGTCACAGTTTAAAAAAATACATCTGACCTTGAAGACAACCTGAGAAAAATAGCATACTAAAATATTTTACCTGATTAAAACTCAGATGGGGAATAATTTGGGAAACTGAGCTGCATAGCGTACAAATAAATGTGAAAACCTCGCAGAGTCCCATTTTAACTATGTGCAGAAAGACAGTCACAGTCAAAAGAGAATTTTTTACTCCATACCTGCTCAAAACCTGTGCTATGTTTGTAGTAGTCTTTTGTGGTAGCATTGATGAAACACTGAAAATAGAGATGCTCAGTCATGTGCTTTTGCAGACCAATTAAAAAGACAACAAAACCCTCTCAGATGCATAATCCATAACTGAAATGTACCTTAGGTAGTATTTCCTATGATCTGTTCTTGTTCTTTGCAAAAATAATTGAAGTGTCACTTTGGAGGGAATCTGTCTCCTTCTGGCATTAGAGTGTCTCCAGGTGCTGAAAAATTAGTAACTGAGCTTGTTCAGGGTCACACACTGTTAATGTGCCCAGTAGAATGGTGTCAGGCATTGACTCAGGAAGGGAATGAAAGAAGGAGGATCTTTAAATGGATAAATCTGATTAATAATCCGATCGTTGATAAAAGCTTTTTGAGGCAGTGATACTGTATGTGATTATAACTCAAAGCCTTCAAAGGATCAAACATTTCTGTAAGTGAATAAATGAATGTCATGACTTAGTTCTGCTTTTGTGGAAGCTTGAATTTTCACTGCTCTTTTTTGGAAAAATATTTGGGCAATTAATTAATAATGTATTTGTACCACATGATTCCAAATAAGGTTTTAATTTGTTTTCTTTGGGTTTCTGGGGCTGATGTTGAATTTACAGAGAACAAAATGGATATCGGCCAAATCCTAATTCTGTTGGGCAAAACATCAGAACAACTGTGACTGGAAACACAAATTCTGTTAATGGTCTTATGAACATGTCACCTGGTCAAGCCATGCCAATGCAGAACAGAAACTATGGGATGGGAGATCCCAATGCAGTGGGTCAGCTCACCAGCACTCGATTTGGAAGCCCTGGGAATATGGGGCCAGTGAACTCTGGAACTGGCATGCAGTCCTCTGCTTATCAGAGTAACAGTTTTGGGTTAAATATAAGTAGCCCACCACATGGCAGTCCTGGCTTAACTTCCAGCCAACAGAATCTAATGGTATCTCCTAGGAATCGAGGGAGTCCAAAAATGAGTTCACACCAGTATTCTCCAGTTACAGGTATTTTATTTTTGCTAAAAGCTCTTTTTTTTTAAGCTATTTTTTCTCACTTTTATCTGAATTCCATCTTTCATCCATTTTAACTGTTCTATATGACCCTATAAGTGTTATTTGAATGTAGTATACCTGACTTCATGTATTAACTCAATGTAGTGCTCATACATAATCCAAAGGAAGAGTACATACAGGCAGTACTGTAATCTAATAAATTTGATCTCTGTCACATGATACAGGTATGCACTCGCCTATGGGATCTGCCAGCAACACTAGCAACAGCACTTTTTCTAGCAGTTCTCTTAGTGCTCTGCAAGCCATTAGTGAGGGTGTTGGAAATTCCCTTTTATCAACACTTTCTTCACCGGGTCCAAAGTTGGATAATTCTCCAAACATTAGCGTAACTCAGCAAATTAAAACAAGTACCCAGGACTCCAAAAGCCCTTCTGGTTTGCATTGTGAACAAAACCAAGTGGAAAGTTCCATCTGCCAGTCAAACAGCAGAGATCTCTTTAGTGAAAAAGGTAGTAAAGAGGGAAATGGGGAGGCATCTGAAAGTCAGAGAGGACCATCTGAGAGCAAAGGACATAAAAAACTCCTTCAGCTACTTACGTGCTCCTCAGATGAAAGAGGACATTCTACAGCATCAAACTCACCTTTAGACTCAAATTGTAAAGAATCTTCTACCAGCGTTACCAGTCCTTCAGGAGTTTCCTCATCAACATCTGCAGGGGTATCTTCCTCAAACATGCATGGGTCGCTCCTGCAAGAGAAGCACAGGATTTTACATAAATTATTGCAGAATGGTAATTCTCCAGCAGAGGTGGCCAAGATCACAGCTGAAGCTACTGGTAAAGACACATATCATGATGCTAGTAACACAACCTCCTGTGGAGAAGACACTGTCAAACAGGAACAACTAAGTCCAAAGAAGAAAGAAAACAATGCTTTACTAAGGTATCTACTAGATAAAGATGATATTAAGGAACCGCTTTCCAAAGAGCTGAAGCCTAAAGTAGAAGGTGTGGATAATAAGATGGGACAATGCACAAGTTCTGCAATTCCCACTTCAAGTCAAGAAAAAGAGATGAAAATAAAAATGGAGCCAGCAGAGGAGGTACGGTATAATGTAAAATGACATTAGTGAGCTAACCAATATTTTATTGTTAAGGGAATGACTAAATATTGAACACTCTACAGTGTGCATGTGTAAACATTTCTAAAAAGGTTCTGTGCAAATGATGTGAAACAATAAACTCGGATTTAATTGTGATTGAAAAAGCACTAACAAAAAGAACTACAGGATATATATATATATATATATATATATATATATATATATATATATATATATATATATAAACAAATCTGATGTCTTGAGGTCCTGGACTAATGTTTTTAAGTTATGGTCCATAAGTGCCTCTGTACTTAGTTGGCAATGCAAGAGCAAAAGGTAAAACATGATTTTGTTTTGAAAATATAAACAATACACAAAAATGTGTAATACTTGAAATAGCCATGATTTGGTTTAGTTCATTCATTGGTTTTAGCACTCTTTTTCTTTCTTTAAATGAGGGAATATGTTCTTCCAAATATATATATATATCTCCAGCATTCAAATGAATACATAATAAAATGTATACATGTATATATAATTTGTATAAATACATACAAATAAATAAATTCTAGAGATGGAATTCCAAGAAATGTCATGATGCAGAAAACTAGCATCATGGAGCAACTATTCTGAAATCAGCAGTACTCTTGTTCTGAACAGATGTTCTTAAAATTATAATCTGTATATAATGGTTTTGTATTTAAGTCCTAAGATTTGGAACTTTCTAGTAAACTGGTCAGTACTTCGTAGTACTGGTCAGTATGGCAGAATTTACTGAAGATATATAGATTTCTTAGACTTTGAATTTCCCAAATCAGTAATAACTGGGTAAATAAAAAAAAAAAAACAAAAAAAACCAAAACAACAAAAACAAACAAGCAACAACAAAAAAACCCCAAAAAACCCCAAACCATGACTTTTTTTTTTTTAATTAGTTACTGGCTGACTATAATAAAGCACTTTATAACATTGTTTGAGTACTACTTATGGAAAAGTCACTGTCAACTCTGTAGTAGTACACAACATGTAGTTTTAGTACTTGCTTCTGAGATGTAATTAAGGTATTCAGAGAAACTTCTTTCATGAAGATGTCGATCCACTATATATGAATTATTTTCTATTGAAGTTCTATCTGATTTAAATACAAATTTGTAAAGAAAGTTAGGGCTCCAACTGACTGGAAAAACCTGTGCATAATTTTCATGTCTTGTAGTGTTCACGATTAGCTCTTTGTGTATGATAGATACATTATTTATCAATGAATGGTACACATTCTCGATGTTCACTATCATTAGTGTTTTTATCTTTGTAACTGGTGATGTTTGAAATATTTATAGTCAGAAGTGCTTTTTATTTTTGTTATGTGTGTTTTCTGCTAATTCTCAAAATTACCTAAAGAAAATACTCTAAATCAAAGGTATCTAAATGGAATCTGAATTTCTTTGGAAGTGAAAAGGTAGCTCCAGATAGTGTCAGTGAATTGATACATTTGTCTCCCAGTCATATACTTTAAGATTAGCGAGGATCTTAGTAAAGATTGAAGTATAACCACATGAGAGTAAATAACCCTGGTATTTTACTGCATCATTTTCAGATGAACGGAGACTTGGATAATTTGGATGCAATTCTAGGTGATCTTACTAATTCAGAGTTTTACAATAATGCTATCTCTGCAAATGGAAATAACCCTGGAACAAAGCAAGCATTATTTCAAGGAAATGCCCTGTTGGGTAAGGAATTAAATCTACCCCCTGGGTTTTAAAAGTAGGGTTTTCTTCTTACCTGATGTAAACATAATGCATCCTCATACCCTTAGAGAACACCTTCTTCATCTCCTATATCTTCAAGGACAAATGTAATGCAAAATAGCTAATTATGCTTTCATAGGCTATTATGTACCCTGTTAGCTGTCTTGACAGCACTCGCCTACTATATACACAATGAATAACATTCAGTTCCTTGTTTTATGGTTTATTCTGGCTTTGTCTAATGTAGATTTCTCAGAGACAAGTCATCAAGAAAGATGTTTTGTGAGCTGTAAATTAAAATAGATAATTTTTATCCCTCACTGATGACTAGGGATATATAATAGGGGATTGGTGACAAACTTTTAATTTCTTTCTTATTCTGTATGAAAATATCTTGTGGCCAGTAAATTCTAATCACTACTCCTCTTTGACATCAAAAGGAATGCCCTCCCTTAGTAGGAGGGGAGGATAACCTAGCTGATAAACCAGTATCATGGCAGTCGTTGCTTTCTTTCATGCCACTGGTCATCTCTTGGTTACATAGGGCAATGGATTGCTGAGATAAGCAAAGGAGGTGAAACATGGATAATGAAAAGTATAAAACCAGGTACAAGAACACGTAAGGCCACTGGCACTATTGGCTGTGAAGCACAGTAGGTTAATTGTCCATAGAGGACGCTGTGCTCAGGAACTCACCATGTCATTACAGAACTAAAATTAAAAAGGAGTTCTTTTTTTTTTTTTTTTTTGTGTAGGGCCACAGGGAACTTTGACTTTTTTTGCAAAAGTTCCTAACTATGTGTTCAAAATGGGAACTTTTGTTGTGAAAACATAGGCAACGTAACTGTTCCCGGCTTGCTTAAGATCAAGTGTATGAGTTCATAAAGAGATGAGACTAATTTTAGTCATTAATAGCATATTTTATTTATAATGTACAGTTGCATGCATCTTTTAATTCTTTAACAGGTGTGAAGAGTCCCCAGTCTGTGCAGACTACTCGCCCACCTTTTAACAGAACCATGTCTTTAGACAGCCCTGTGGGCTCAGGTGCTTCAGTGAGGAATGTCAATGCATTCTCCATGTTACAAAAGCAAAACTTGATGGATGGAAGTGGAAGAATGATTGAAAACCAAGAAAATTCTGGAGCAAATCTGGGTTTGTTGGTTGTATACAAACAGCTGTCATTGTAAAGGAAATAGCTTTAATGTAAAAAAAATTTCTAGACTAAAATACAAATTTCAGTTAGAAGAAACTTTAACGTTAAAGAATTTTAATTTTGCCATCATTAATACTTCTGAATTATTATTTTAGCTAAAATGATAGGAGCCTAATAGTTTACTACCTGTGTCATTACTAGTACTTTACTATAAGTAGTTATATTATTTTTTTACTATTTTGAGTTTTTAGTTGAACATGTGCTTTTGATATATAGAAGCAAGAACAGTTCAGTGCCAACCAGTCATTTTGAATTTTACGTATATTTAGACGTATATAGTTTTTGAATTATTTAGAACTTGGCAGGGTGAGCTCTAGATGCTTTTGTAGGACGTCAGTCAATTCCTCTGACATTAGCAGGTGCACTTTTATGAAATAGCAAAAAAAACCCAAAATACATAATGTACTCCAGATAATAAATATTTGTCTTCTGCCCTTCATTATAGCAAGTGCTCCCCACAGAAATGTGGCGATGAATCAGCATCAGCCAGGAGACTGGGGTTTGCCAAACTCCAAAGTGAACGGATTGGAATCTGCAGGTTCTGCTGCGATGCTGAGACCAGGAGCTGAATTTAGCACGAGCCTTCCGAGGCCCCCCGAGGCTGGCTCTGTGCCTGGGCTGCCTGCTCGCTCTAACAGCATGCCTGCTAACAGGCCAATGCTGCAACAGCAAATGATGCACATCAGTAAGTTCTTAACTTCTTATTGTCCCACATTGCACTATTTCCCTGGTTTCCTAGTAAGCATTCATCATAAGAATCTTTCCACTATTGGTAAAATGCTAGATTTTTATTGAAAGGCTTTTTGAGTTAGAGACTGTTATTGTTCCCTGACTGTGACATTTGATGGCTTTTTGGTGATGTTTGTGTTTTCTTCTGGTGCTGTGTGTCTCATACACAGATAATTTGTTCTGGGTCCTAAGATTGGGTAGGGGGATAATTTCTGTACTTCTCTGCTAAATTCCAGGAATTAAATGGCATCTATGATTCCATATGTAGAGATACTAGCATTGTGGTTAATTTAATTAATCCTATTTGATATGGATTATTTTCTGTTAACTTCTTGGTAATCAATGTCTTTTAAAGTTTTTCTCTCAAGTGTTTTAAAATTCTTTTTACATGGAGTAGCCAAATTTCATATAAAACCACATTGCAAATACCATTTCTCTTTGGAGTGTTATGTGCATGAAAGAAAATAAGCTGTATGTATAAAATATGAACAGTCTTAAAGCCTGTGGGTTTTTTCTGTTTTATATGTCTAACAAAGGTTTAGTCTAGAGATGAAGTTCTCCAGTCTACTATGCGAATACCAGGATGCCCTAAACCCGTTTAAATACACAGCATTCCTTTCTTAAAATGGAAAGCTACCAGGGCTGTCACCAGTTCCCTCAAACAGACTTACTATTTCAATGCAACAAATGGACATAAGATTAAATACGGAAGAACTTTGTGCAGTCCTGACTAAGTCAGAATTTTCCAGCTTAGCTTCCTAGAAATCATTGATGCTAGGTGATTCATACAGATGCTGGGGAATAATGGGATGACAAACTCTCCTATGTAGTGCTGTATGTCCCTGTGTAGGTAGAGGGAAAAAAGTACTCCCAAAGAGCAAAATGTTGTGTACTTTATGTTTCTTTTAATTGCTGCTCTGTATTGGAATTCAAAATGCCAGATTTTTATGTCACTATGACAGTGTGTATTTGCTGGTACCCAGATGCCATTGTCCAGAATTTTTGTTGGGGTTTTTTTCATGTAAGGTGCTGTGTCTTCCATGCTCCTATTTAGAGACTAAAGGATTAGAAATAGCAATTCTGCCCTAACAGAGTAGCAGGTCCAGATCACTGTCTGCTGTATTTAAACCTGTGGTCTGTTATATATGTGAAATGATCTTGACTGTGAGTTCATGTGTGTATGCGCTGTAAAACATAATAATGGAAAGCTCATGAAGCTGCTTGACAATTTGTGTGATCATCCTAACTGAACACTAGGAGAGCAAGATGAAACCTTCAGTTTTTAAAAAATACACAAATGTTTTACCTTGCAGGGCCAAATGAGATAAACATTGACATGGGAGGTAATCCCTATGGACAGCCTGGACCTTCTAACCAACCTGGATTGTGGCCTGACAATATGATGTCCATGGAGCAAGCGTCACGGGGTTCACAAAACAGGTAGAATTGGGGAAGGTTTTAAGGCAATTTTAAATACAACTGTTCACTGTCTGTCGGAAGAATTTAAGACCTGGAAATTAAATTGTGTAGCATATGCAGTGAGGATAACAGATTGGAGGCAGAATTCCATTTCTGGAATGTTTCAGAAATGTTTCCATTTCTGCTGGTGATCTGACATGGGATATTCTTTAACCCAGCCCCACAAAAGTCATTGTTAACAAAATCTATCAATCCTTGAATTGGGAGGCACAGAAAAAAGACACGGGAGACTCTGAAATCATATCTCTGTGGCACATGGCAAAACCAGGAGAAAACAGAATTTGTATGTGTTTAAGGATGCATGGAAGGTGACTGGACATTTTAGGACATAAATTTTGGACTTAAGTTGGGTGACTATAATACTTAATCATACCGAGGTCAATATATTATATAAAAACTGTAGTTTTCCTTGTAATGGTTGTAATGAATTTCTTCACTGAAAGAGTGGTCAGGCATTGGAATGGGTTGCCCAGGGAGGTGGTGGAGACACCATTCCTAATGTGTTCAAGAAACAACTGGATGTTGCACTTAGTGCTCTAAGTGTGGTTGACAAGGTGGTACTCCCTCAAAGGTTGGTCTCCACGATCTTGGAGGTCTTTTCCAACCTCATTGATTCTATGATTTTAGTGGTTTTTTTTTATTTATAGACAATTAGTTAGAAGCTCTTTGGATGATCTCTTATGTTCGGCACCAAATATGGAAGGCCAGAATGATGAAAGGGCGCTTCTAGATCAGCTGCACACACTATTGAGTAATACAGATGTCACAAGTCTGGAAGAAATTGACAGAGCATTAGGAATTCCTGATCTTGTAAACCAAGTAAGTAAACAGATATTTTGGCCATTTATTTTCCAAAGACCAATATTATTTTATTACTCGAAAAGAAAGTCAAGAGGGCTTCCTCATTCACTTTGTCTCATCACATCCTCATCTTCATATTCATACATTTCCCTTAGGAAACATTTATATTGACTAGTGATTTTCAAAGGAGTAGCTCAGTATGGATTAAATTCCTTGTGCATGACAAGAAATACAAAGTGGTATATTCTTATAGAAGTTTATTGTATAATGCCTTTGTATATATAGGTGGAGTTTGGGGTGTAGCTCATTATAATTCTATAAGCTGAGAATTCTGTTGGGTTTCCTTAGTAGCCTGCTGTCAGCTGAGCTTAGGTTGTGAATTATTTGTCTGTCAGTGATGTGGATGCTTCCCTCTCCTTTAGTTCCAGGTTGAATTTGCATGGCTAGCAAATAGAAAAAAGAAATTCTGTGAGTGCTTTGGAAGTTGCTAAGACCCACATGACATCATCATTTGTACAAATATGGCTTGAATGGTGACACTGGTCTGCCTGTGTATGCAGTGTGCAGCAAAACTGATTTTTAAAAGAATTATTATTATAGATCACTTTTGCTATTTCATTAGTTTGGAGACAAAACTAACAGTAGCTGTCCATGCTATGTTCTACCCAAGAAATGACTGGGTGGTGTATTGTGCTTAGTTAGCTTTATTGCTACTTTAGAAATTCTGTATATACTGCTAGTGAAAGCACTTCTGTATCTGTTGAAGGGACAAGTTTTGGAACCCAAACAAGATTCATTTCAAGGTCAGGAATCTTCAGTTATGATTGACCAGAAGCCTTTGTTATATGGTCAACCCTATCAAGGGCAAGGGGCAGCAATGCCAGGAAGTTTTAGTAACATCCAGGGACAACAGCCATCTTTTAATTCATTGATGAATCAGATGAGCCAACCGAGCAATTTTCCTCTGCAAAGTATCCATCCCCGAGCAAATGTGATGAGACCTAGGACCAACACACCCAAGCAGCTACGCATGCAGCTCCAGCAGAGGCTCCAGGGACAGCAGGTAATTTTTTGCTCCTACTTTTACACTTCTTTCATGTTTCAGAATGGAATCACTTGCACACGTGTTGCTTCACATATGTAACAACAGATGACTGAGAGGGTGGATCTTTTATTTTGACGGTGCTTCTCACTGAATTGCCTGGTGGCTGTAGGAGTAGAAGAACATTTATTAGGACAAGTATTTCTCTTTCGTCAGCCTCCCTAGCTACAGATTGGATTGGTTCCTGCAGCACACAAAACGATTGCTAGCTGAAACAGTGCTTTTGTACCATGTAACTCTGCATGATCTCTTTATCTGTGTTTAGTATTTTTTTGGAACCTCACAGATAGCATTTTCTACTGTAAATCAGGTGTTACTTCTTTCTCACTGTGTTTTCTAACTATACATTTGGGCTTAGCGATATAGGGGTTTGCTTTCCATTTAGTGATTTGATGTCATTTCAGGTATTTTCTTCAGATGAAAGGTGAGAGAATAGATACAAACCACATAGATCTTAACACTAGGTTGAAAACACTGCTTAAAAAAATTGGTGCATGATTTCAGCAGTGAACTCCCCATGTGAAAATGCAGGCTTGATATTAAATACAGTGTACAAATAAAATTAGGAAACTGAACTATTGCTGTGTGACATGATGTGTGAACAGAATACATGCAGGTAACACCAGGGCAATAACACCACGCAGCTGAAGTACAAAGGTTAGGTTTATTCCATCATCCTGGATTCGAACAAACAGATGCATACACTGCTAAGCTCATTTTGGAAGGGGCAAAAAGTGGCCAGGCCTGAGCCCTGCATTCCATAGCAAAAGGGCCTGGAGCATGCACAGTCCTTCACCAGGCTGTACTTTCACATCTCCAAATCCTCTTATCTCCCTTCCCCCACCTTTATGGAGGCCCAAGTCTATGGGAAAGGCTTTTAAAAGTCTTTCACAACATCCTGCTATATTTTGTGAGAAAATTTCGTTTCTTCTCTGTAGACAGACAACATCCCAGAGCAAACATAAATATGTGAATTTTCACAGTCAGAGTATTTGCTAACATCTCCCTGGTGCCTGGTTGGTCCTTGAGAGAAAACAATTCTAAAACCAATTCCCTTTTCTTTCTCCTTACCAATCTTCCACTTTACAACCCTTTCCTCTCCACACATGGAACAGCAATGCTGGGAAATACTGTGTTCTCTCTTGGTTTTCTGTGACACTTATTGTTTAAAACAAATAGATAATCTGCTCTTTATTCCTAAGGAGAAATAATTCAAGGAAAATACAAAATCAAAGCCAGTTAATGCTGCACTGATTGAAGGCTTTTTCTTTTTGTGTGTTTGAGCTGTTTAAACATATAGTTCATTTAAAGACAAGCAAAAATTAACCATTGCACTTTATGGATCCAAGAGGTCTGTAAAGAAAGTGTTTTGGCAGGAGTTGCCGTTACTTTTTTCAGATACTGTTATTTTCAAGCTAATAGTGCTAAAATGTCTCTTTCCAAGTTTATGAATCAGACCCGTCAAAGTCTTGAAATAAAAATGGAAAATCCAGTCAGTGGTACTAACTCAGTGATGAGACCAGTTATGCAGCCACAGGTGGGATCCCAGGTAAGTACTTACTACAGTAGCCATCTGTTTAGAATTTCTTTCATGGCTTTACAGAATCCCTCTCTGATTTTGTTCCTCTGCATAATTTTTTAAAAAGGGTTTTTTTTGCCTCCCTTATTGCTGAGATTGCTGGGGGATTTGTTCATTAGGTCATGCTGTCAATTCAGTATGCCAAGTTTTTTATGTAAAAATCATAATTTGTTTAGCACTAATGACAACTTAATGAAAACTTTTGTCTTAATATTTTCATGATTATTTTTTGTCTGTGGGTTTTCCTTGACTTGCTGGGTCTTAGGAATGAGTTTGATTGACTCTGACATTATTTTATTTGTAAAAACGTCTTCTAATATGATTTTTCTTCTCTTTGGGGGATAGCAGCAAGGTTTTCTTAATGCTCAAATGGTGGCTCAGCGTAACAGGGAACTAATAAGTCACCATTTTAGACAACAGAGGATGGCAATGATGATGCAGCAGCAACAGCAACCTCAGGCCTTCAGTCCACCACCAAATGTGACAGCCTCAGGAAGCATGGATAGTGCTTTGACAGGCCCTCCAATGGCTCAAGTTCCTTCACAGCAATTCCCCTATCCACCTAATTATGGTACTAGTACTAACATGTTTGGCTTTTTTTTTTCATTTGTCTGGTTTTCTTTTCCCTTTTTTTATTAATCCAAACTACCTAAATACCAATCATTCTGAAAAATGGACTATACTGCTACAAAAAAGGATGACTTTTCTCCTTCCAATTACTGCAAGATGACTAGAAGTACTAGGTAATGATAACTGAAGTATATTGTATCTATCTCCTTTGTTCTATTTTAAGGAATAAGCCAACAACCCGATCCTGCATTTAGCAGAGTATCAAGCCCTCCCAATCCAATGGTATCATCAAGAATTGGACCCTCCCAGAATCCTATGCTGCAGCATCCTCAGTCAGCAACAATGTACCAGTCCTCAGAGATGAAGGGCTGGCCCTCAGGAAGCATCCCCAGAAACAGGTGAACTTCAGGATTACCACCTGTTTCTCAAAAAGTCTTTCATTTTGCCAAAAGCAGAAACTATGTTAAATAGCATGTAGCAGGAAAAGCATTTACAAGAGACAAAAGTAACTTTCTAGTGTCTGTATTGTCCTTCATCCTGCTCTGGTTTAGGAAATAAAATGATTACTTTATGCTTAGCTCCATTGATTCAGATTGGACGTCTACAGTCTTTGCAACCAGAAGCAACATTCGGTCTTTAAATATTAACTTAATATTTAAAGAAAAAATAACTTGGGGGAGGGGGTGGAGAAATACAGAATATCAAATAGTATTAGGATAGATGATACAGCTCTAATAGTAGCCTCCAAAAAGATTGCATTAGGCATACACATACAACTGCATTTCTAAAAACTCAAATTCCTTTTGGGAGGGGAGTTTCCATGTTAAACAGATATTAGGTAAAAACAAGTAAATGTGAAAACAGTTTTATATTTCATGTGTTGACAGCTGGTGAAGGGAAGGCAATACATCAGCATGTTGACTTCTTGGAAGGTAATTCTATTTGTCCTTTTGTACTTCAGTTCTTTTCCCCAGCAGCAGTTCAGCCATCAAGGTAGCCCAGCAGCATACAGTATGATGCACATGAATGGCAGCAGTGGCCACATTGGGCAGATGAGTGTGAACACCATGCCCATGTCAGGACTGCCTACGGGTCCAGACCAGGTAAGTTGTACATCAAGACTGATGAAAAGATTTGCTGACTCTTTTTCTATTGAGTACAGTCTGCTTACATCCATTCCTCCTGCACAATCCTGCTCTCAGTTATCCTGTTTGTATCCGTGGGCCTATTAATTTTATGTCCTAAGTGATACTTTCTTTTTGATGATACATAACCAAATTCACAATGAAGCCAAGCTGTGTGCTGGGATTAGCTGTTGACTTCGAAGTATCATGGATAGGTCCAAGCCCTAAATTGCACAAAGGATGATGAAATACTTCTGAACCTGGAGAAACCCCAGAAAAAAATCCATTAACATCTTCAGCAGATCTTGGAAATGACATGTAATAGCTCTTACAAGTCAGGCTAAGAATCCCGCTAGTGCAGGATCCTTCTTGCAGACACTGACAATGATACTTGCCCTTAGAATAACTTGTGCATGCATAGCCAGAAACAATGGAAAATGTACATCCCTCATTTAAGGGATGTACTCATGTGCTCATAACAGGCACTGAAAAGAAAGCTGAAATACAAAATACACTTTTGCTACAGTCGTTACACAAAATGCCTGATGAGCAACATAATACTGACATAAGCTAAATCTATTCAAGTAAAAAGTACTTCATGAAATTTTGTGCAGCATACCTGAGGAAGGAGTCAGAATAATGAGGACTTCTGGGGGTTAGTAAAGTTTTGGAGGACTTTGATACAATGAATGCCTTTTCTAAGTAGGAGAATATAAAGGTGAAATGTCAGATTTTCCAAATCTATATGACATAAAGATACCCAAATAGTGTGTTTAGGAAATTCTAGGACAGCGTTTATCTTCTAGAAATGTATTTTCAAAGTGGAGCACTAAAAAGCTCTTCTGCTTCTAGGCATTGATTGGCAGTAGTTCCTTCTTCCAAATGCAGAACATAAACCATTTCCTTCAGCAAAGATGTCTTCTCTGATGAAAGTATCTTTTCTTTAACAGAAATACTGCTGACATCTAGAACATCTTCAAACAAGAATGGTTGAATGCACTAGTGTTAAAAAGGAAAGTGACACATTCTTCATGGCAAGTCATACTGGGCTTAACAGAAACCAGTGATAAATTTCCTCATCCAGAGGAAAACAAACAAAAAAAACCCTACCCAACAAAAATACATTTTAGTAGAAGGAGCCTATGAATTACTGTATGATGTGGGGTATAAAAAAATGTCATTAATATTTTTGGCACTCTTCCACTAGGAATGTGAATTTGGTAATGCCATTTTAATAGATTTGATGAGTAGACTCCTGGAATACCTTATCTGTTTACTGTAGCTATCCAAAGCCCTTTAGCCCAGGCAGACAAAAGTGCCTGGAGAAGTCACAGTGGTAAGAATTTCCTGATTTCTCTTATGACAATATCTGACAGAGAATGTAGTTCTCAGCCTTCACTCTTTTATAAGAATCCCTGAATAGAAATGCTGCTTTTAGTCTCTTATCCCAAGAGTCAGGGATTTCCCAAGCAAAGTAGCAGTGCAAAATTATTTGGCACATGCTAGTCCAAAATCCTGTCTGTTGAAGCCAAGGGTTGAAAAGAGAGGATAAACAATTTAAATTATTTAAACTCAATTGTGACTAATATTTAGATATTGCTGTGCAGCTGAGTGCACTTTATAGAGGACTGTATAATGGATTAATGCAATGTCTTTGATAAGGACTTAATATGAAGGTAGGGTGTACTCATATTCCTTCACAAACACAATCTCTTAAGAATTATTTGAAAAGACTGCATAATGTAATGTTCTCTGTGTATGGAAATTAGAGCAATAATCTTTCATCTTTTTTTGAAAAAAGCTTCAGAAAACTCAAGGCAAGACACTGCAGCCAGAATCAGAATTTTGCCGTCTTTTTTTGTGAATAAATTTTGTAAATATTATCTTTAAAATAATGTATTATATATATGACTTTTATAGGTCACTAACTCATTTTTGCAGAGTTTGTGAAACTAAATGTTAAACAAAATTGATTCTGGAAACTGATTGTAGTTGAGGTCCAAAATTTTTTTTTTTTTTAATTACATTTAAGGACTTTGAAGCTGGGTGACTTTGGCCCACATATTTCTCTTCTTTGGTCTTCAACACTTCATTTATTTTTACATGTTTAACATAGAGCTTTTTATAAAAAAATAGACCGGTTGTTGAATACTTTCTCCACCTCTGAGCACTTTTGTTACATTTCTTTTTACCTAGGGCAGTTTGACACGAAGGCTCTGCTTTGTAAGATCTTAGCATTTTTCAGGACAGTCCTGTCCGTCTATAATAGGTTACCTTTTCAGCTGATGAATCTGGATTGTGTCTTTTTGGTCCATTTTAATGAACTCTAAATGTTCTTTGAAAATGTTTGTCTGTTGCAAAAGACTTGTTATTATGTTACATCCAGAAATCTTGAAGGATATTAAGCCACATTTTAACCAAATGTCCACACCGCATTGGATTATTCTGATAGTAACGAATGTATTTCCTAAGCAGGTTTCTGTCATAGCAGTATTTAAGTGTTGTTACATATTCTTTGCTGATAGCACTGGGGGATTTTTCCCCCCTCCATTTTGGGTGCTTGAAATGAAGATCCCTTTGCACTTTTTGCAGTTACAAGGAATTAAACCGCTAAACCTTCCTAAGGGATGACCCAGAAATGTTTAAGATGTGTGGTGCTTCTGTTATGTTGTTCATTGTGTAATGGAAAACTGATTTCTCCCAGCTGAGTAAAAAAAACCAAAAATCCCCTGACCTGTGTTTTTTTTTGCTTTTTCTTGATACTGTTAGCAAGATGGGGTTTTATTGTTCAGACTATTCAGTGATTTTCCATTTTAATAGAAGTTTCACTAGAAATATTCTCATAAATTCATCCTTAGCACCTAGCCAGCTGTGCTTCAACGAGAACGCTGAGTCATTCGTGCTACTTCACGTAACCCTGTCTCTTCCACTAGGACTGAGCATATAGATTATCACAGTACTTACTTGGAATTTTCAGTCTGATTATTGTGTGTTTATAATGCAAAACTTTTAAAAGCCTAAGAAACTTTAATCTTTTCATTTCTTGGATCATAGCTGTTTGTTGAGTAAGTGCTGCTTACCTGAGGGTGAAAGGCAACAATCGCTTGCATTTTGTATCAAATCAGAATAGAACAATATTTATATTTTGTAGTTGCTCATTATACTGATGGAAACTACAAACACCAGTTGCTTTCAATAGGTGAGCTCTTAAGACTATATACATCTTGCAGTACAATTTTTTTTTAAATCAGTAATTCTATTTATACATCTGTGTATGACTGTTACCTACCTGACTGGCATTACAAAAGCTCATCCTTTTCTTGCAGGTTTAGCATGTTGGAGCTTTCCAGTACCTACTTTTTTTTTTCCTGAATTAAAAGATGTTTAGTTTAAAGTTGATGAATACGCATTGACAGCGTATTTCGTGGCAGCACCAAATAGTACATCTGGTTTGAAATCTGCTGACATTTAGTTACCACCATCAATTTTGCTTTGGTCCTATAGCAGTAAATTTTTGTGGGATGTTTTTTAAAATAATACCCACATAACATTATTTAGCAGGAAGAGATGAATTAGCTAGTACAGCAACCTCTGATCACTGCTGCATAAATGAGCATTGTTTTGCTATGTCTCTGTTACTTTTTTGCTCACATGTGTTTATTAAACTTCCATGTAGTGCACTTTTTTCCTTGGTCAAAAATACAGCTTCTGAAGTGAGAAATTCAGACCACATTTTTGTCACAAGACAAAACTTCCTTGAATGTTGCACCAGTTAGCACACCTTTTATTATAGAATTTATGTGCAGACCACCAGATGACGGAATGATACAGCAAGTGTGAAGCTATGTAAATCTGAGAGCAATATTTTAAAAAAATTCTCAGGAGAAGGCATACAGTATTGAGAACTGAATCTAAGCTTAGTTTACATTACAAGTATTGCTTGAAATACCTGTATCTTTATTTTGCAAAACAGAGAAATCATAGGGACTGATTTATAAAAGGGTTGGTTGTAAGGTGTTACTGCCCTTCTGGTTTTTGTGTTTGGATGTTAATAATAATGTAAATAAAGGTTTCTATTTATAATCAGAACTTGGTGACACTGTATGAGCTAATACTTTAAGGGTGATTATCCAGTACAGGTCAGAGAAAATTCCCTGCTATCACTGATGAAAACTGTGCATAAAGAACAATTTACATTTTATCCTAGTTGGCCGTGAAAGCTGAGGGAGTAACAGCTGAGACCTTTCATTTATGAGACACACATTTAGCACAAACACCAACTAGAATTTATGTCAACTTCAACTTAAATAGCAAACTCTAGAAGAGCTGAAAGGAGAAGAGGTGGCATCTTTCCCCAAACTTGGCAACAACGTACCTTTCATTAAATACCAGCTGCTTCTCGTGTCACATCTAAGTCTCACAGCTCACTATTTTCTATAAAGGGACAAGATCGCTTTTCAACCTTCTGCCTGACAAGTAAGTAACAGGTGCAGTAACACTGGCCCTGCAGGATTTTAACTGTCACAACCTCACCTTGCCGGAGTCTGTGCTAAATACAAAGGGCAAATTTTTCATATTCTTTCTGCATGGACACTGGGAATGGCAGATAGCTAAAACATCTCTGGCAAGCAGAAAAAATGTGGGGGTTTTGGGGAACTTAAGGGTTTTTTTACTTACGTGTGTGGATCCAGGATCTCATAATCTAGTAGATTTTTCTGATAATCCATGTTTAATGAAAATACATGGCACGATTAAGACAGACATCCCAGATTTTACTTGCATAATTAAAAAAAGCTTGCAAGAAAGCTTTCGGTAGTGGATTTGACTTACCACATGTCATACAAATACTCAAGCCCAATCTTACTTAGCATATATAGACTCCACTTCTGCTTTTTGAGCAGGGTTTTTTCCCTCATTCCTAAATTCAAGTACATTTTTTGAGTATGAGGTTGTGATACCAGGGATCTACATGTCTGGATATAATTCCACTTGATTTTCTGAACTGCAAAACCAGGAAGGGTTTCAAAATAACTTCCATGCTGTATTTTTACGCTGCATTTCTACTAGGGCAAGTTAAGTTTGCATTTTGAAAAAAATACCTCTTTGTTAGGAGTGAAGGCCACAGTTGGTTGAGTCTGTCCCATGAGCACCCTCAGGCATTTGCCCTTAAACCCAGGTAGCAAAGTAACATGACACAAATGATAAATACAAATCTCACCATTAGTACCTGTACTACAACTTATGTAATAATGTTCTTATGAAACTACTGAAATAATTCTGTACACTGTGCTTTCTTACTAAAATTATAGGGTTTTTTCCCTGTAAAAACCTTTAAACAGTAACTGTCATTCACAACATTTACTCTTCTGCAGACTAAAGTGTAACTAGATTATTGACAACAAGTACTGAACTCCCAGAGCTGCCTTTTTTAAAAATAAATGTAAAAGTTACACTGCTAGGCAAACACTACATTCTCAAAGGAACTGTTCTGGTTTTGAATGTACAGTATAATATTACCACATAAAAAACCTTCATACACACCTGATTCTGTTAAAATTTAAGATGTACGTTTACTGAAATTTTTCAGGACCTTTAAAAATGAATTAATTCTGACTTAGCATTTTGAGAAATGGCGTGTGGGCATTACACTCCTTTTTATTAATAAATTTCTTCACAACGTGAAGGAATTTATTTTCAAACAGTACATGATCAATATTTACACAATCCCTCCAAAAATCTGGCATCCTGTGAGTCAAGATTTTCTCTAATCTTCATAGAGGTGACAGTACAATGAACAAGTAGACGTGGAACTAAAATGTATCCTCAGAGGAAACTGAAAAAATTCCATGGTGTTGAGAACACTTGGTGCTACTGCCTTCAGTTCCTGAATCTTTTCAGAGTTCTCTTGAACATTACCTTTACCCCAGTGTTAAGCAAATGCACCCTTGTTTTCTGAATCTTGCTTTAGGGTTGTACTTGGCTTTGAAGTTTTTCTCACGACAACTAAAGATAAAGGTGAACTGGAAATTGCTTTAAGGTCCTGTCAACTGTCTGTGTAAACACTGCCACTGCAGGGGCAGTCCTCTTTGGGATGTGGCTGAGTTTCCTCCTCTGTCCATTCCTGAATCAGTGTTGTGTCTTCTTGAAGTAAAATGCGTTGTGAATTAGGTGAGGTATAATCCAAAGCAAGAAAGCAGGTCCAACAGTGGATTTCAGAGACCTGTACTTCTGACGGCATTTCCCATAATTTCACTGCTTCTATTCAACTCACTCACCAGTGCAAACATTCTATCTATTTCAGCCTCAAAGTTTATCCAGTCCTTCAGGTGAATGTTTTAATTCATTTAGTCTGTACATGGATTCAAGTCCTGCCCCGTGTGTGTCCTCATGGAGGTGCAGCAGCTGGGGGAGATTAGCCCTCCCAGCCTTCCCACAGTTGTCCTCTTTAAAATAAAACAAATGCATTTTAGTGTATAACATTGTAGTGGAAAGTAGTAAGAAAGGTATTTTTAATGGTTCCATGCAGTAAAAACCAATGGAAACACTGTGAACCACCAATAAAAGCATAGCAGGTGTATGACAGAAACAATTCCAACGTGTTTGAAATTTCAACCTGTACAAAGCTTGTTAATTCAACCTTTATTTCGGTTCTAAAGCCAGTCTCAGATCTCTTCAATTAGAAATAAAACCACTGCATTATATAAGCAACTCTCAGGCAAAAAGACCAGACTGTGCCTAGGAAGGGACTTGCACCTGTGTTTTCCACTGCACAGTTTGAGAGAACTTCATGATTTTTAATGAAGTCTCTGCTTTCTTTTTAAGGAAAGATTCAGGGACAGTAACAGGCAATGGTACATTTTTAATAGACTTACATTTGTACCTCATCTTTTGAGCTCTAGCAGTTTGAGAACTGCCAGATCATCACCACATTTTAAAAGGCAGCTCAGTAAGAAAAAAGCAGTTGTAGATATCAATCTGTCTTATAGTCTACTTTCTGTTTCAAATTTCTTTTTCTGCTCACAGTACAAAGGCTGTGGTTGGATAAAGGGCAAGAAAATACTTGATGCTGCCTCACTACTTGTGAGACATTAGAGTCAGTTTTGTTCTTTCTGGATTGTGTGAAAAACCGCTAGGTAGCTGCTACTAGTTTAAGTTTAGACAAAACCAGTGTACTGGTCTTTAATTTTTATTGGCAACTGACCATAACTGGTTTCTTAACTGAGCATCTACCTTTAGTGTTTGAAATTGCCTTGACTTTAATGCTCCAAGATTCTCAAAAAACATGTACGAAGAGGTTTTGTGCAGCAGTAGTTGTCAGTAATGATGGCAGTATCATATTTCTTGCATAATTTAAAGCACTTTCCTCCTAAGTACTCTGTGAGAATAGATGATGATGTTAAAAGGTGGTGCATGCAAAAAGAGAAGGGAAAGGTTAAGTAAAAACTAATGCTTTTGGCAATTTGCTCCCAACTCACAGTGACTTGGCAGATGATGGTCTCTTCACATCTGGCCATTTTCGACGCTGAAACTGCCTAATTTTCAAGCAGCAAAAGGAGAAAAAAGTTAACCATCACCAAGAAAACAAGTAGTACCACAATCTGAAAGATGAGGAAGAAGAATTCAGCCAGAATTTTGACTACTAAGATCAGAACATAGTGTAACATTGAAACAAATAGCTCCAAAATTTCAAAGCAAGTGGGGGGGAAAGGTCTTTCAAATGCCCTTTCAAGCCAGGCCTTTCCATGTGGTTCCCAATCCCACACTTGTTCTTTCAGCATTAAGGTAGTACTTCAGAATAATAATGTAATTTTTTTTTGTTAATTTACCTGTACTGCTCGTAGCTTCCATCTTTAAGTCCTAGGTGAGAAAAATCAACAATGTTACTAACAATTGTCTGTATGAGAAAAAATAGAGACTCAAGAAATTTAACAGATTTCCTGATGTCTTGAGTAACCTAATATGTCCTCACATCTGATCCTGCACTGAGCTGAAGTTTGGAGCAGAACTCTGGAAGTCCCTTCCAGCTCGAACTGACCGGTGTTCAGGTCTGTGAGCTTCAGAGTGGCTGTTAGGGTATTCTCTCCCTTTTCACAAGTATTGTTTCTTCCTTGTCTTCTCCTGCATCTCAGCAATATTTATTACTATGCTAAGGGTCTTTCTTCTTCTTCTTAAAAACATGACATAACACAAACTGAACATGAACAAAAATCTGAGAATGCAGCTATCACCTTCAGCAGGACATTACTGTTCTAAGTAAATCCTAAAATCCTTTTGACTGATTCAAGTTTTATAATGTTAAGATTATTTTGGGTTCTTTGGGGTGTTTGTGAGTGCAATAGAAGAGGCACTTACCAAGATCCATGTTCCTGGTTCTTGGATTGCATTGCTTATACCCTCTGCAACTTCTGAGTTCCATGAGCTGGACATGCAGTTGATTAAGAACATCTCTGTCAAGTGTATTCACTGCATTAATTAGCTGCAATAAACAGGAGGTTCTTCTTAGTGACTATTGCTCTGTAATTTGGTAACTTTTGAAATACAGCTGATTTCTTTGTAACAGTAAAGAGCCACTTTATATTAGTTTAACTGATACAGGCCTTAACTTCATCCTACAGCAATAGAGCATGATTTCAATTTCTTGGTGACAAAGTAACAATGATGTATTTCTTGAGCTGTGATCCCAATGTCTATGATCAGATACCTGATATGGATCGGTATTGAGATCAAAATACTCCAAAAATCCAGTAGCAAATTCACAAAACAGGAAGTTGTGGGTCTCGTTGATTGTCCTCAAACACCAGTACGTGTTGTTGTTGGCACTGGTACAGGCACAGAAAGGGCCCACTGCAAATTGAAGAGTTATAAAGACATAAGCTACATGCTTCTGTCTTTAGCACTGCTAGTTACTTTCTGTTCATAGTATTACTTTATTCATAGACAGTTACTCTCATTCTCACTCCTGAGCTCTAAAGCAGAGAATGCATTCCAGCATCAGCTTCTTGTTCTGTGCATACCTAATCCACATACTAATTACAGTAACATCTTGTCTAGTTCCTTTCTGTGGTTGTGAAACATTCCAGATGGTGAGATACCTTGCAGATCAGTGTACAGTATTCAATAATCTGTAGCTTATTTGCAGTTGGTTTTACCTCCTTGCCTTTTGTGCAAGAATAATGACAACACTGAAAACATTCATTATTTACTATATTTACTATATAGATTATTTATATTATTACTATATAGATTATATATACTATATAGATATAGAGATTATTTACTATAGAGAAGACTGTATGGCTTTGGTTACAGAGATAATAAAACCAGCTCTGTAACTACTACTAGCAACCCAACATACCAGCCCAGCCTAGCCAAAATTTGCTGACCTATTCCTTAGTTTACAGTACTCTTACATGTCCACAGGGGAGCAGTTTGCCAGTGCTGGTTGTCGTGGGTGAAGCAGGTCAGACCAGGCATGCTGCAGGTGTCATTATTTTTGATTCTCTTAAGCAATTTGCGCAGTTTCTTCTTCCGTCTCTGCTCCCGCAGAAGCCATAGTCTGTCTTTCTCCTGTAGGGCTTTCCTGCACACATGAAATGTTAGGATCACGGAAACTCTGTTAGACTTGAACATAGCTAAAGCATCCCGAAGTAGCTAATAAAATAAGCCACTCAGAGGGAAAGAATCCACATTTCTTACTTAAATGGTGTTTCATACAAACGGAGATGACTCTGCAGTTCAATAGCACTGGGAAAAAAAAGCAGCCAAAGGGGTTGTAGGCCTAAGGTCTGCAATGTGCTTTTTTCAAAAGCAGAGACCTTATCTTAGAATTTACAAGCATTTTGATATGGGCTTAGTTCCTCACCTATGTGTCTCTGTTTATGCTTTTCAATACAGGATAAATTGAATACTACTACTATTGCCTAGTGTGTAACTGGTGTGTACAGACCTAATATTAACATTACGTTTTGCACATCCTCTCTCAAAGGAACAGACCTTCACTTACTTGAAAGGATGAAGACCGGATCCTTTGTGTCTCAGTTTGCTCTTGTGTTTTGAATGGTAACTGGAAAATAAAAACAGCATTGCTGGTGAACAACAGCAAGACAACTGCCCCTGTTCTTATAACATTATCATATTGGATTTGAAGCAAATTTAATCAAGTGTCACTTCTCCCTTCAATTTATTAGTGTATGTGATGAAGAAAGGCAGCCTCGCTCAACTGGATCAGGCACTTGCCAGCCTCACTGTGTCTCTGCTTCCTCAGATCCTTTGTCCACAGTGACACTTGGTGTGCTAACACTGCATTGCAATGCACATCCCCGTCCAGCTACAATTTACTATTACTGTAGTTTTAACTGGTTGCTTCCCCACACAAGGCACATAGAATAAATAGAGTTGTAATTAAATTGCACTTCTGCAACAGAGTATTCCCTAATTTGTTCTGATAATGACAAGTTTATACTACCCTCCTGTCATTTTCCTTACGAATGCAAAAATTTCAATCCCAGCTGTATTTTGTAGGGCTGGGAAGGGGTGTGGGCATGTCCTCCATTATTACTAGCTGAAAGTTTCAGGAAAACTTGATCAAGATGGCTTGAACTGTCCCAGCAAGAGCACTGTCTAATATATTCAGAGATATGCAGAGTGTAAGCAGACATACACATTCTTGCTGGGTTACCACTGCTTTGCCTCTCAAGAAACTCTTACAGTAGTTTGCAGAAATTTCCTTTCTGTGGAATTACCAAAGTTTAGAAAAAAGAACAGCCGCAGTCACTGGCAATATTTTCTTATTGATAAAGTTACTACATACACAAATCAGTAAACACAAACTTAGTTTCATAACTAAGTTGTTTTCTAAACAGTACATCTGAATTCAATTAGTTGCCAGATTAAAATCTCCTTCAAAACAAATCTTTTAAATTCTTAAAACTTTTGGGAGCTTTCGTAAGTTTAATTAGTATAACAAATTAACAAAGTAAGATTATTTAAGAAATATCTTCAGTCAATTTTTTAATCTTGCACAGATGCTGGGCATTTCATCGACTAATTCTAAATGCTAAATCAAAGCAATTGCAATACAAACACTTGACCATATGGAACTCAGATGATTCATTTCTTTGATTTCAGTGGGATTAATCATCTCAATAATGCTGTGCACAAATATAAGTGTGTCAGTCTGAAAATAAACATTTTTTACATTTTCTATAAAACATTCACCAAAAATAACTTCATCTTTACAGTACATATTAAGTAAACTCAGTTAATCAGTTTTGAAAGCAGCAGATTATAAACCAATATAAACTTTCTGTCTGTTTACCATCTAGAATAATACATCTAAAGCAATTTTTGACATGGACTCCCATAGTCCAAGAAATTGATGATCTCAGTATTTTAGTGGATCTGTTGCTGAAACTGTGTTGCAGGATCCACACGGGCCACATCCCCAGCCCACAACAATTATAAACATGGTATCTGTAGGCTGCGTGTCACCTCCGAGGTTTTCAGCACGTTCAAAAAGGCATTCTGTGACACCAATAGGATAGAGAAGTTTTATCCACACCCTCTCACAGAGTCTACTTGGTAACAGGTGCTTTAGGCGCAGCTGAAGCACAGCGGCCATGCAGTTATGACTTCATTCAGATAGAGCTTTCTTTTTTTTGTTGATACTCATACCATTCTGCCACTGTGGCTGCAGTACTCTCAGTGATACCTGGTTCTCAGCAGCCTGAGAGCTGGCTCTGTCATCACCATGAGCAGGAGAAGGTGCTCCTGGGTCTCCTTCCGAACAACTTTTCTCAGGGGAAAATTCTGTTTGGGTTACCTTTTGATTTTGGAAGATTTTCTGTTGTGCTTATTTGCAGAGCAAGAGCTCAATTGTCCAGTTAAACTCCTGCCTGGCAGACAGCAGGCCTTGTACTTGTGCAGCAGCCTGTGTACACTTCCCCTGAATGTGTACGCAGGAGTACCGTCGGCACAACCACTGAACAAACAAGATCCTGATCTCTCCTGTGAGATCTGATAAATCAGATCAGTGAGATCTGATGAATCAGTTACACTTGCACGCTACAAATAATTATTCAGAAGTACACAAAAAAATACCTTAGCTTGTTACAATCACACTCTTCAGGTCGCTTCTTCTTTAGATGACCTCTCACCTCCCTCAGGTTTTTTATTTTATTTTGCAAAGTTTCAATCTGAAAAAAAAAAAAGTCACAGAGTTTGAAAAAAAAAGGCACAATTTAGTGCTATTCTAACCTTCTCAAACTCATTCTACTGTTTCCCAGAGCTTCCTCTTCAGTACCTTCCGTGGCTCTCACCACTAACAAGCATTTTCAAATTATCTCGCTTTCCAGAGGAAACTACAGCAGGAGGGAGCTGGCTCAGTCTGCCTGCTCTTGCTCTTGACCCTGACAGCAGAGCGCGTTGCTGCGGCAGTGAGGGGACGCGCAGCTGCAGGGGGACAGACACTCCTGCATCCACTCTGGGTTTGCCTCCCTACAGCACCTTCACAAGGGGAGAAAGGCTGCTCAAAGGAAAACCAAGTCATTACATTTCTGCGTGTTCTGACTCTGGGGAGGGGATAGGGCAGGAGGGATCTGAAATCCCCTCTTCAGAGGTTTTGGAAAAGCAAAGCAGCAAGGTCCTGTCACTTTGCATAGCAGGCTTTAGCAGCGTCTGCACACATGGGATAGCGATCAGCAGTTAATTGTGCCACCCTCGAGGTTTAGTTTTAACTGCCTTTTTCCACTAAGTGAAACTCCTGCTTTTGCTCAGTCTGTCTTACATACAACACGGCCCATTTCCACTCGGGTACTGCAGGCCTCTGCACAGCAGTAAAATCAAAGTAATCTAATGTGAACAACAGTCTCTGCAGAACTACCACTGGCCATCAGTAACTACACGTGTGGTAGAAGCTCATGACTGTTGAAGCAGAGACAGGGCAGAGGGTTCAAGGAAAATGGACAAAGAACCCAGCCCTGTGACCCTAAAATCAGGAACACAATTGGACAGAAGTGTGTTCTCATTTCCTTTGACACTCCATATTGGCTACATTTTCTGAAGAAAAAAACAATTACATGACCGTGGTAATATTAAAATCACCCTTTTTTAAACTTAGCAGACTAGTTAAGTTTTTAAGTATTTGCCCTGTGTGTCCATCTTTACAAGAAAAGGGGACCAAGAAGTTCTTACATAGAACTTTACTGTGAATTTATGTAATTTGGTAAGAGATTACAGGACGTCCACCCTTTATGCTTCTCTCTGGCATTTGTTCCATCCTTACCTGGTCCTTAGACCCTCTTTCATACATAGTACACATGAAGGGTTTGAGCTAATATTAGTGTCCAAAATGTCAAAAAAAGTCTTACTGGCAAATTTCATACAGCAAATTACCTCTAAGTTCTCATATACACAATCCTATGAAAAAATTCAACACGAAAGTGCAAGGTTAAGAAAAGCAGCAGCAAGTGAAAGAAATAAATTCTAAAAGCACCAAAACCAATGAAGCGCACTTACCCTTGGGCCTTTACATATTTGATACTGAAGGACTGCTTTGACAGATTCCCCACTGGGGAACAGGACTACTAAGATGATAAAAAGATCCAGATTAATTTTTTTCCCAGGATAGGGACAGCTTTAAGTCTTACTTGCCTCATAAGGCATATGACATTTCTCAGCTGTGCTTTCAGTTAGAGTTCTGTCCTCCACTCAGCATCTTGTCTTCACAAACTTGTAATAATTTAATTATTTCTGAAATGTCTATTCTGAAGTTAGCCAGCAAATTCAAAAGGTTCCATGGAGGGAAAAAGCCACCCAGAGGCAGACACAGATAGTCAGCATGATCCTATCACCCCACAGAAAACAACGCTAAAAACACACACGGAAAACATCACTGACCTCATGGTCAATATGAAGTTTGTGGTCCTTCCACGCTTGCAGTGACCTGTACAGATCTGTGTCACACTGAACGGTGTCGTTCTCCAGGATATAGCACCTTGGCATGGCAAAGCAAACAGTGTTTATTATTACAGTGGATACACACACACACAGAGCAATGCAAACAGCTGCTCTCAATAACACAGCTCCAGGACAAGTGAGACCATGGATTGGAAATGACATGCAGAATTCAAAAACCAATGTTCATTCAAGAAAATACAAGTGTGCTCTGAACCAGGAAGGAAGTCTGGGTTGGAGTTGCCATGGAAATTTTTAAGTAGAAAAATTCAATGAGAATATTTCTATCAAGCAGAACCGGTTGACTGTTTCATTTCTGTATGTAAATCATGCTACACAGAATTCTTGCTTATTCATTAGACTTTCTGCATAAATAATCATTACTAACTAGCAAGCATTGAAAGCATTACTCAGAAGCAATTTCTCAATGCATAGTTAAGCGATGCAGGGGTCGTAGCAAGGTAAGATGCATTACTACACCATAAAGAAAAGAGAAGAAACTCACAAAAAAACCAAAACAGAAACAAAGAAGTTTTACTATTTTCTACAAAAGTGATAAAATCTTTCAAGGATATCTCCTTCACTTTGAAAGCAAAACACCCTCTGACAATATAAAATCTTTGTGTTTCATTAACTTCTAGTGAAATCCAGTTTTTAAAATTATTTAATAAAGAAGAAAACAAAAAAACACTACTTGACAGATTTACCTGGAAAGTTTATTAGGGGTTGAATACCATGCAGCCATTTCTGAATGCTTGTTTAAATTAAAGATGAATATTTGCAGTGTTCCTTTATTTTCTTTAAACCACCTCATGTATGTTGTCCCATGGCCTTCTTTTCTGCTAGGGAAGTCGCATGAATAATGTACAACCTTCCTGACAGTTCCTTGTAAAAATCTGGGATTTACCCACTAGGGCAGCAAAAGTAAATTTAATTTGTTCCAGAAGAAAAAAACCAGTGACTTATGAGTCCTGAACATTCGTGAGAGCTGGGATAAGAGGGCACAATTTTCTGATGCCTACATTTCCTCATATTGGTGACTTTCCAATTCACTTCTGTGAACAGAAGGCAAATGGAAAACACAGATATCAAGAGCAGCTACCTGGCTCCTGCATGTTTACATGAGCTAGTCATTAAACAATATAAAACATGTAATCAATAATGATTGGTGGATTTTCTGATAGCTCACAAATGGAAAAGGTGATAAATGAATTAAAGTACAGCCGAAGAGACATTATCAGTCCCTAGATTCACCACCGAGGAAGTTCTTTTTAGTTAAAGTGGTCAGACAATTGCCTCGCCTCTCTCTCAGTATGTTCCATTGCCCAATGCTCCTGGTCCATCCAACTTCATTCATAATACAGATTTTCCTCTCCTAGCACTGATTACAGAAAACTCTGTACAAAGCAACCAGTGACACAAAACCAGTTCATGCTCCAGTCAGGGTCTTGAGTCTCCAGCCAGGCCAGGTTACCCCACTGCACACTCATTTGCAGGAGTATGGCCTCTCCTGGTTTCACGAAGGTTTAACACCCCTGTTGCCAACAGTTTTGCTTGTTCTCACTGGAAACAAATGCACTGATGAGTGGCTTCCATCTCCACCCAATGCAGAAGACAAAAGCACTGCTGCAGCTCTTCAGGAGCTTCGTGCCCCTCTGCACTGACAAAACTAAAACAGAACTGAAGACTACTGTACAAATGGAATAAGAATTTTAGTGAGGCTAGACTGGGTATCCAAAAGGGATGCAACATGCTTAGCACACTTCAACCCACACTTTTATGAAAAGAGCAATCACTTAAGGAGCAAAAGCTTTTAAGAATCTAGCATGTGCACTTACCTGTGGGTCACTTTGATGAGATTAGGGGCTGTGTACTCTGCAATGCTACCGGTGCCACTGTATTCCCCCATGTCTCTATCCTCCTCCTCGTGGAAAACAGCCCTCTGCACCTTGTGCCGCCTGGTGATGTTTCCTGGTGAGATGGGCTGGTATCCATCCTCCAAAAGCAGGTGATGGGCAGCTCCATCCAGCTCAACAGACACCGAACGGGTAGAGCGACTCCGGACATAGCTCGGTTTGAATTCTGCATGGGAAAAGTGGAAGAGCAGCATGTTACAATTTGCTCCTCTCTGTGGCTCTGGGAAGGAAAAAGCCAGCCCATGCTGTGCTGTTTGCAATTAACTGGATGACAGTGTTTGTTGTAGTTCTCCTGTGAACTGCTGCTTCCTTAACGTTGGCATGGATGGAAGTACCAGTGGGTGGATGGATACCTCAGAGCATGACAGGGCAGGTACAAGGCAAACACAAAAGAATGGCAAAGGGAAAAAAATGCTGCAGTCCAGCAGCAGTGAGAACAAATAGCTCGTTCAAATGGATGCCTGTTCTTCCCCCGAAATCACCAGATGGCAGTCACACCTTAAGCACTAACTGTGACAGTAATGACAGCCAGTCACCCTCAGGGAACCATTCTCTGTGCTTTTCTGCTGTCCATCACACAGTTCTTCCCAGCTAGGATTCCTGCAACACATTCTTGGAGTTGTCTCAGTATTCGCAGTGCTCAGCCCAAGCCTTTTCCCAGTTCTATTCTTCAAGGCTAGGGCTAGATCCTTGACTTTTTCGGAAGGGATTAATATTTGAATCTTTATTTTTATCCACATGCAATTCTTTTCTTTGCAATTCTTTCCCTGATGTGCAGCCCAGTCAGTCAGTTTCTCCATGAAGCACTACCCTCCAGTGCTATGTACTCCCTCAAACTTTGCTTCTGCACTTGCAGCTCAAAAGCAAAATGAAACATTTGTTATGAATTGCCACTGTGCAGTATGAGATTCTCATTGATCTTTTCCCTATTACTATTTTCCAAAGTTCTCTGTTCCAGCCCAAATCCCCAGAACTCCTCTTCTGTTTGGTCTGGAATGGCAAAAGGAGAACATAGTTATGAAATCTAAATCTACATTTAAACTTCCCTGCTGTATGATGGGGTCCATCTCTGACTGTATCTCCTGCTCACTACCAGCGACTGCTGAGTCACTCATTAGGCACAATCATCTCATTCCTTGAGAAAAACGTACAACCTAGGTCCCACAGACCCTCTGGTGCTCTCTGCCCTAGGGGAGCCTGAGGCTTTACTCTGTATATGAGGCTTGGAGTTACCACAGACATTACTGCAAACAACTGAGTCCCTTAGATCCTTTGGTCACTTCTCATTTAAGGAGACAAACACACAGCACACCTCATGAGAGGGAACTTGGCTCTGCAATCTGATAAAGGCAAAATTCAACCAATGTGCCAAATGAGGAGATCGATCCTTCCTGCCTTCCCATGCTCCACAGAAAGGCCAGCTTCTTCAGTGGGATCATGTCTCCAGCAAAATAAGCAGGGGGAAAAGAAAATATGAAACTGGAGGTTGAACAACCAAAACTGACAAAAAAGGACCTTAACTGTCACGCTCTGGCATTAATGCAGAATGACTTTTTTCACTAAGCCTTCAATTCATTTCAGATAGATTGCACAGTCTCAAGAGTCGTTTTGCAGTCTGTGGGAAGCAGAATAAACATCTCCTCCCACCTGAAACTTGGCCAAGCATGATATTTTTGTCAGCACCACACAGAGAAAGCAGAATACCAGCTGGATTGTCTGGTTTTGCACATTTTCCATGCATAGTTCAAAGTTTACTGCTGATATTAAGCCAGGTGAGTCACAGTTGAAGGGATAAAAAAAGCCAGAAAAGACTAGCCCTCTTTCAGGCACCCATTCAGGAAATGTTTGAATAAATGAGACAGAAACTATCATCTTTTCCAAGGCAGGAAGAAGTTCTAAAAAGCTACACCCGTACCAATGAGATTTAAAGTATAAACTCCCATTTCTTTAATCATATCTTCATTTTATCTTGTTCAGCACAGCCAACTAACAATTAATCTTCCTTCCAAGTCTAATACACCAATCCTGCTGGACCTCAGTAGAAGGCCCCAGCATGTCCCTGAACTGCTAGGAGCCAGGTTACTCCTCCCTTTGCAGTCAAACTAACACACTTAGCCTTAGCACTAAATAATTGGTGTGGAGTGAGGCACCTTATAAAGGACTGCTTCTATTGCTTTATCCTAACATGTTACCCACAGGGCTGACTCAGTTCTGTGATTAGTATCAAATTCTGAAGTGGCTAAAATATTAAATAAGATCAATACTCATTTGTACTGTGTGCTGCCATCTGCTAAGTGAACTGCAGGCATAAATACTAATGTTTAATTACTTATTAGTCCATCTTCCCCCACGTTTTACTCTCCAATCTATTTACCTCTGTACACAGCCTACAAACAGCCAATCCAGGGTTGTTAAATATTTGGCCAAAAACATCAATGCTCCTTTCTTCAGTTACTAAAGTCTGGCTTTGGTAAGCTCTCTGAATCTGATGCCTCTCTTCCTCAACTACTACAGAAACCAGCTGTCTTAGAGATGGCATTGCTAAGAAGGTGCAACCTCAAAATTGAGTTAAGCCAAGAAAGTCAACTGCCTTCAGAGCCCAAATCATCCAGCTGGTGTTGCACCACTTGACCTGCATGTTTGTCTTCACTGGAACCTGAAAGGAACAAAGTTTTCCACTAATGTCTATGTATTTTGCATTTGGTAGACAAAAGAGCTTTTTTTTTTGATAACAGAAAGTAAAACTGGATCCTGTAAAGACATTTTTTAAAAAAATATCTCTAGTGTCTAGAAATACAGATTAAGTTTAGAGGTACTTTCTTATATCCCATTCTCACAATTGCCACTTCAAACGCATTATCTGTAAAGTAATGGACTTTTTATTTTCAGTAACAAATAATGTTATTAAAAATGTCATTTTGATCCAGCATTGATACCCCCTCAAAAGTAAAATGACTGTCAGGGGAATTTGAATAAAAATGCACTAGCCTCTTTGTACACACTTCTGTTTCTTTACTATTCAGTGTGGCCTGTCATCATTTTCCTACATGCAGCTTAAGAATTCCTTTAATCACATACACTCGCTCATCACAGGAAGGAGAGATCAAACCCACAGCAAGAAAAACATAATAGGCCACAACACAGCCAATGATTTTGAAAGCTCATTATTTAAACTTTCCACCTACTGCAAAGATCTGTTTGATCTTTCTTATAAAAACAAGACCATATTAAAGAAATCAAGAGGACAAAAAGGGAAACATTCCAGACATCTAAACCCAGACATACCAAATATTCATGTTTATGGGTTTCTGGTGCTTAAGTGCCTTACAGTCAAGTGATGTGTTTTTACATTGTCCAAATGGCACATACATGACACGGCCCCTGTGTGAAACTGCCAGCTGCCTGCTAAACGCACTGGTGCACCTGAAAATGCATTCTAAACCACGCCTACACCAGAATGGAATTATTTTATCAAAATGTCTGGTGCTCCAGCCTCTGTACCAGCAATTTAGTCAGGTCTTTTAGACCATCTGTACTCACTATATGTAACTGATTTCAATCTTTCTGAAAGACCAATCCTTATACCCTATTAGGGTTTACAACGTGCTTGATGCACCCTTAGATGCAGGGCATCCATTCTGCTTTTCTGCAAATGACTGCAGACTGGAATGCAATAAAATGACCTTTTGCAAATCTATCTCTGTTATGCACAACAGAAATGAGTGATCAGGGCATTTCCTTCAAAACTTTGCTACTGCTTGGAACTGTGGCACTAATGTGGATATGACCCTTAGTCCAGTTAGAAAGTTGTATTTTCTGTTTGGCAGTGGTTCAAACTAATGAATAGCAGTTACTGGTATTCAAGCAGGGCTGCAAGGCAATCTCATGCACTCATCAAATTCTGAGTGGCAGACCCCAAAGGTGCCCTAACAATTATGCAAACCAGCACAGACCACACTTAATCCCAAGTCTCACAGAACAGGTCATAAAAACACAAATACACATCATGAGTATCCAGGTGACTCTCCTAACTAACCACAGTCCAGTGAGACAGTTTGCCACATAAGGTATTTACAAAAAACTTGGTATGCCACCTTGACTGGTACAGCGTTGGGCTCACTTCCATTTGGTGCGTGATTTATTAGATCAGTGCATGTAGAAGAATTGCCAGCACCAATGAAAAGGTCTCTGTCAATAGGTCCAAGCTAAGCTCTTCCCTGTACAGCACACCCCAGATGTGGGAAGAGGGAAAAACAAAGCATATACTTTACTTCAGACACAAGCAATGGCTACGTGATTGTCAAGATCCTGTTTTGTGTTGCTGAAGTTTGTGCCTTAAGGCTCAATGAGGCTAATGAGCTGAAGGGCGTAGCATAAACTCTGTCTCATCTGAGCAGAACACAGGGGAAAAGCACCATTCTGATCCCTCTGTGAGAGGCAGCAAGTTTCACTTTTTTTTACCTTAACTTTCTACACACATAAACTAAAGGTAATTATACACTTAACCACCTCCTTTGGATGCTGTGAAAATTAGTTAATGTTTAGAAAGCAACAATGAGAAGTACTTAAGTAAGGGTTAAGTATTATCAGATAGCATTACATTGCCCTCACTTTTTTGCCCTCATTGTTTTCCTGTCCTCATTAAGTGCCTTCCATCTACTGCTGTTGATTCCCCATGACTTAATTCCTTCTGTGACTTAAAAAAAATTACTTAAATAAGTACAAATTCTAGTGTTCTTTACAGATTGTTGGCTGTAGCACATATTTAAACATCGAGTACAGTTGATGGAACCACTAATTGTTTTTGAACTCAGAATTTGCTTAGTAACTACTAATCAGCTTGCAAGACAAATATAATGGGAGAAAATAAATTTAAATTCTGTGTTTCAAGTTTGTGCCATGACATAAAAAGACTAATCTGCTAAATAATTAAGGCTCTGTATTTGTGGAGTGAGATGAAAGAAACATTACAAGTAACTAATAATTCCGTGTAGCCGTTTACCTCTAATCTATAATTAAACTATATACTTCAAATATAGATGTTAGTCTGACTATGATTTAACAGTCAGTAAAATGGGCTTTCTGAAAAAGCACTAACCTGTGCCAAGGAAACCAGTCATCCCCTTTGGCTGTTATGTCTGATTAAAAGTCAGCCTTGTCTCTGCTGACTGAGCAGAAGAAAAGGATGTTAGAAGCGAGCAGCTTCAACAACAAAGTAAACACATCCTTATTGAAAATAAATTACTGAAGTAACAGTTCCAGGCATAGCAGGAGCTACTGAAAATGGAAGTATTTGCTGTATAACACTGTTCATGTTCCACAGCCTATGTCACTGTCTGCAATTTGCCTTTTCAGCATAGGCACTGCATTTCCCAGAACGAAACAATCTTCCTACAGCCAGATATTCTCAACTCTGATTGTCCAAGATGAGACATGCTGTTTCATAGTTGAGATACATAGGAAATATGCTAATACAATTCAATGCCTATGATTGTCTAGACAATTATGCGAGTTAGCACACAACAGCTTTCTAAGGCTGAGACAGAAGATGCAGTGGGCTTTCTTACTTTTCTTGGAGAATAGTTTCTTTCTCTGTCTGATGTGGCTCAGCTTGTATTCATTCTCTTCACAATTGCAATCTTCACTGTTCCTGTTGTAATACTTGGGCAAAATATTGGAGGTGCCTTTGCTTGTAGCTGCCAAGTCTGCCATTCCCTTGCACTTGTGCAGCTTGAGTTTTCCACTGGCATCTTCCACACACTGCCATTTCTGGAAGAAAAATTTGGTTATTAAAAATCTGTCCCAACTGTGGTCTGTCTCATGGCCAGCTCCAGCAATTTATCAGATATTCCTTGTAGTAAAATGGGGCTCATCTATCAACTATCATCAAACCAGATTTTTGTAAGATTTTATTTTCAGAAAAAACAGCAAGACTTCAGAACAACATTGCATTTGTTTCTGATTTTGCCTCTTGGAGGCAGAACAACTGAAATGTCTTTTAAAAAGAAATACTACAGCTAAAACCAGGAAGGTGGCAAGTGACAACTTTCAGAAGCATAACTGCAGCATAAACCAAGGGCATTCAAGCCGTATCCTAATCCTGAGAGTCTTACATAACTCTCAGCACAGTGGGACCAAAACCTTCCAGCTTCATGGAAGTTCTCCAGAGAGAATCATATACTGGCTTGGGCTGGAAGGGACCTTAAAGAACATCTCGTTCCACTCCCCTGCACCTTTCACCACATCAGGTTGTTCAGAGCTCCATCCAACCTGTCCTTGACCTCCTCCAGGGATGAAGTGTTTTCCAGGATTGCTCTACAAAAGTGCCTGTTTCTCTTCAATGACTTTTTAAAGGGTCAGATCAGCTGTAGAAGTCCTCAGCTGCACGAGTTTATCTCCATCTGGAGTTAGGCTTGACTTGTAAGGGTGAGCCACACTGGAGGAAACCCCTCCCTCTCGCACTCAAACTAGAGAAAATACGAGATGTCCCTGATCTCCAGTTCACTCTGATACTCAAAACCTTGAAGTAACTTGCTCACAGCTCCTTCATGCTGCTGTCAGAGCTGTACCAAGGGCAAGGGAGTTCAGCTGCCTTCAACCTGGCACAGAAGTTCCACTCACTTCCCAGGTACATCACAAAATGATTTCACCTACTCCATAATTTAGCAATGCACTGCTACCTACAGAGGCTTAGAGACACATAAAAAAACCTCTTACACTAGCAGTTGCTCCTGCTTTAAAAAAAGTTTCTCAGAAACACTCAGCTTCTTGTTGAGTTTTGAGAAGTGTTCCTCTTCTTCCCTATCACAAAATCCTGTAAGCCAGTTCCTCCAGGACTCACTGGAATATTGAGAATTTTCAAAATACAAGAACAGAAATAAAAACAGCAGCATCTTCCAGGGAAGATGATATTTTACAGCAGCCTGCAGCTCTATGAGGGAGACTCAGCCACTTCAGTTTGGACAGCAAGGTGTGCAAGGGCTGGGACAACAAAGTGCATATCTCCTATTGACGTCCATTCCAGTGTTTGCAGGCATGCATGTATTATGCATGTAAGAAAACAAAATCACTGTGCTCTTATTATCAGACTTTATTAGGAGTCAAAAGTGAAGTGGCCATTAACAGCACATTTACCTATCACCGTGGCACAACCTCTCATTTAAAATAATCCATTTAATGGTGTCCCTACTGATTTCCTCAGACACCTGGGTGCCAAGTCTCCTGTACAGATAAATCCAGCTTAACTTACAGCACAATGAATTGGTTAATCAAGGAGAGATACTGACAATAAGATTTTTGCAGGACTATCTTCATCTGTAAAGCAGTACACATTAACCTAGATTCAGTAACACATTAATATCTGAAAAATAAATTCCTCTCTTACTTTTATAAATGCCTAACACTGATTGATGTACGTACAAACTGAGGTTTGAACTAAAATTTATTTAAATAGAATAAGCAATACTTTCTTTTACAACTAAAAAAGATGTAAAAATGTTTGTTGCTGCTTCCCATTTCATCTGAATATCATTTTTGAAAATATATAAACATACTGCATTTTCTGCTCAGTAGAGTTCTATGCTCTAAGTACATTTCAATACATGAAAAATGAAGTTTCAACAGAGGGCAAGTTCAATCCCATGATGAGAATTACTGCAAGTACTCTGATGTGTGGCCAGAAAATATTTTTTGTCTATTTCTTTCATCTCTTGTCAAGAGATTGATGCTCATTTTTCCCCTCCAGGTGAACTGGAAAAAATCCCTTCGTTTTTGGTGCAGCTGTATGCTACAGTGAAAACATCTCAAAGACTTTGCTGAAGGGCACATTGTATGCATTAACAGGCCCCATGGCTGAATGACTGCAGTGCACATCTACCTAAATTACATGAGAAATTCTTTCATAACCTCGGTATATCCCTGCTCATGACAAAAGTACCAATAAACAAAAAAAGACAGGAAGAAAGCTTAGGATCTAATTTTTAAAAAGATTCCTTCCAAAAACTGACACTGTTTCCTAGGTCTGGTCGATACAACCTCTAGCTACAGTGGCCTCAGAAAAAGGAGAAAAGATAAGCTTTTTTTTTTCTATTGCTCCTCTCTTGGCACTAATAATGATTGTGGTAGAATCAGAAATATGATGTGGAGGTGCCTTTTCTGAACAGCCAAGGAAGGCACACACTGATCAGTATAGTTTTCATCACTGGTATGCCACATTATGTGAGAGAACTGGGGGCACCAAGCAAGTAAAGGATGTGCTTTTACTTATGGTATCTTCAGGCCAGTTTCAAAAGAGAGCACCCCTCCATGATCCTGCTATAGTACAAAGCAATTGGAGGGAAGACTCTATGTCAAACCTTTCATTTGCAGAACACCTGAAAGAAACAAAGTGCAAACATTTGCATTTTCAATGTTCTCCTGTGAAGACTGTCATATAAAATGATACTTCTAATGCTATTTAAAGGCAATTTCTACTTGTATCAGATTTGCATATAAATAAATCTTCAAAAATAAAACATATTTGAAAAGGAAATAATGTAAAATCAGGCAACTATTTCTCTTCAGGAGTTCGTAGTATTACTGTACTATGCCAGGTCCTGCTAAAGAAAAAATCACTATCTTTTAATTTTGAGAGTTCTTACATGTACAGCATAGATTCCCTATAGCAATCAGTGCTGCTGCAGGTATTGCATGGTTATCAAATGTTTATTTCTTCTCTTCCTTGTGCACAAAATTGGCAACTCACTTAAAGGGAGATTTTGGCAGCTGCTGTTAGGATACTGTGGGTGCTGCTGGGAATACTCTACAGAGCAAGGCTGGTATCATCACTGGCTCCCACAAAGGCACATTAATGCAGCTACTAGATAAAAGTGGGTCAGCTTGCACTCACCAGCCAGCTTCGGATGAAAGGCCAAACTACAACAAAAAGAAAAAAAAATCGTGGAAGCCATTAGGTACTAGGATAATTTTTCTTTTTTTATTATTTCATGTGGGAAGAGCTCATCTCTTTTCAATCCTTGAATATAAATGCTGAGCTGCTCTTTCATCTGATTCTACAGTCACCCATGCTGGATGCAACAACTACCACATATCAAACCCTAATAACTGGAAAAGAAAACATGGCAACACAGAGATTCCCAGTGCTCTCAGAAGAATTTACATATATTAGTGATGCCAAAAAAATTCCACATAGTGGACTGTGAAACAAGGTTTTAGACATTATGAATAGCCTCTTCTCCATGATCTTGGTACTCTCTTATCAAAACAAATATGGTTCAGGAGGGTGACAGAGATTTGCAAAAATCACTTTGTGGCAGTAGACCTGTATTCACAAACTTGCATGCTCACAAAGCAGAATTTCAAATTCTCTATTTCATATTCAAAGCTTTATTTACCTCTCCTTTCTCTACCTCTCTAAGCTCTGCCCTTATCTCTTATCCTTCACTCCCCTTCTGAGTCTTTGGTCTCCATTTGTGCTTCTTGTCTCCTGCTCACACTTCAGATTCCCTGGGACTGTTCAGATTTCTCTGTACATGAAATAGCAGGTCCCCAAAACTTGTTTAAGTCAAAAGAAAGAATTCCAATTACTTCAGCAAGCTTTCAACTAATTCTGACCCATACAGATGGGTATTTATCTTTGCATTAGAATATGAAAATTCACTTTTCATACTGAACACTCCAAGCACTGTTATAAGTGTCCTACTAAATAACCACTGCAGCTGCATAACATCAACTCCCCAAGGCAGTGGCATGTTATTAGCTTGGGCTCATTCTTCTTATTGTGCAGAGCTATGAACAGCACCAGCAAACAGACAACACCCATTTCTCATTTGAGACGTTAGACTTCCTTCATTCTAAAGACATTTTGGGTGCATCCATATTTAGACACAATTTATCCTCAAATAAGCACATTCATCTCCCAGCATTCCTTCTGTCTAGACAGACTACTAAGATAGACTACTAGGACACATTTCTTGAGTAGAGGTTAGAAGGATTGAGAATACCTTGAAGGCCCTTCACAGATTTTAATTGACTTGATTGTTTGGTAATTTTTTCTCATGTCCAACATAAATGTCTTTTTTTTGCTTAATTTCATCCTATCACTTCCTATTATGTCTGACCGAAGTGCTCAAAACAATTCTTCTCCTCTCTGTCTCCTGACAATGAGGATGCAGCACAATCATCTCTTATTAGCACATCTATACTGCAGAATTTATTGGTAATTTTGACTATGGAGTTGACATTTTATACTTCCCTTGAAGAGAAAATAGTGGTATGGGGGGGGAAAGCTATATATATTTCCCCATCCTACTTTCTGGATAATGTTGTAGTAGAAAAAATAACTTTTCTTCAAGTTCCTCAAATAACATTGCAAATTCATAAAACAATGGCTTGCTCCCATTCAGCTAAAATTTCAGCTCAAGACTTCTGATGACAATAAATTACTGTATATAGTATTCCTTTAAGTTTAGTATTTTTACAATACAGAACATTATAATTGCTCTGTGTACTAAATCTGACATATTAGCCACAGGAGGAAAAGAACATCTGAAAAAATTCTTATAAATTGGATCCAAACACCTAAGGAACAATGGACTCATTTCACATGATCAGTAGGGCCAGAAGTATGGAGTCTGGCCTTTGACACTAAAAAAATGAACTACTGCAGCCTAAGTAGCCCTTTACTGACTGTTGCTTGGTAAGTCATTCATATCATGTCTGCAAGAACAGTTCTGTCCCACAGACTAACTCACCCTGACAGCCCTCTGGGCTGCTGGAAGACGAGGTAATGCCAGTGTGCCAACAGCCACATTAGCACGTGGACCCACTTACCTTCACCCCTCTGTCCACAGAACATATTACAGTCCTTGGAAAGGGGTTCTCTGGCCCACACCTGCACGAGGGAGCAGAGTCAATTTTGCCAAGAGTGGTGAATTCTCTGGAGAGAAAAAGCAAAGCCACGCTTTGCTTTTGCACTGCCCAGAAAAAAAACCACAAAATCCTCTCCTGTGTATGTCAAGACCATGTATTGATACTACCCTGATTTTTTTTCCATTAATTTCTTATATGTAACTTGTATCTAAAGTGAACATATTGTCATACCTGCCCAAAACAATTATGCAACAAGGGAAATGACACACAGTCAACGAGCTTTATGGCCATATACACACATAACTGCATGTATGTTTTCCCAGTGCGTTTTTGTTAAGAGGAGGGATATACTGAGTTAACAGAATTTTAGCTTCCCAATTACTACATGTAATTCCAAGTAACAACAACAAAATGAATTATAGAATTAAAGAGAGAATTTGAAGCAAAGCAAGCGGTATGTATTTAAAAAGTCCAATCTGTTATGTACATTGTAGCTTCTCAGCACCCAAACCACATTCTCTTTGGGAAATAAAACTTCAAAACAGCCTAGGTGGTTTTCTTAGTGGTAGTCAGGAATCAATACAGAAAACTTGAATCAGCAATTTCCTGACTGACAATCAATCTCATGAATGCTGTAATAAAGATCTGAGTGAAGGTCACAGAACGAGCCATTTGATTTATACACTGGCATCGATGATGAGGTGAAGCACATTGACACAGTGAAGGTGGTGAGCTTAGCCCAATTACAACTGCTTAATTGCAGTCAGGGGTAACAATGCCCTACCTGGCCAAGCTGTTCACAAGCTGTTTGATACTCAGCTCGCTGACAGAGGTCTTTCACACGCTGGTATTTGGGTAGAAAGTTTTCTTCTTGGGCGTGTACCTTCTCATTCTCCCTTTTATGCAGCAGTTTACTGGAAAAGGAAAAAAAAAAACCCTTATTCTTATGTTAATATTAACTCCAACACACAAATACAGTTAGCTGCAAAGACTCAGAGGAGCAGTTATTTTCCACGTCCATAGCATCTCTGGTAGCCAAAACGTAACAGTCCAGTGGAAACTAGCATTTAGCCTGTCCAATAACACACAAGTTATTCATGTCCTGCTCTCAGGGAGCATACAAAAACATAAAAAGTCAAGACACTCTGTTACATGCCTGAGTGATAGGCAGTGGCAACTGTCAATACAGAGAGACCACATCACATTCTACAGGGCTGCACTGTGGAAACTCCTCTTGCCCCCACTTAGACACTAAGGCAGAGGTGCAGAGGGAATGGCCAGCAGATGAAGATGCAGAGAGGAAGGGCTGTTCCTAATGCCATGATACAAGCAGGAGGACTGGAGGACAGCAGCTGAGAGCAAACTGGGATGCCTTCCCATCTCTCAAGCCAAGTAAACTCCCCTTCCCCCACCACAAGAGAACATTCATGCAGGCTGCAGGCAGAGGCCATCCACTCCCTACAATCACACAATCACTGCCATTAGGCATACTGCAGCCGTGTCCCTGCTGGCACAGCTAAATGGCTTTAGACTGCAGCAGAGTGCTGCTTTGGCTTTAGCTATTCAATATCCTTCTATTTGAAAAGACTGGGCTTTGTGATTAACACTTTCCTTACCCTCTTTCCACAAGGAACGAGTCTCTCCATACCTTCACCTTTTTCTTTAAATGAAACCTAGGAAGAAACGAGGAGAGGAAGATGCAATTCCCACAAAACCAGTAACCAAGTTATGCCCCAGTTTTCTGCCCCACCCCTAATTCCAACAAGAAACATGCCACATAACTGCACAAGAGGACATCCAGCTCTATGAAGCAGGAACATATGCCTCTCCACTGAAAAGCATAGGATATATTTCTCTCACAGGAACTAAATTCACAAGACAATTTCTTCAACATAAGCATGTTGAAGACAAGAGATTGACTGATTTTTCTTTGTTCACAAAGGATCACAAATTAAATCAGGACTTCCTGACTCATATTTGGGCTCTTACCCTGCATCTACCCAAAAAGTATCCTATTCTAAAGCATCTGCTCCATTCCCCCTTTCCCTCCACCCAGCTACTTGTAAAGCAAATAGTTCTCCTTCCCTTTTTCTGCTGATTTTCTCTTCCAAGCATTCTCCATCAAGTCTAATTCTCTTCCTCGGTATTTTTCCAATGAAAGTACTGATGGAAAGTTTTAAATAAAAACCGCAGTTTTTAGTGCTAGCCTGTCTTTGTATTATAGTCTGATACACAACCATTGCCTCCAATTATTTTACTAATAAATATTCAGTAAGAAATGCTTCACTACAAATGATGCCATGAAGACATTTAAATATATAACTTACATAGACAAAGACCTTCATGTGTAGCCCTCTCACTTCTACATAGACTACATTGAGAATGTACAGATGCCATGCATGCCATACATCTAGAATATGAACATGCCAAAATGAAAATAAATAACTGAAGTGAGCTGTATATGCCAAATAGTCTTCAGACTTTCCAGTGAATGATGTACTCAGATAGATGGTGATTTTATTATATTTTCCTTTAAATTTTCTGCATGCTGCTGAACACTTGTTCAGTCTCTCCTACAAACGCATGCATGTTTCCATGCAACATTTTCATTTCTTACCTATTTACCGGTCTCTCAGAATCCAGCAGCTTTAGAATGGATTTACCATCCATATCAGATGGAATATCCAATCCAGCAATATCTAGAATTGTAGGTGCAAGATCAATATTCAACACAATGTGAGGATTCCTGAAAAAAACATAAGACAAAACAGTTTAAAGTCTATGCAATAATAGCAAGCAACTCCAGCCTCCACAGAGTCCAAAGACCTGAAGAGGCTTATTTTGTGACACCTGCAAATAAAAGGACACATTCTGATTCTTTTCCATGAAGGGAATTAACATATAATATATAGATTAGTTGCATCACCTCAAGGGGACAAATGTAAATATTTAAAACTTTAGTACAGAGCATTTTTGAGAAAGCAAACTAGTTCATAAGGTAAAGTTAGTGAATTTTTGCACAACACAGTATAAAAACCGTTGGAAAAACTGTTTGGGTGTCTTACAGAATGAAAATGCCTGCCAAATATGCCGATAGCTTTCTTAAAAAGTAGATTTGGCAGGTAGCACATGGCTTACCTGTTTCAAAATCTAGTACAGAAATAAGTACTTCAGTTACTATCACAGTAGGCATGTTCTGAAGAAAACATGAGAAATATATTGCTAGGCACTAGTAACAACTAAAAGTGACTGTTAATTTACAGTGTGAGACAGAAAGAGGAAAGGGATGAAGAAAAAAGCAGCATAGGGTTGAAGAGTTATGAAGAAAAATCATGTAGAATTACTTTGTTATGATGTGCAGGCACAAAGAAAGGATGGGGCCAGATGGGCTGCAATAAATATTAGTGCAGAATTCCAGCTGAAATTCAGAAGAAAGCCGTTAAAGTTATACTGTTTAATGAGATACTATTTTTAAATTACTACATCTTTGAGAGAGTAAGCAAACCAAGACTGACAAGAACATAGGTGATGAATTAAATTGATATACCTGGTTTGATTTTAATTACTAATAATTATGATGTAGCATATTCGGTAACTGAAATGCGAGGTTAGTAATGACTTGCTATGCTATTGCTGTTAAAATTTCCCTGGTACCAAAAGGGAGTCATAACAATTATTCTGCAGGAAAAACATAAGGTTCACACAAAACATGGATGACAGAAGTTCTACCAGTTAAAGAAAATCAGGCTGAGAGGGAAGACCAATTTATTTTCTGATGTACTCCCTCTGCAAGGTGTTATATCCTGTTCTTCCTTTTTGCTCTACTGTGACAGGCTCTCTTCTGTTAAGATCTTGTCAGGCTGATTCTTTCAATTCTAACAGAAACATGTTTTCATCTTCAGAAGTCTTTGAAAAAACAAATTCAGTGGGAAGGTTTCAGAGCTTTTCTGGCTATCTGGGTGTAAAGATCCTAGAACTACAGTGGACACAATGTGGCTGGTCTCTAGCCTTACACATTGCAGAGGCACTCGCTCAGTCGCTTGGGCCATGCTAGCATTGACTCTCCAGGAAGGCCAAAAACTGCAGTCCAAGTGAAAGACAGCAGGTTTTTAGAAGGCTATTCCAGCTCATTTGAAATTCTGGGCTGCTGCAGACAAAACTCATTTAGTGCTGAGGTAATATATTTAGTCCCAAAAGAGGAATCCCTCCCTGCTCTTTAGAAAATACATGCAAAACTGAAAATAAATCAGAAACACAGTGCAAAATCTACAGAATTTAACATTTTTCTGCCTTCAGATAACGTGAATCAATTAATTTAACCAGCATATGATATTTGCTATCATATTATACACTAGGTCCATTCCTCTGCAGCGAAGAAAAAAAATGTGTGTGGAAGATTGTGTATGTTAATTATGCCAAGTCACGCACACTCATATAAATATTAGGCAGCAATTTATGGCACTCTGTCCAAAATCATTACCTAAGTGCAAATATTTGCTATCTGAAATAATTGCTTAAAAAGTGTATTTACTTAATTTTTTAGCTGATCAAAGCTACCATTTTAATTAACGGTTATACTCTGCACACGTGTGTGTATCCAAGTAACAGCCCTAACCATGCAGTCTCAGAGAATAAGCCAAACAGAATATTTTCTGGAGGCTAATATATGAACTGGTCTTTATAAACTGAAACAAGTGACTCCAATGTTCAGCAATAATTATCTACATTATACAGTATATCTTTTAACTTTAAAATGACAGCTATACGTATAATTTGCACTACTCAAAAGAATGCGTTTCCTAGATTGGACAAAATTAAAAGTGATTTTTCAACTATATCCACAAAAGTGCAGTGGCTTGTGCTGCACATCCATGCAAGCAAAAAGGCAACGGCCTTGAGTTCGTTATACCACCCTGTGCTATTAGTTCTGCTTTCTGAGGAGACATCATTTTCTGCCAAAAATAAGCAGGATGGGCAGAATTTTGTGCCTCCATTTGGCTGCCAGGTCAATACAACTGGAGACATGAACATGAAGTTTTCACAACACAACACACACAAACGCAAAGAACTTACAAGGACCCAGCCTCCACGTTTGGTCCTCGGACATAGAAAGGGACTCTGATATCAAACTCATATGGCATGGACTTCCCCTTCACCAGCCCAAACTGGCCAATATGATAACCGTGGTCTGCTGTGTATATTAGATATGTATTTTCCAGTTCTCCTGTTTCAGCCAACATATTGTAAATCTGAAAAAAAGTGAAACAAAATAAGAAATTTATTCCACTGAGTAGCTCTACATGTGGAATGCCGCATATCACTTTCCACCTATGCGTAACATACAAATAACAACTAAAAATAGCACTGAATTATCACAATGAATCACTCAGAATAATACATAATCACATCTTAATTTTACTAACTTAATATTGAGGCTATTACAAGACAAAATTCTGTTTTAAGGTAAAACACATCAGCACGCCATTTCAAAAATGTTTGGGTTCAGTATTTTGCAGGAGAGCTGTCAAGATAGTACTAAATACATACAGTAACAGACATAAAAGTTTCAAGGTGTCCTTTCCAAATTTTCTCTTTTATCTTCTTTTTGCAGCAAGCAGTTTTAATAAAATGACAGCCCTTTGAATCTCACACGTATTCAGGCAGCACTCAACAACCTTGCCTTCAGACAAATGACTCCCCATTATGGAGAATATTTGCAAAATACCTTCCAGATAAAAACCACTCAGTCATATTCTCTCACTATGGAGAATTAGGAGGAGACTTTATTGTGAATACTTCTACAGATTTACATAAGATACTATGTGACAAGATCAAAATAGCCACCCATTTAGGTAGTTACTTCCAACATGTTGTAGGACCACTTTATCAGAGGGTACATTTTTCAGATTTATGATGTGTAGTTTTTCAAGCAATCCCTTTCCCTTCTTCTTTATCAGTAGTGGTTCTGTGGCAAAAAATCAGCTTGTTCACACCACCCAACTCAGTGTACCTGTCTTTAGGAGATGAGGAACCTTACACATTGAATAAAGAGACAAAATGATCAGAGGTGAGAGGATTAGACATTATTAAAAAATTGATATTTTTTTAAACAGTCTTCCTTCTCCTTCTTTCTCCTTTATCTTTATATGAAGGACAATGTGGAGCTTAACTCACAAAACAAAAACTTTGTTGTTTAGCCAAAAAACAAAACAAAAGCGACTATTAATCTTACCATCTCCATAGAGTCATCTACAGACATGAGTGTTTGAAGGCGCTTTCTCTGCAGCATGTTGGTGAACTCCATGTGTATAGGTTTCATGGGACCCGTGTACCTCATTATCCAGTGCTTGTCTGGGTTTGGAGCATAATTATAACTGGGAGTACTAAGGAACAGAGAGAAACCCACAATGTTTTAGCCGAGTAGAAAAAAGTCATAGTCATGAATATTAATTTCCATTTGATCAACACTATAGGAAGTATTATCTGAGGTACACAAGAAAATATTAAGATTACATTTGAAATGTCTTCTACTTTCATGTTATGAAGCATGGGAAAATGAAAACCACTTGGGGGGGGAATAAAATCTATGAAAACATTAAACACATCTTATCTTCCCAGTGATCCCGAGCTAACATATTTCAAGGCCAAGAGACTTAGCCTCAGAAGACTAAACCCCACGAGTATGATCAGGGTGAAGCATGTATGTATTACAGAGCTTCTATTCATGCAATTGCTTTGTTTTCACTCTGCCCACATTAGCACCAAATACTATGTCTTGTGCAAGCTGTTTAAAAACAACTATAGACCTTGCTGTAAAGGTTCTACTGTGTTCTTTAACAGCTTTTTAGAGTTCAGCACGACTGGTTACTTGAATATTGTCACACTTATGCACCAGAGGAACACAGGCACTCTGCCTACTGGCATCCAACTGCATGTGAGCAGCAGAAGTGGACAAATTGCCGGACTTTAAAGACCTGTGAAAAAAAGTGGGATCAGGAAGTCAGGCTGTATTTTAAGGACTCATTCCAGCCACCAGCTCCTTTGCTTGAAGTCCTGGCAAAATCCTAAAAACTTGGTTCAATGTCCCCCTGGAACCTCATTGTCCCTCCAAGTTCTCATGGTTCTGGGACATCATTAAAGTGATGAGGAAAAATATTGCCCATAGTTTCACATGGTGGGAAGTCCCAGGGTTCACTTTTCTATGCATAATTATATAACTTTAGTTTAGCAAAACCTAAATAAAGGATTTATTTTACCACCATGATGTCAACTCTCTGGATAACCAACTCACTAAAAGCTATTATTATAGCTTACATTTGCAAGAAATACTATTCTTATGTGCTATATTTATTTCTCATTACTTCAGGTTGAAGACCACATTTTAGAATTTCTTTATATCATGGCTCAAACACATCATGCCCAGAGTCTAAAACATTAAAAAATACTTTTCCTACGTAATTTGGTTAGGCTTCCTTTTTTCATTCAAAGCAATAAACTCAGTCTATGCAAATGTAAATACTCATTTACTTTCCTATTAGCAGTACAGAATTTCCTAATAAATCCCTATTCGAGAAATTTCTACTTTTGGTTTTGTGTAGGCAACAGAGCAGCAAGGTTATTAAAAGTTATTAAGCTAAAACATGATGTAAGTTGAAACTTCTCATCAAAATACTGCATATATAATGTATCTTTGAATGTGACAGTCTTATGAGATTTAATATAAATATTAAACTAATAATCTGACAGTGACATTTTTTATGCAGAAAGCTTCTGTTAGATGCTATCTGGAAAATGTACATATTTGGCAAGGGGAGGCTTCTTCATACAGGGAGGAAAGGGCTGGTGCCTATCCTCTCTGTACTGTTAATATTCTCTTGAATTTCAGAATGTTATTGTGGATGAAATAATGACATTGCCTCTTTGAAAATGCTGACAGTTATGGAAACTGTTGCTCTGTGATGTCCAGAATGGATCAAAAATGCTTCGCGAACTCCTTTTCCGCTTACTTCGTGACTTCCTGGCTGATTTGAAATCTCCCACTATTTAATCCAACCAAAGCCCACAATTTTCTTTGATTACTACAAATATAACCCTTTAATATCCTTAGCAGATTTGTCTGTCTTATGGGAAAAATACAAAAATTAACATTCCTAGAAGCTAGCTGAGATGACTTCTTCTGAAGTACCTGGAAGGGAAGCCCCAGACAGATTTGACCTTGAAAAAGATGGGTGGTAACATGTACCCTGTACTGAAGTAACATTTCTAACCACTGTTAAATTGCCCAGCTGCCACATTCTCTACAGCTCACAATATAGGCAGCAATAAAGGAAAACCATGTAGCTGAGGGATTTGCTCTGTGAATAATTTTCAAACAAGACAAGACTGCCGGTACACACAGAGAGGAGCTCTACAGAATGAGATGGAGAGAGTCTGCAGTATAGGGCAGAATGGTCATATCAGTCAGAAGATGGTAGAGAATCAAGAGAACAGCAGCATAAATTAGCTGCAGAAGTACATATCAGAGCCCAGGAGCAAAGCAGCACGCTGACTAAAATCCATACCACTGGCTTTTAGCTCTTACCAGCAGTGCCACATGATGCAGCACATACAGCAGTCAATATCAAGCCCTACCCTCCCACTTCCCCTTGGCTTTTCTTTTCCACAGAATCCACTTACAGACCTCACCTTTCACTGCCACAGGGAAAGGTGGAGGATCGTAGCACCTGGTTCACTGCCTTCTGCTTTGGGGACCAGGCAAAGACTTTGTTCAGGGTACTGCTGATTGCCTTAGGGCAATTTCTAACTGTTCCACTGCATTCTGATCCTTCCTGACAATATCCACATGACAATGAAACAGTAAGAACTGCCTGCAACCCTTTATCATTAACAGATTTATCTGTTACTGAGATTCCCTGGAATTTGGGAACAAGGGAAAAATTGGAAACCAGAGAACTAATTTGCATCATTCCCTCAACAGTATGTACATGTTCTGCATTTTTACATTTACTCTTAAACCCGGTCAACGAAAACTCTGACAGATGACTATTATTATTATTGTCATTATGCAGTGCTGGAAAATTTGTTTAGAAGACAACTGTCAATTTTTTTTGTGTGAGATGTACAAAAAATCCTATTTTATGTTCATATCCAAAAGAAAAGCACAGTTGCTTAATCTATCAGTATAATTATTTTTTTTACAAACAAAACTTCTTTTCAAAAAGTGATAACTTCCTGTGTAATCACTGTAAGAAAAGTCACCTAACATTAAAAAAAAAAAAAAAACAAACCAAAAGTGTAATTACTTTATAATTAGGAAAATAAACCTAATCTGTGTGAACAATTAAATTTAAAGTACAAGCAAAAGAAAAATAGATGTATCTAGTCTGTATTTTTCATTGCTTCCATCCTTGTACTCTTCTTCATTCAGCTAGGAAGTAAATTGCTACAGAGTGTTGCCTGATAATCATCTCTGAGATCCAAATGCCTTCCAAAGAAACCTAATAAAACTAAGCTCAATACTGGATATAAGCCATGTGAAGTTGCTCATCAGGCATTTCCGAAATTTTCATTAAAGAAAATGAAAGCATGAAACGACAAACAAACAAGAAAAAATTGCTGATGATCTGTGCCACAGATTCTCTTGGACACAGCAGAAAATAACGAAATATGTAATTGCAAGTTATGCAGTAACCAGACAATAAAACAAAAGAAACTTCTCTCAGACTCTATTTTAAATAAAACAGAAAAGCTCAAATGGCTTTCACTGGACTTTGGGCTAGCCTGAGGAGCTTTGGCCATCAACTGAAAATTGTTTCCACCAGTTCCCAGCTCCTCCACAAACCCAAAGAAAATAGAATTCCCCTTAAAAAGGGAGAGGGAGGGGGCAACACATAGGAAGAAAGTTACAGATGTTGAACATCAAGGAAGGCATGAAGCCAGTAATTAGAAAACTGTAGGAATGCTTTCAGTTGCATCAAGAGGTGATTTGGGAGAAGCATTCGTTTTACCCCCCTGAGAGGAGATACCTGTAGTGCAGCATTAAGAGCTGTACATGCAAAATGTCTCTGTTCTATCAACAAGAAATATCTCAACATGGAGCTTATGAGCACGTTCCTTCAGGAACCAGATGATTCTGCTTTTGGGATCCATTCAAGACACTGTATTGGGTCCTGTAGGGCCATACCAGCTCATTCAGAAATAGCCTGTGTAATCTGGTGTGGCAGGCCTGTGTTCCTGTTCTTTCCACAAAAGAAACAGAAGTAATATGCATTGCATACTATAGTTTATAAGTAAGGACAGGGAGATAGAGTTTCTTCCCTCGAAGAGATCATAGCCCAAGAACCAAATTTTGATCACCATGCTCAGAATAAAAAGTGCTTTACTTCCCAAATAAGCTGTAACAATGTCCAATGAATTCAACATGAATCTTCCCATTTACCTCAATGAGCTACAGTTCTGAGTTCTAGATGCAGCAGCCGTTCTCAGCGCACTCGTACTGCCCCTTCACCTTTATCTGGAAACTCTTCTTATATATTTGTGACAAAGTTATGCCAAGAATACTATAAAGAAAACATTGTTCCCCTGAGATACCCAGAACTTCCATATTCCAGAACCTAAAAATCAATCAAAGTTTTTGTTTTTTCCTTACATGTGTTCTGAGGCATTAGGAAAGAGTTGTGAATACTGAGGGGCTGAATCTTCGGGACCATGAGGAGCAGCATGGCTTATAACCATCAGTACAGGCCTGTGAGGATACATCTTCTTTGATATTCTAAAGAAGGTAATACTGTCATTGGTAATCAGATCAGTCAGATAATCCTGCAAGTAGAAGCAAAATTATAATGAGACACTTGAAAAGGAATTTCAAACTGGGGGAGGCAATAGGAAGGAGAGGTCTGAGGTATCATAAGAAATAGGAAAAAAGAAGCTACTTCACTTAGAATGGTATGAGGAGGAAGTAAGTTACAGATACTAAAAATGCAAAAAATTAGACTCAAATAATTCTTTCTTCACTGCCTAGAAATACAAAACCCAACAGCTTCGAGCTTTTTTCTCAGAATTGAATGGCACTAAAAGAGATCAAACAGTACCCTTTCTTCCTAAAGTGGGTAACTACATGATGAAAAACACAATACTAAATACAATGACCAGGTATGAATTAAAAAAATTATCAGTGTCAGTATCTTCAAGATGTATAGTCCAACCTTACATCATAAAAATACTGCGAAAATGTGAATGGCTTGATGTTCTTTTCTTTTTTAACCCTCTTCTGAACCAGAAATCTCTAACACGAGAAGATGGTGGGCTGACTGAACCAACGACCTCATTCAATATTCCAGTGACAATCTGATAGATACAGAGCTCTGGCACGCGTATTGCTGAGAATTTAGAAAACTTCCTGCAGAAGAGTTGGACTATCTCTGCATGATCTGAGAAGTATCATTATCATTCTTAAGATATCTGCAAGAGCTATAGGGATTGAAGACAGGATTTTTAATGACAAGCCATGCTCTCCCTTAGGTGATTCCCTGGAAACACTACAAATATTAATACCCCTCAAACATGAGTAGAATATGAAACTACACCTTAAAAAAACCCCAAATAACTGTCATGTCACAGCAGAATAGAAAAATCAGATGTAACATCTGCCTCTGGCCAAGCAAACAGGTACAAGGCGTGGTACAGACTGGACTGCATCTCCTTTTGAGCACAGCTTTCTGTCCACAGTTAAGACACTTGCTCCTCTTCGCCTCTGTCAGCATTCCTGGTCTGAGAAGTCAGCTTGTCATTCAAAGGAAGCTTTTTTCATGGACTATATTTACTTCCCCAAAGTTATTTCTTGTCTATTCCAGAAAAAGACTGGCAAAGTCTCTATTTATAATTTTACACACTGGTACAACACAAGGCATGACTGTTATGAAACTGCCATAATTATGACTGCTCTATGAATATTGTCTCAGGCATTTTCCCTCTAAATAGGCATTAAATGAAGGACTTCCACTCATCAAAGTACACAGGAGAAGGGAAAATGAACTAAAGCAAAACTGACTTCTGAACATGCTTTCAATGCCTGAGAAAATAGTCATAGCTGAGAGAGAATACTTAAGTGCTCTCAAAAATGCACTGCCATGAATCTTCATCATGCTGCTTCTTTAAGCTAGTCAATCACTTGAAGTGTGCAACTCATCTTTCATTTAGCCATTACAAAAGTATAGTTTTCCACTTTCATTTTAAAGATACAGGTTTCCACATGGTCAAAGTGAAAATCACTCCAAACCCAGCATTTACCAGGCCAAAAGACCAAACAGAAACATTTCACTAACCTGATTGCTAAAGGGTTTTTTTTAAAGGCCCATACTGTAGAGGTTGTAGTTGTAGAAAGTTAAAGTTAATCTAAAAAATGCTGACAGAAACTGAAAAAGAAAAATCAAAGTAGAATATATCCTGTAAGAAAATCTGAGAGAATTTAATTTTCAGAAGAGTTTAGCAGTTACTTTAGAGGACAGAATAATCAGTGATTTTTTTTTTCCCTAGCCTTCCACTGGCACATAATTAACACTAACTATGTTAAACAGATAGGACTAAAAAAAATTCATCTGATTATGTTGGTAATTGCTGGAAAATCATGTTTCCAGCTACAAAAATGGCAGGAAAGAGAGAGTCTTCCATTTCAGCTTCTGTTTGCTCATTTGAACCCCAGCATGAATGTCAAACAGCATTGTTGTTCTGCACACTGTTTTTTACTGCAGCTGCTTATTATGTATGAATATGAAGATTACAAAAAGCTTGTATTTCTATCATCTTATTTTTTATTTATTACCAAACTCTGTAAGAAAAAACTAAAACAAGTGAAATGTAAACATTTTCAACCCTTGCACACACAAAACAGAGCTGAAGGTATTGGAACATAAAGCTCCCAGTTGGGTCCTTGGTACAATGGAGATGGAGAACAGTGCCTATGAGATCACTTGGCTGACACTTTTCCACACAAGATACATCTCCATCAGAACATTTCCGTACACACAGCCATCATTCTTCACAGATCTGAAGGAAAATAGAAGACAAATAATTCTGTACACTACTTTGCCCCTTCCCCTTAGCAGCTGGTGATGGAGAAGGTAACCCTAGAAGACTGTGAAGTTTTATCTCTCAGCACAAAGTACATTCAATTACAAAAGGCACATAGGGCAAAGGAAAGTAGAGATGCCAGACATCAGCCTTTGAAAGGAGAAACTGGCTGTGAACACTACGTTAACGAAACACAAATAGGAAGGCAGGATTTGTGATCAATAAGAGAAAGCGAACAAAACACGTTAAACAAATATACCCTGCAAATCACTCCAGAGTGATTTAGTCACCATCATACTACAGAGTCATTCCTGCCTACTTTAGGACTTCAGTAAAGCTGGTTCCTTTGGAAAGGAACACTTTTAGCTGAAATAAACATATTCTTGACTGCAAGCAGGTATTGAACTGTATCATGTTAGATGAGGAAAAAATAAAACTGCATTTGATAATGACTATGAAGCATTTTTGTAAGTTTAGTCAGGATAGAATATGCCTGAAAGGATATTAAAAAACATATACATCTGTATGCACAGAAATACAAATGTAATAGTTAGATCCTCCAGTGATTCAGAATTATCATAAATTGTACCAGGATTCTATGAATACTCCATAGTATTGTGACTGTGAAAGAAGTTCCTTAAATGAAAAGGGTGGGTCTAGCTGGAGGGAAACAGACTCTCATCTCATTAATGCTTGTGTAACTCCACTGCCACAATAATTATCATACAAAGCACAGAAACAGTTAACTGGAAGCATTTAAGTCTACTGCCACATCCTCAGGTCATAATATTGAGCACAGCCTCAGAACATTTTACTTGTTTACATTGTTAGTACCAGTGTTTTCAGGAACATAACCCGCCCAGAACAGAAGGTAACAATGTCCCAACACTAGGTTACTCGCTGTAGATAATGTTACACAAAGCAGCTTTCAAGTACAAAAAGAGACTGAAACTACGAAGTGCAGCTTTCTTGTGGTCATGTCCAAATGTTAGTAGAAATAAATCAACAGGACCTACCCTGGAGTAGTCATAACCATGCTTCTCCTTCACTCCATTTCTACAGAGCGTGTAGTTGTAAAATCGAGAATTTTTAAGTAAACCAACCCATTCTTTCCAGCCGGGAGGCACGTAGGAGCCATTGTATTCATTAAGGTACTTTCCAAAAAAAGCTAGGGGTAGAGAAAGCAGAAGCATAGTAAGAAGGCATAACAGAAACACCACTGTTACATTGATTCATTCCTTACTGTTTTTTCTTAAAATAGCTTTGTTCTCTCCATTACAACAGACCTAAGATAAAAGTTCTGAGTCTTAATCTTGACTCTGGGTTTTTTGTTATTTATATCTTCATAATGCAGATATTTTGATTTATAACTTATGTACAGGAGAAATGGACCATGATTACCATTATACTTTCTTTTTCAGTACCTGATATATTTGGAGTCAGACCATACATTCCTCCTCCCAGACTCTTCATATCCTTCATGATGCTGAGTTGCATCTATTCACCTATTAGTGCCCCATGAAACTGCACTTACCACCCAGAGTGTGAAATAAGAACTCACGTTTTAAGATATCAACACTCTGTATTTCAACATGAATGTGTGCATTAGGTATTTTGAAAATGCATATAGCACACTGCTCTTCTGACCTACTTCAACAGACAATTTTCCAGATATTAACTTGGGTTCTGATTACTTTTAATACTTTTGTTCCCTGAGAGACAATCGGAGGGAAGCAGACGAGACAGTACTCTAAGCATTGCATGGAACAACCAGTTAGACCAAAGGTCAACTATACGCTGCATTCACATCATGGCCAAATATACTCTTAGACTGACAATGTACAGTTGAATAAACCTAGTGAAATTAATGAATTAACTGCAGAAATATGGGGGTTCTGAGATAAAAATCCCATCATTAAGTATTAAATTTTGCTCCATGGGTAAGATTTTTTCATGAGATACCAGTTCTTCATAGGTATTCAAGTAACTGACAAGATTTTCCAGATCAGTAATTCCTAAGTACTGAAGCCACCTTCAAAATGGCCAACAAAATGGCCCCAAGTCAGCAGAAGTCTGACTTGGTCCCAAGTCTGGTTGTTTTGTGACAACCAGAAATATGACACTACTGTAAGGATTAGAAGATGTGGCGTTAGTAGAATTACCTTAGTAACTGCAGAAAATCTAATGGGTTGCATAAAACATACAGTGAGTCTTCTGCATCTTAAGAGTATTTTCAAGGAACAGCTTAAGACTACATTTTGTTATCAGATCCCTTTACTTCCTTCACTGAGGTACTTCACCAGGTAGGCTAAGAGGAGACATACAGGTGTGTATGCACACACCCATTTTAGTCTGCTGCACACCAATGGCCGATTTTTCTCCACCTTCTGGCACACTGACAGCACAGTGGGCTATCACGTGCTCCATCCCCCATTATCACAGCCAAAGACTGAACTTCCCTTGAGCTTGGTCTCTCTATTCTTCCAAGTGCAGTGCCTAACCAAGTTAGTCAAGCTTTTTAAAGTGCCGAAGTTAAAAAGTATAAAACTGACAACTGAGGCTGAAACCAAAGAAACAATTAGGGGAAAGACACACCTTTTCTGTCGCCTGTTTTTCACTCACAACTTGCACAAGACAAACCTGCACCACACTGCTCCCTCCTGACCGCATGCAACCAGCACATTCCCAAAGGTGCCAGCAGCAGCACAGGTCTCTGCAGATCCCAGCCACAAATGCCACTACCTCAGAGAACACACTACAGGGCAGAAAGACTGATCCCCAGAAGAATCATCTTTTGCAACAGAACAAAACACAGGGAAATCACAATAGATAGAGAAGTGGCGAAGGAGATACGAAACCATCAGCAGAAAAGAAAAACAGATGGAGGCTATGAAGCGGAATAGAAGAGTACAGTTTCTGCCTTCAAGATTGCACAAAATAGAAAAGAGGAGAGAAAAACCCCAGGGAGATGGCCTAGGTTGTGAATTGATTGAAAAGTTTTCTCACTCCAAGGTAGTGATCTGAAATATATATAAGCAAGCCTCAAAAAGCTTTACTCCTCATTGCCTCTTTTTCTACTCCTTGAAAAACCCCAAAAGAAACAAACAAAAAACCCGACCTGTCCAAGCCAACAAACAAAAAACAAGCCACACCAAAAACAAGGAATCAAGAAGCTAAAGTGTACATCTGCAGGGCAAACCAGTACTACCAAAGGACCTCAAAACTAAAGAATAAAAACCAACAAATTATTATTGCCAATTATTCCTAAACCTTTCTGGGAATGGATTGTCTAGAGAAATCATACCAGCTGACTGTCTCAAAGCACAAAAGGAGCAGTCTCTTGTCTCTCATTCCCAATTTGCTTCATATATCTGTTTTATGAAAGAAGTCAAAACACTAATTCCTTTTCATAGCACCTTTCTTGGTTGTTCTGCACACTTCAGGTAATTGTAGGCCATATTCTAGGTCTGCTGGTCTTCAGTTCAAGCATACATGGTATTTTATTTCCACCTTCTGAAAATGAGAAGTCTTGGGATTTTTGTTGGCCATTGGTTTGTAAACAAAAAATTCCTTAAGTAAAAATACAAGGAAGCTAAAGCAACACCAAGACTTAAGCTCTGGCATTAGGCACTTAAGAATGTCAGAAGTCAAGAAATTAGAATTAAAAAACATACCTTAGCCTTTGTACTAAGTCTAAGGAAGCTTTCAGATGGACCCAGCCTTGATCTCACCTGTCCTGTAGCCTGTGTTGTTGAGGTACACTGCAAAGGTGCGTGTTTCATGCTGGGCCTGCCAGGATGCAGAGGAGCAGTTCTCGTTGTTGGTGTAGGTGTTGTGGTTGTGGACGTACTTCCCTGTCAGGATAGAGGAGCGCGATGGGCAGCACATGGGCGTTGTCACAAAGGCATTGATGAAATGAGCTCCTCCATGTTCCATGATACGTCTTGTTTTATTCATCACTTGCATAGAACCTGAAAGAGGGAAAGCATTGCAGAAATATTTTCTTGTTTCAGTCACAAGAGCTCACATGCTACATTAGAGACCTGAAGGAAGCACAAGTAGTAAAGGCACTGTTACCTCTGAGTGAACCCAAATCCAGAGAGATTACTGATCCTGCCTCAGTGAAGTTCTCCCATTGTTTCAGTAAGGACTAAATACTGAAATCCTAAGTAAAGATTTGACTCAAGCACGCTGACACAGATCATAATGCTTCTTTCATTTCTCTCTCTCTAAATTCAAGATTTACAGCCGTAACTATCTGCAGCATCTCTACATCCTTTCTGGAGCTCCCAGTACTATTCCAGCAGCTGAGGGTGAAAAGCACTTTATACAGCAACCCTGATCAAAGTATATGTACTCCATAAGTGTAATTTAATTTTTGGTTTCACAAGAAACCTGATACGCTACCTTTTGTGACAGCCTTATGCAAAAGGCTGAGGGTTGTAGGCACAGAATCATTTCATTTGGAAGACTATTTAGTCCAAACTACTGCTCAAAAAAGGTCTTCTGGACTTGTTGTGTAGTTAAATAGTTCTATTCCCTAATGTGAGATATCAGGAGGTATTGATTTCTCTAACTGTCACTGAACCAAAGACACCAAAAAGCTCACTAACAAGTTCACTGAGTTCTAGCTATCTGCTTCATCCATTCTGGTAAAAGTCTTACTATCTACATTTTCTTAGGCTTGATTCTGCAGAATCAGATTTTTAGATAACTACTTGGGGCAGGTAACACTATGTTTTATATAATCAAACAAATAAGCAAGGGATTTGGATAAATTGGGGTAACATGAATAAAAGTCTTTTGACCACAATTACTGAATGTCGCGTTGCTGCCAAATGGTTTTTCTGTTTATTCAAGACAAGGTTTTGGTCAAAGACTGGATCTTTACCATAGACATCCACCTAACTAAATCTGGATCCATATCAGCATTCTTCCTAAACCCAGAAACGCCAAGCATCAGAGAAATAGGAAATTTAGTTTCCCTCCTCTATCAGTGCCTGATAGTAAAAACTGAGCAAGTTAGAGAAAATTTTCTTGATCTAGGAAGAATTTCAATTTTCTAAAGAATTTGTCATGGTACATGTAAACAGCATGACCTTGCAAAGGGGATAAAACCTGTTCATCATCAACCCTCCCTTCTTGTTATGAGCAGAAAAAGCCCCTTGACAACACGGAGAGGGAGGTATGGGCTCGTGCTAGAATAGGGCTGGGGTTAACTTGCCCAAGGCTGAGTTGGATTAATAGCTCAGCTTTAATCAAAGCTGACGGTTGCATCCTACAACCATCTGGCACAAACTATGTTGTTTCTGTCAATAATGGATTTAGGTTTCTTCTAAGCTCTTCTAAGCTCAGAATTTCATCATGAAATTGCAACAGTAGGTTGGTTAATACAGAGCACATTGAAAAAACCAGGAGTCAAAACCTAGAGGGAAAATGGTCATAAGCCACATACAAAATGTGACTCTCTGGCACCATGAAGGAAGGTTAATTGCTGTGGTAGGTCATTTTACCTAAGAACTGCCATGGCATTAGTTTGAGACCATTTTGTTGGAATGAGTATTTAACAGAAATTGAAAATCACTTTGTGCATTTCTCAAGTCAGAGCACATGTCATATTACTTTGTGACAAGAACCAAGGCAGGTTATTGCACTGCCCCCTTAGAATTTGCTAAACTTCACATATCAAAAAGGAGCTTCTGAAGAAAACAACATTTTACTTTTTTGTTTCTATAATAGCTGTGGGTTAAGTGTTAGTGCTTAAAGGTACTTACAATACAGTTAACAAATAGCTAATTACACATTATGTGGGCTTGAAAACTGTGGATGTTTCCTCTGTTGTCTTATGAGCTAGCAGTCTGAAAAAACGTTTTGCCATTGCAATATTGAAATACAATTTAACAACGCCTTTAAATGACAGAGGCATTTATGCATAAATAACAGTACATGTTAAGACTCCCCTTGGGGACAGTAAGCTTCTTTAATACAAGAAGCTGTACTGCTGTAATGACAACATCTTATACACCAACAGTCTTAAACACAAAAACATATGATCTAATCTGCTTCTCCAGCTTGAGAACTAATACAGAGTGACAGGCAGCACAAGGTAAAAATCCAGCATACTCTTCTGTATAATCTTAAATAGGCCAGTTTCAATATTTTAAACAGCATTAAACCAGCCAACTAAAGCCTATTTTCTTCCATTTGCCTCCAATACACAGCCAACCATTCTCTGGCAGATTACTTATATGTTAATCAGCAACTGGGACCTCCCCACACCACCTTTTGAACTAGAAAACCTTCTGAGATTTCACTAGTGGATATATGACAGGAAGTTATGCTTTAAAAGCATCAACATTTAATTCAGAAGATGTTGCTACCCATCTAAAACCACTGATAATAAACAAAAATCTAGCAGTTAAAAAAAATTTCGATGCCATTTTAAGAAAATATTCATTGGACTACTAGGAAAATATGGAAGTTCAATCAATTTGAAGTGCTAAAGTTACTCAGGGAACAAAGCTAAGCAAACTTTATGTTGAAATATCACTTGAAATGTGTGCTTTCCATAACTTTGCTTTGCCTATCTTCACAATTCACCTCAGGGACAAAGCTGATCTTTTCACTAATATTAATGGAGATAATATCAAATTATTTATGAAAAAATACTGACTTCCTATTAGTTGTGTTTTGTTGAAGGAGGGAATAATTTACATTTTATGGAGCTTCAACTGTTGAAGAACTTGCATTAAGTATCAAGTGATTTGTCTATTCTGAAGCACATGTTCAGAAGTGTTTTCCAATAAACTGAAACCCAGAATTTTAATTGTCTCCTAAAGACTTCTCTTTTTATTGTATTTGAAACTCCTTAGACACCCTTTTCACATCTTCATTTCCCTTTCTTCACCCCAAGACACTCTTACAGTTAACAAAGCTCTAAAGCCCCAACTCCACAATATGATAACTAAGAAAAAATTGTCTTCCATGCTACTTTTGTAGCTTTTCAGAGGAAGGTCTCAAAACATACAAATCACCTCTCACTCAGATTTCTTCAATGTGGTTGAAAAAGCTCCTAAATAATCAGCTATTTCTCCAATTAGACTATGAAATGAGCTGTTTTTTTAAAGCCATAGTGTTATGGTGGCCAAACCTGACTCAGCTGGAGATACTGAATCCATCACACATGGGACATCAGCATTTTACTGCCTTGGATGTAGTAGGGGAAAAAAGTCTGTTCCTAATTAATTATTCCTTGTCACTATACTCCTCTTCTTTATATTATGCTTGTCAATACAAGTACTTGGATTAGACAGTCTATCAAATATGTCTGTGTCTGTAGTTCTGGATGTTCTCATTTGCCTTCTCCCATTTGTATCCATTACAATCTACACTCATTCCTCCTCTGATGTTCTTCAGAGATTCTGCATTTGATCTACCAGCCCTTCATCAGTATTTTCCTTCTTCCAATACAAGGCTGAGGTTTGGTTTCCAGTAAAACGATTAAGAGTAATAAGAGAATTAAAAACCAAAACCAAAACAACAACAACAACAAACCACACAAAAAATCAAAACAAAAGAAACACCACCTCCTTTCAGGAAAGGACAACATTGTCTTTCTGGTAAGCTCCACCTGCTACTGGCACATTGCTAAATCTATCTTTAAATAAATAAAGGGAAGGCTGTTAAAGGCACTTGAGATTGTGTTGCATTCCCTTTTACCTCCAAAGTTGCTACAAGAGAACAATGAAAGCTAAAATACCAATTAGTTACAGAATATTCTTAGAAACAGATGAAATCTTAGCCACAGTTTTCTCTGCTACGCTTTCACAGCTTCCAACTTTTCCGTAGCTTTTATTTGTAATTCACATTTTGTTTTCATCTTGCTTAAATGCACTAACTACAATCACCACAAATGGCAATTTTGATTAACTTGGACAGCTCAACAGACAACAATAAAAATTAATTCAAAAAAATATTGAGTCTCCCAAAGCCATTAGTGGCAAATGACAAATATCCAATCTCAGCTTCATCAAATGGATTGTCCTTAGTTAGATCCTAATTTGCGTGGACACGTGCCCATTATCCTTGAAATTGGAAAGCATCAAGTTATCAGGGAAGTGAAATATACTGCCCAAGGACTTACACAATTGCATCAGAAACACAAAGGCTAGCACAAAATAGAAGATGATACATTTTTTAGGACCATCTTCCAAGCCTGCAAGAAAACATGCTTAGGTTTTTTGGGGCATATGTTCTTGAAATTGCTTAATTTCGGATCCAAATAACCATTAAAAAAAAAGGTGACAACAATATCATCTGATCCTGATAATTTGAACAGCATTTAATTTGGTGAGATGACTTCCACAGCAGTCTTTCTTACCACCCTGAAGAAGAATGTGACGTCTGTGATTCTGCAGACATGCAGTAGTATTGATACAAAGGAAGCATCTGTACAAAGACTGCAACGTTGCTGTGATTCACTTCTCAACAAGATGAGTAAGAGTATGAGAAGTACAAGTTGATTAATTTTATGTTCTATTTCTTCTGTGAGGTCTGTTTTCCAAATTTTCCTATCCATACAAGAAACTGGATGCAGAAAAATTTGGTGGCAAAACTGCCCCACTAGACTACACATACAAGAGTTCTCATTTTTCAGATGACCGAGGCTTCATACACATATGAGAGTATAATTCTAATGCAAAATTATTAATGTTAACTGGTTTGTGTTAATCACTTCTCATAACTAAAGACAGCATTTGGAAAATACAAGCTTGTTCAGGTAACACAACAAAAGCCAAACTGTCAGTTAATTCATTATTCCAAATCATTAGGCATACCATGTGTTTAATCTTCATCTCCTTTCTTCAACAATTAACATAGAGTTGATAACAGAGTAGATTTTTCATTCTGTGTCATTTGGCTCAGTAATCAACTACACGTCTAAATGAACAATTTCAAGAATAGTATGACTGTGTTAGGTAACATTTAAGTAAATAAAATGAAAATGGTATATGTAAGGAATGCCTGCAATTACAGAAAAGAATTTGGATAATTACATGGGGCAGTTATCACTCATTAATTTAAACCTGCTGTTTTGGCATGCAGCTTCCCAGGTTATACTTGCAACTGCCAGAAGCAGAGCTTAGATGTTTAGATGAAGACAGACAGGCATGAACTGTATATTTCCACAGGAACAGAAGCTTTAACATTTTGGGCCTAACTTTTGCTGTGCCTGAATTGCAGGCAGATGGAAAGGATGCTCTTTATAAAGGCAGGTTTAAACATTTTTTTCCTATCGTTTTTCATACTGAAAAAAAATTTCTTATTTTGAATGCAAGGATCTAGCTTTGAGAAAAAGCAAAGTCATACTCATTGGCCAAAATTCTCTTTATATTGGTCTCTTACCAAGTTCTACATCCTGATCATCAGTAAGAACAAGGATGATGTTTGGGCGGATGTTTCTACGGTCTCTTTGAAATCTTCCCTTCAGACGTTGACTTAACAGGAAAGTTGAACTTCCATCCAACAGTGATAAAACAGTCATCATGAACAATCCAAGGACAACACTATGCTGTGCCATGTTGTGCTGATTTTATGTTCTCTCTGAACAAGGTAGCTTAACGGCTTCTATTTCTTTTTCTTTGCAGGTCTCCTATAAGGGAGAGGGAAACAAGTATTTATCTATATTTTCACCCCTCTGCACCCATCAAGGAACAGCCAGGTTCCCTCCAAAGAAGTAAAAAGCAATGTAGTTGAAATAATCTTAACTCCTAAGAAAAAACTAACCAAACTCCCAAAGCAAACACTTATTTTTCTAGTGCCAGCTAGCAGCAGAAACTTGAAAAATTTAATTCATAAGCTGTTATCAATGTAGACAACAAAATTTCGCTCCAAGCTCAGATCTGGTAGCAAGATCAAGGATTTAGCAGAGTTTCAAAATCTTTTGCTTTCATACATATAAATAGCAATCATCCTTCTTATTCCTTAGTGATCTGTTTACAGATGCCATACATCGTTTACATCAAAACTACAGATGCTGAAGAGAAAAAAACCCCATATCTATCATAATTCTCCAACAGGACTGGAGTAAAATTTACTGAGCTAACAACATATTTGCAAAGTCAGAGAACACTCAGACAGAGGATTTGTTATATACTGACTTATCTTACAAATTCCATTAAAGAGCAAAGTGCCCTGATCTTGGAATTATGTTATGATATTGTTTGAAGTCTACTACAGCTTTGATGCTAGTGCAAGATCCCTTTAGCATTTCTGTTGGCTTCCAAGATTATACACTTTTTAAAAATATCATTATTAATAATGAACACATTTGAAGGCCCATTACTGCTAATGTTCAGCAATGGATGCAACAAAGTGACTTGCACTGCCTGTGTCTGGAATGCAAAACAGAGCCTGTACTCCAAAAATGGACTTGATTGCAAAACAGAGCACATCTAACTGGTACTGCTCCTGTTAATCATGCAATGAAACATTCTTAGTAATTCCTACAAGGAGATTACAAGGAATGAATTAGCATGCTGAAAAATCTTTGAAATCACAGCTTTGCTCAGTCATCTTTTGATATAAAGGGATCTTCTCTTGCCTTCAGAAGACAAAATAACAACATGAAAACATATTGAAAACATCAAGTACTAATTATTTCATCAGATCCAGCAATCAATGAGTCAGTTTTTTATGAATTCCCTACTTGCTCCCTGTCTTTTTCTGGACGGGTGCCAGTGATCATTTGTATAAGAAGGAAAAATCAATTTAAAATTATGCAAGAGAGATTCTCTGATTTTTGTAAAGCCCAGAAATATCAGAGCAGAAAGAACATAGCACAATGTGTTTTACCCTAAGAAACGTGTTGGCTATTCTACCCCTACAGAAAACAATTTTTACTCCAGCAGATTATTTCATAGCCACATTATTACTTCCTCTCTGTCAGCAACTGCTCTTTAAGATAAACTTTCTGAATCAAAGTTTTCATGCATTAGCAAAACCACTGGTCTGAAAAATTATCATCAGTTTCTATGCTCACATAAATTGAATTTTCACATAAGTCAACAGATATATTGCTATACTAATATGGAATACTTATTAAGAGTACTTTCCAAATTTGCACAGATAGGGTTTGGAGGAAATGAAAAATCCTCCTTCCTTAATAGTCTGTCCAGTGGGTTTCACAGGTAGGGGAAGTTACCTTTTTTCCTAGAAACGAAAAATTTATTTACATATCCCCATACTTGTTCCAATGGGCAGGGAAAGAGCTTGCAAATTTAACAGATGCAGCCTTAGTATCTGCTGCTGCTGCTGCTGCTACAAAATCTGCCAGGCTATAGCAAAAGAAACACTGAGAAGTCAAATCAATTTTCATTCCTTGTACTAAGAATTCCATCTGCAGCAGTATAACTGGGAAGAATTATGGCAGAGTCAATGTGTCGCTGCTGTCCAGAGTAGACAAAAGCAGCTTGAGAAAGAAACCTGTATCTGTTTCAGCAGGGGAGTGCAGAAAGGAAGTTTGCTGAACAGGCACATGCTCTCAGACACGAGCTTTTTGAGGGACGAGGTAGAGAAATGCCTTCTGCTCTTCAGAAACTACCACATATGTACTTTTGTTAAAAAAATAAACCAGGGCTATAGATGTTTTCATCACACACATTTTTCTGAAGGTCTGGAAGTTCACGGGGGTTTTCTTCAGTCCATACTAGCCAACAGCTTCTCCAAATAAAAGCATTTGCTAACTTTTCTTGCAGCATTTGGAGGGCTGCCCATTCTTGCTATATCTGGTCTGAGCTACCCTCACTGCAGTGTTGTGCATTTAACAGTCTTTCTCACATTTTTCTCATCTTTAAAACAAATACATGGAAGTAACCTCCCGACCTCGTTGCCTCTCCCCCCTTTGCTTGTCATTTCCTCACACTTTATTGCCCCTCACACACTGCAGAACTAAAACTAGACACTGGCCCCAGCTCAGAGAGCTGCTTAGCTATCTATGAAATACGTTTGGGGACGCACATAAACTGCTCTTCTGCAGCTATTTTATCTACACTTGTATATTTCTGGTTAAAAGAATTAGCAATCTCTGAGAGATACTAAGTGGAAGGGAGAATTTCATGTCAGATACAACAGGCGTCCTCCACCAAAAGTGTTATGTCACTCCCCCACAATAAATATTTTTCAACTACTGTGATGTGCTATGTTTCCATTGTTATCAGGGTAAGAACTCCTGGGAATCAACTCAAAGTGTGTAATCATGTGCAAAAGTCATACCAATAAGTAGGTAAGAAAATCAGAGCAATTTTAGAAAATAACCTATTTCTTAAAGTATGTTTCCACAAGACATACATGCCACAACTTAACAGCATATACCCAGCACAGTCCAAAAGCTAGCTTTAAGTAGTTATCAGAATAGCACCACAAGAGTGTCTCTCCTGGATGGCCAGTGGCCAAATACAGATTGGTTTTTTAACTCCTAGTCTTTGGTGAATTTCCAGGAAGAAACACAACAAAGTTTCTATTAACAGTTCCTTTCCCATTCCTGTCAACAAGGTTAATCTGCAATTTACAGATAGATACAGCCAGAACAGTTCCACAGCAGTGCCCCAATCTTTTAATATAGCACTTTTAATATAACACCCTCTCCAAAATGCAATTTGGATCTGAGTGCTACAGACAGTCCACTGCTCTCTGTGCCTCTGCAGGGCATCCTCCAGTATTAAAGATGCTTAATCTGTAGTGGTCCTCATTAGAATTAGGTATGCCTCTTATTTTCTTCCAGATTACACATATGCACTTGAAAAATCCAATCACTCATGTTTTATATTTAGGAAAGTGCTATCAGAAATTTATGAAATCTTCTTCAGATGGGGAATCTAGATGAGTTTTCTTAAGTCTACCAAACTTCTTAGAAGGCTGCTTTTGGGGAAGTCTGTTCCTCTTACTTTCTCTTTCATGGCAACAGGAAATGTTGCACTAACTTACATGATAAATGTTGAAGAGATAAAGCTGGACATCCACATTCCATTTCTAAAAGAAGCCGGTAAAGGGCTGTTTCCAGGTAGCTTTTGCACCAGGGAAAGACTTCTTTATAACACGGCCCTCAGGAATCAATGTCAGTTTTACAGCAGCAGAATGCACAGGGATGACTGATGTCAGCTCCATCCTAGATGGTATTTTTAACATGCCATTGATTAGTATTGCTTGGCACAGATGTAAGAGGCCCCATGTGTGCAAACTTAGAAAGTGACAGTAGCTGGCATAGACTGGTGCTCCCAAGCTCCCTAATGCAAGTCCCAGCACAACTGGTCTACTGCCTAAGCTCTGTGCAACTTCACTGAAGTCAGGGAATTCAGTTATTACAACATAACCAGGAATAACATCAGACTCTTCCTGTAACTCTGTATCAAATAAATGTCTACTTCAAGTCTACTTCTAGAAATTACTGCTTCTAGTAATGTTTGCATTAACTGGCTTTGGGTTTGATTTGTTTTGGCTTGTTTTCCTTTTAAATAAATACACCACAAAACACGAAGTGCGGAATTGGCGTGACAAGTTCAACTTGCCCAGCAGCCACCACAGAACAAGGTAACTGCATCTGATCCTCACAGTGGAACTGCACACTAAGGGAAAACTGGCTGGAGAGAAGCAACACACACCTGCTCTCAATATGGCTGGAGCCAATACCAGGTGGATTATTTAAGCAGACCTAGGTGTGTCATTCATCCAGCATTTAAATTCATTGAAATACATGGTGCTGGAGACATCCCCTAGCAACCAACCCCACCAAATCCACTCTACCAGTTAACTGGATTCAGCTGTGCTGCTCTTCTTTCACCTGGAGTCACTCCTTTGCACCGAGCTTTGGTTATGCTAGGTCTTCTCTCACTAAAGCTGTCAGCCATCACTTCAAACCATAATATTTTGTTTGTAAGAGATAAACACATTTTCTTACGTGGATTGGGAAGAATCTTGCTTGCAATCTAACAAGGTTCCCAGGGGAAGACTGGCATCAACATTACTGCTGTAATCTAACAACATGCTGCGTTTGCTTATAGTTTTCTACTTTCTGATTTTTTTCCCCCTCAGGCAGTCAAAAATTTATGAGAAAATACAAAAATCAAATCCCCAGTGCTAAATGTGACTCTTGAAGATTACAGTTCTGCTGATTCACAGTCACTGAATTACTATTAAGACACACTTGGTCACATTACAACATCTCATTCATATTTTGTAACTTTATTTTAAATAAAACAGAATTGTAAATTAATTATAAATTTCCCTAGGACTTGATATTTTAAGAAATGTTCTAAGCACCTGAATCTACTTTCTTTCTGCCCACTGCTTGAATATTACTGTGAGTTTCCCAGTGACACACAAAGAATTAATTGGTCCTCTGATAGGTAAAATTGCTATTTAGATCCCCCAAATACAGAATAATAAACACATTTTTCTGCACCATATGCAACACCCGACAACAACTTGAAAGAAACAAAGAATGATTTTGCTATTTTACCTATTATCGTCACACATTTTTATATAATAGATGCAGTCTTTTACTTTAATGATAATTATATTAACTTGGTTTAAGTACAGTAGAAACCACAGACTTATACTTCTGAAAATACCATAAGGGAATGAGTGCAAGTGCTTCAAGACAGAAAAAGTAGGCAAAACCAGACACCATGACACAAATATATCCTACCAAATAAACACTTTTTTTGTAGCCGTATACTGGGCGGGGGGCGATCTCCCTGTGTTTGTACAGCTGCAGACACACGGAGGCGTTCAGACACACAGTGCCCGGGTCGGGCCGGGGATGTGCCAAACGCGGAGCTGGGCGCTGCGGTGCCCGGCTGTTTTCCGGGAACTGTTTCCGCACAGCCTCGGCCGCCCCTGCGGCCGCCCAGGCCCTCTCCCACTCACGGGGGGCCTCCCCGGCCGGTCCGCAGCCCACGGCGGCAGCCAGCGAGCGCCCACCCGCCGGGCCGGGCCGGCAGGGCCGCAGCAGGGCGGGGGAGCTCCGCAGAGCTTCCAGCGCGGCTGGCGGAGGCCGGCGGGACGACATCGCCTCCGGCCCCCGCGCCCGCCCCTCGGGCCCCTCGCTCAACTTCCAGCCCCGCCCGACCCCGACACAGCTACCTCAGAGCCGCCGCCCGGCTTCCCCGCGATAGCAGCCCGGCTCTGTAGCGGCAGCCTCACAAGCGGCACGGCCGCCCCCAGCTCGCGAGGCGGGGCGGGGGCTCCGGACCTCCCCTCTGGCGCTCGCCGCTCACCCGCGGAACCCGCGCTCAGCCGTGCCAGGACAGGGCCGGTGCACCCACCGCCCGCCCGCGGAGCCCGGGGCCCGGCGGCGCGGGGAAGCGCATCCTCCGGCCGCCGTGCCGGGCAGCGGCCGAACCCCGTTTCCCGAAGAAGCGTTTAGAGGAAGCGCTCGGGCGGGTGCTGCCCCCGCCTCTTCTTCCTCCTCTCCCTTCTTCTCCTCTTCCCGTTTAAAAAGTTCATTTACCTCGAGGATCCTCCTCCCGAGTTTGCGCAATGCCCAGCGGCGTGCAGGGACGAAACCTGTCCCACCGGCCCCAGGCTTGTCCGAAGTCCAGCGGCAGCACCGCGGCGAAGGCGATGGCGCAGCCCCGCATCCCCCCCGCATCCCGGCGCGCACGGGGAAGCCGGGAAGGTCCCAGAGCCAGCCTCGCTCCAACGAGAAGGGGCCGACGCTGAGCTCCCGCCTGGTGCACAAAGCCCTTCTAAGCGAAGGGGACAGTCCACGGCGGGCGGAGGAGGGGGAATTGAATTGCCCCTCATAGTCTGTGCTCTTCTTGTCCCCTCGCGCTTGCCGAGTGCTGCCAGCCCCACGCAGAGCTGCCCCCGCTCCCAGCGCTGTGCGGCGGGGGGCGGAGGTGAGCGGGCTCCAAAGGGGCTGGAGGCCGGATCTGCCCCGGGCCCTGCCTCGGGACACCTGCGAGGGTGAGCCTAAAGACTTCTCAAACGTCATGCTAACAGACGCCGCTCCACTGCTGCAGTTGAAATTAAAGGGCCCCATATTCATTAGTAATTAAGAAAAGCTTAACAAAGCTCTTCGAGGTAGAGACTGTGTTCACAGAAGGTGCTGCCTACACTACTTGCAACCAGTTATATTTTACTCCTGGAATTTGTTTGGCTAACTATCTAAATTGGTAAATTCTTTACTGGACACTTTAGAGGCCTCTTTAAAAAAGTATCTTTAAAAGTACCTTTCAAAGATACTAGCAGATTAACACACTAAAAAAAACCCCAAAAAACCACCACTACACAAAAGAAAAACCCCACCAAAAAAAAAAATCATAAGAATGAAACGTTTTCTTCTGGTATTCCCATGCTGATAGTGTCAGACATTCAGCACAGGTTACCCCAGAATTTCCTGACACTTCTTATTACATTTAATATTCTGTCCAATCTATGATTTATTAGGACTTTTGCTTTAAAACAATCATCTGGACTGGAGAAGGCTAACAGTCTTGAACAAATTTTCACTGTTCTTGGTCTGTTCTTGGCTATGCATAGGCAGATCCTAAATAAACAATTTGGGGTGTTTAAACGTCTTCTGTATGATACTGTACAGTGAAATGGCACACACTTCCTCCAAACACAAGGATGACTCTTCTAAGTTAACCTGTATGTCAGTACAACAGTGTTCACACCAGGGGCTGCAACAGCACAACTGTACTGGAATAAATAAACCACTCCATAACAGGGAGTTACACTAATCATAGACTCACATGATGTGCATAAAACAGGACCTACGTCTCACCAACACTGTGATAAAATTCTTTTACTGCTTTCTGAGATAACATTCAACATTTAGCTAGCAACTTTCAACTCACAATGAAACAATTCACAGGATTTTACAACACACATGTGAGCCTGATGTCCTGATTCTGCACATTTTAGACATAAATTAGTGTCTAAAGGCAGCTAAGTCACCCAGAGTCAAACAGCCTTTCAGGACAGGAACAGAACAAGGAGCCCAGCATTCCTCTGCCCTAACCACAGACCAACAGTTTGCTACCTGCAACATGCAACCTCTATGAACAACCTCTACAGGGACTGCAAGCAGTAACTACAAAGCCAAAGAAAATACTAAGTTTGCTATAAAGTGGTTCACATTGAAGAAGAAAATTTACCATCTCTCTGTTTCTAGAGGGCTGCAAGTGAGATTTTCCATTTTAATAAACACATGACCTAATATAAAGCCACAACTTCATGAATATAAACGACAAGCATCAAAAGATACCAAGAACTGTGTTAGTGACATTAGTCTAGGAATCTAAAATGATTTCATGTCATTGGAAAATCTGTCACAATAGATTGCTCATTTCAACAAAAGAGTACATTCACCTCACAGGGAGTGCACGTAATTCCATTAATGTTAAAGGGAGTTATGCAAGTGCATTAAGAGGATAATACAGCCCCTGCTCTGAAACAACCCTGCAAAGTGCAAGGTGCTTCCTCTTCAAGAGAATGGCATTTTCATCTCATGCATTTCAAAAGCACTTGATCTGGCATGGTTACAAAACAGGATGGGTAACAACTGTTATGCATCCAAACTTAAAGTGGTTTAGTGATTTCAGCTAGTTTTCCTATTGCCAGAAACTCACAGGATTCAGATGTATTTAAAATACTGTGGTTTATTTGAAGCCTAAGGCAATAAAATCATGTGAAATTACTGGTAAAACAAGAAGGTCTGAAAACTGACTCAAGCAATGATGAAGAAACCTTTCAACTATCTCCTTTTTAAATAAAGGAGGTAATTTTATTCACCACCTGGAAAAGGATTCCATTGGTATATATGGATCATCATAGCTGATCAGAGTTCAAAAGATAAATAAAAAAAGCAAGATCATTCCTTTTCACTGCCACACCAGATAAACTTCAGATATCTCTCGCAGCGTGCCTTTGAACAGCTTGAATTTATTTTACTGTACCTCAAATACCAAATGTTGCCTATTATCTAAATAATTTTTTCTAAAATTATCCTAGGATTTACCTGTTAAAACTAGGAGAAAACAGACATGCAGTCATTTCTTAAAATATGAGACATCCATCTACGTTGTTCACCACAAAAATTCCTTCAAAAACTTAATCTGGAGGTTCTCTGTCCACCTTCCTCTCAAGTAGTGTAACACAGAAACAGTACATGCTAGACCGTTAAGTAAACTATGGAGTTACATGTAAAGGGGAACCACTTTGATCCACCTGGCAGACAGGGGGGTCCACAGCATTATCTTTTCACCAGTCCTGAGACAACAGCTAAAACTTCATGGTGTAAGAAGCACTCAGGGGAGCTGTCACGAGGGAAGGGCAGCATGTCAATGACACTGAGAAGCAACTTCTGAGAAACAAGAAGACAGCCAGGAGACCAAAAGTCATTTAAAAAAACCCTCAAAAATAAAAGATAAGCAACATGCTGTGTGAAGCGTGTCTTTTTCATAGTTGCCAAATATATCGTGCTTTCAGAGCTTGAATATTGTCCTCATGTCACATGAAACAGAAAAAATAGGGTTGGGTTTTACACTTTTACATATTTAGCCAATGGCTTCTAACTCTTCTTCAGACTTGCTACTCTTTAGCTTTATATTAATTCATCATATGCAAACCTCTCACATCATTAGTCATTTAGATTTCTCCTCTCTGCTTTATGTTTCTTAATGTGCACACACATGCTTTGAGCCATCTTTAAAGACCTAAATATAAAGCCAACAACAGAACACGAGCATGATCTCTCTTGCTTTTCCTCAGTATAAATTATTACAGTAATAAATCCACAGTTATAGCAATTACACTGGTCAGAGCTCTTATGGCAGAGTTTATAGAATTTTATTTTTTATTACTTTAAACAACTATATTTCAGTTGCATAAAATGTGTAAATATTGCTTCAACAACAAATCAAAATGCCATTAGGAAGGCATAAACAGCATAACATGCTCTACTCCTTGATCCCTCGACACATGTTTTACATGACAGACTTCAGCTCAATGATTTTAAGGGCAATTGCTTGACACTCGCCTCTAAAAGTCAAGTTGCACTTCCAATAAATGTTCAGTCACATTATGGGGGAAAATGATTTATACATTTTCAGGTACTACAAAAAGTGAAAAAGGGGAATCCTGCCAGGAAAGGCAAAGGAGAAGGGGAAAAAAAATCACCTAGTTTGCCTGATCCAAATGCTAAGCCTCATACTCTTCTGTGTGAAAATAAAGATTAAGCATGGTACCCTGAATTTAGTTACAACTACGAGTTTGCAACACTTAATATAGTTCTAGTTTAATATTAATAAAATTAATTTTGATCATAATTTGTAACAGTGAATGCAAGCTTTTCAGCAAATATTGAAGCAACAAAGATGATGAGGAAGCTGTAACAGCAATAAAAAGAACACCCTAGTGCACTGACAAAAGTCGTAGTTCATCTATCTCAACAACAAACCCAAAACAAATCCTTCCTGCAATGCCAAAGAGAAATTCATAAGAAAACAACAGCAGAACCCTGAAGCTCAGATATAAAATTACTATCTGTGTCCTGAGTATTAATACTATAAATAATGCTCAAGGATGCATTTGAAGGATGAAGAATGTTAACTCAATGAACTATTGTTGGTAACACAGCTGATAAAAAGAAGAACTGTAGCCTGCATTTACCCCTTCTATAAGTGACCCTTAAAACAGCAGCCTGTAAGTCAATAATAATTTAGTAATTTATTTTAATAAAGAATTTTCCTTTTTATAAAGAATTAATATTTTTATTTTGTGCATCCTGATCTTATTTTCCTTTGTTGGCTTTCAATAGGTGGTACTACAGTACTCAGGCTGCCTCTTCTTCCAACACCTGGATGTTTTATGGATATGGAGCAATGGGCCAATCATCAACTGAACACATTTTTTAATTGATGATTAGCTGCACTCTCAGCACAATTTGGTATGTGATGCAAAATGTGAAATACTACTATACTGTTTTTTACTAAAAATTCTCCTAGGGAAGACAACAGTCACTCCCTTATGTAAATAACATTTCCTAAGAAAATAGTAAAATGTGTAATGATAAAATACCCTGTATCTATCTAAAAACAACTATGCTCTGATTTGGATGTATTAAAGCAGAAAAGCATAAAAATCAACTGATGAAGAGGATGGCCAGAACAGCCTCAGCAGGACAACGTGCAGTGTTTCCTGAGGTGCCTGACATTCCCCATCAGCCAAGGGTCCCCTCCCAGGGCTGCACTGGCTCCAGTCCTGCCACCCTGAACTGGCACCTCCATGCCCTGCCTCTGCCATTCCACACCCTGGCACAGCTATGCAATCTATGGGATGCATTTTTTGCCATAGAAAGGTTTTGTTTGCAGTCTTTGGGATTAGGTGAACTTGATGCACCTACAGCAGAAGTACTTTCACTTACAAGGACCTATCCTGTAGACACAAGGTCCAACTGGATGCACCCGGACTTTACCTTTATTAGGAAAGCTACTATTACAAAAAAAAGCTGCTTACTCTGCTTTTCACTGCCTTCTAATTACCACTCTGCAGCAGCTCTTCCCCTCTAGCTCAAATACTTCATATAATAATATATATATATGGATCTGACCAAATATTTATATATTCTAAGCTGGGTTTCAAATGGATAATAGCAAGAAATATTAGGAGAGAAAATTACACAACTGCATGCATTTTGCACACACAGAAAGTAATTTTCTTGTTCTCTTGCCTCAAGAGCACAAGTGAGCCAAAGCTTATGGTGGGATGTGATACCTGGTATTAGATCAACTGCTACAGATGGGAACGAACAGACACAGCCTCAGGCATATCCAGCACTTCAGATCTGAAATAGAAGCAGCTATCTTCAAAGTTAAGCTGCTCTAAATTTAACTAATGTGTTAATCAAGCCATGCGAAAGAAAAGTAGTTCAGATCTCTGATAGAGGAAGGTTTGCTAAAAAAGAAAAAGGAGACATTGTTAAAATAAAGTAGTAACTCATCTGCTGAAAAACACAGACTCATTACTGAGATGGGAGAAATGAGAAGAGAGGTTAAGAAAATTACAATACATCGTTAAAACCTATGTCTAATAAGTCTACCATTTTTACCTTTTATCAGAGTAATGAATTTTAATATTAAGGCTTACCTTTTGAAGGTGTTTTGTGGATCTCCCTTGAGGGTCAGGACTGATTCATCAGAGATAGAGTAGTTACTTTATGAGAAATGGTCATCTACCAGTCACTCGCATCTCTCTTACTGATCATCTGCAAGGACCTGGAGGATTTCTTGATTCCCTTTGTGTAAGGTCACTTGGGTATGCAAGTTACTTCCTCTAGAGACTACAGAGATGTATCAGCAAGTACATATGCAGTTTTGATAGTGTTATGGTAACTTCATTACTGGTAATGTGCAGTCTTTTGAAAGATACAATGTGCATTCTTAAAACAGAAACTACTATAATTTTGAAAAAGTTGTTTTTTAATTACAAATCAGTTTCATTTTTTTCCACAGGTATCAAGGGTAGAGATTATTTATATAATGTTTGAGGGACATTAAAGCCATCCAAATTCTTTCTACTTTGTTCAAGACAAAAAAGACATTGAAACAGAAACATGTGCTGCCCCTGGCTAAAGAACAGTTTACTTTCATTTCTAAAATGTTAAAAGTAAAGTTGAACCTATATATGAGCTTTAGCATCAGTGCCCTCCCTTTAGAGTTTACAATCTTCTATAATGTAGTGGCAAGTTTTCTGCATATGAAAAAACTGAGATCATACCTACAATACTATGCCATTAATGGCCACTGACCCAGTGATGTCTCAAATCATAGAATTGTTTGGCTCGGAAGGGGTTTAAGGATCATTCCTTCCAATCTCCTGCCATGGGCAGGGACACTTTCCTCTGTCCCAGTTTGCTCCAAGCCCTGTCCAACCTGGCCTTGGTACTTTCTGTGTTGCTCTCCCAGGCACCACCCTCAGATAGATGAATTAAACATCATGGTTGCCCTTCTGGCTTAGAATACATGTAATTTCTGATTTCCATAATTATGCCTTGTTCTGAATTCAGAGAGAAATGTATTAATACCTAGAAGCACAGTTTATTTTTCCATCACTGCAAAGCTCTGGCATTATCAGTAAGTGACAAATTACAGATAAGATATCTTACTTATAGGAAGTCTCATTTACAGACCTAAAATAGAGAGGACTGATTTTTCAGAAGTAGTAAGCAGCCACACAAAACAGTTCTGAAAATTTATGTAGCTTTTGAAAAGTCCTGTAACTGTAGTTGAACACTCTTGCTGTCTGGCAATGCAACCTCTTTATTTATACTTGGTTCACTTTGTGTTATTAGTGTGCTCATCATTCTCATGACTGACTCCAGCAGTAATTCTTGAGAATCCCAAAGTACATTCACTACTTCCCATGCCAAACAGGAGTGTCTGACATGACATCTGAGTATATTTCCACAGAGATTATTTTTCACAGACAGGTTGAGCCTCACAGACTAGAGCTGCAAATCTCAGGACACTTGAAAAATTTCATATGCCCAGCTTAGAAGTCCATATAAAAGTGCCCAGAGCCTTCTGACTCAGCTCCACGCCTTGTCATCTTCCGTGCTGCTGCAGTGAGGCACAGAGATGCTCTACCAAATAGAATGGCAAACAAGAGTTCTCTAGTCCCTTTTCACCTGAGAAGAAAAAGTGAAAGCTTATTATACAAGAAGCCTATACTCACTAAAATGAAAAAAAGTTAAAAGACAAAACGATTGAGAAGATTTCAGCAGGCAATATATTCCGTTGCTGGATGCAGAAAATTTGATGGCTTGAGCTGCAGCCTAGGTCACAGTCCCAAAATCTTACATCAAGAGCATCATTACTGTTAGTTCACTGATTGAGAAAAGGTCAACCCATGAATGTGTCTGCCAGAATATATTTTTTCTGGCTACATCCCAAACTGGCAGAAATGCAGGAATAATTTAGATGGATCAAATGAATATAAACTGTCTGTATAGAGAGTAAATAACAATAAATCCCTGTGTATAGATTCCTTCCCTTTAAACAGCTCCAAAAGGCAATAAAAGCCAGGAGAGAAGAGAGAAGCAGGCCCAGAATGAAAGCCAACAAGAAACAATGGACTGCATGCAATAAAATTTAATACAGAGTCGTTCCCATTCAAACAGGCCTCAGAGTTTAATGATGCAACTCAACTGATTGTATCAAACAAAAATGAATTGCCCAGGAACACGCATAATTGGCAACTAAATCAATCACAGCCTCTGTTTGTGCCATCTTCCTTCTCTTTATTGGTAGAAAGCTTTTTCAAAGTGCTTTTGCTCTTTCAGAAAGCTTTTTATTTCTTGCACCATAGTTCAGTCAAGAATGTTAAAGAAAAAATGGTCGATTAATTACTTGAAATAATTGGAAAACACCTCAGGATATTGTTTCTGCTCTTCCAGGGGAAAAGGGTTAAAATTAAAGTAGTTGATTTTAAAATCAAAATAGCTGATTTTAATGCAATTGAAAGATCAGTACCAGACCCCACGGCAAACTAACAGTATGTGTAATAAACGAAAAGAGGTTGCTGCAAGAATGCTGAGATGCCACTGAGCAATGGATCTAAGGGTCTAAGATGGCTGCAGCTTCCTGACCTCACTGTGAAAGTGAATCATCACAATCACTAGATGAAAGTTTCTCAAAGAACACACAAACCCTCCAGAATGGATTTGTGTAAGATTAGTGGACTCCATATATCCAGGAAAGACATGCATACGTATAAGTGGATCCAAGGGGGTAAGGAGGATACAAGCCAAGAATGGATCAGAGTAGGATTTTTTCTGAAGACGTAATAGGTTATGTGAAATGTAAGGCACAACAAGATTCCAAAGTTAATTTTTTTTTTAATAGGGAAGAAGTGAGGAAGTACACAAGAGACATGATGGTGAGAATAAAATCTGTAACAGTGATGACACATCCATTAAAAGCCACAGGATGAATTTAGGCATCTAGAATGTAACTGTGCAAGGAGTTGGTACTGAAAACTAAGACAATGATGAGAACTTGCACTCAGAATAGTTGAAGTTACCCAAGACTTCTCATGCTGAAGACTGAACCAGTTGTAACACCAAGCTTTAGTTTATTCAAAGATGGAAAGAAAAAAGCCAAAGACTTCACCACTGCTCTATTTTTCTACCTGAATGAAGAGCCTTTGCAAGTCTTTGGTTTGCCGTGAAGGGTTTCATTGCAGAGAGAGGAAGCTGTAGCCCCACATCTGTGGAGATGTTGCTCAGTGCTGTAACACACAGTCCTTCAGGACTCCTGCTATTTTATCTGCCCTGGGAAGAGATTTCCATGCTTCTCTGAGCTTGCTCCCACCCACGCACCTTTAGAAATGCAGACATGTTTTGCTGTGCAGAAACAGTTTTGCGATACCTTAGATTATACTGTTTTCCAGGATGCAAATTCAGAACTCTTAAAAAACAGAATTTCAACTGAAATCCATAGCACTGCTTCCTGCAGAAGCTGGACTGGAAGGTTTTCTTCTCTGACACGGACAACTGAACTCTCAGCTACAAATGGCTAACAAATCTTTTCCAGTTATGTAACACTGACTCCTCCCCATTTATGTGTATTTTCATCCTTGGTGAGCAAAGTCAGGAAACAAGTCCTGTCTCTAGCTAGTCCTCTCTGTTGTCAATAACCAAATTCTAGGCATTGCTGAGCAGATATCATTATTTTTCCCATTATCCCATAAGAGCTCTAGCTTTTATGTCCTTGGCACATTTCTCTTTTCACTCCTTTAGCAACATTCCTTTATCCCCTGCTTTAGTAAGTGTAATTACCATCTTACAAGACCACATGAACACTTGCATCTTTCTACACACATTCACAGTAACCAACAATACTATTCCTTTTCTTTGCCAATGGTCTTGACGACTTTAAACTGTACAAGAAGTAAACAATTTTAACTACAAAGTTTACGTACCTGTTTCTTTATGCAGCATGGAATTTATGCTCAGAATAACAGGACCACAAGAGACAATGACAAAGAAGCAAGATTTTTTTCACTGCATTTTAAAATGGCTGCAGCAGATGTCTTTTTTTAGTCCTTGGAAGACTGATGATTCCATTACTTGTAGTATTCAGCAATTAAATCTCTGAGTTTAGGCTAAAGTGAGTACTTTTCCCTACTTTGCATCTTCCATTACACTGTTATTAATCATGTTTAATCATTCATTTACCTCTCACTGCTACTGCATTTTGAGAGGACTGGCACATTATTGATTTTTGACTTTTACCCTTTAGAAGCCGGGTAAAGGGCTTAGGAGTTGCTTAATCAAAAGTGACATGATGAGGGCAGGGGAGCTGCAGACCTCAGCAAAACAGCAACTAAACAACATGCCAAGTTATGATAAAATTAAATTAAGAGTCAACAAAGAAAGTTAAATATAATAAACAAAAATTATAGCAAATGACCTCATGAGACCACAGGGTAGAAAGCACTCCTTTGCCTTGCAAAACACATTGCTAGGAAAGAGGAGACCAAGATTAAGAAGGAAGTTAAACTACAAATTCTCACAAAAAGAAAAATGCAAAGCCATGTTCTGTTACAGAAGCATCTGTTAATGTGATTTGGCTCAAGCAAATTCTCAGCTGTTCATCAAGGTTTTTTCTCAGAGGAAGCATCACTTCAGCACTCCAACTAGCAACTCTTACAAGAACAATACACAATGTAATATTTTGATAGCTGGCTTCTTCTCTGCTTGCTAAAAAAAATGTTATTTTTAAGAAAGTCAAAGAACTCCATTTGTATCTTTTTTAAGAGTGCATATAAACCCTTAATTTCATCTACAATATCTAGCAAATTATGCAGTGAACAATAGATATAAGTACATTATAAACCATAAGAACAGCAGTGATGTTGGCTTCATATTTTAGAAGAAAGGCCCACAGGGGAAAAATAGTGCATAAGAGATTGTTAAAATTGTCAGGTTCTTGTACAACCGAGTTAGAGAGGAACAACTAGAAGGGAGGGAATTTGGGGACTTACAAATAAAAGAGCTTCAGTTCCTATTGCTCTTTCCTGAAATTCTCAGCTTTATTGGTTTTCGACCCTTGACATAATGTTTTAGTCTGTTTGTCCTAAGTTATGCCACCCCAATTCCACTAACCTCAGTGCAGAAATGAGAACCAGAGGAAATCAAATGAATTTATCAAGCAATATCTTTCATTAATGTGCTTATTAAAATGTGTAACACCCTGGCAAAAGCTATTCCCAAGATCAAACTCCACGGAGCAGTACAGATCTCAGAAGTTTGACATGCACCCTGCACCTGCAGCACTTCACTGCCAGTAACTGCTCACACTGTGGCTGCCACGCAGTGCATTCAGGGCACACACCAGTGACCTCTCTGGGACACTGCTGCTGAGTCAAATCACAGATGTTGTCAAAGGCCACTGCAAACATCCCAGTATGACTTATTTTGCAAGTTAAATAGGAATATACGAGGTGTGTCATCCATAGCATGACTTTAATCTGGCACAAAGAACACAAGTGAAGTAGTTCTGATATGACAGGTGGCACTACTGCAGAGAAGGTGCTGTTCCCTGGCTACATTAACTGAATGAAGATTATTAATAAACTGTTTATGAAAGTGACGTTGACCCCTTAGAGTGTGATAAATGACAGAAGAAGTTCAAGAAAGGAAAACAATAATGATGCATCTTTAAACATAGTACACATAAGCCTACACATGTGCAAACAGCATGGGTAACTCCCCTGGCCAGATTTTCATCTGTCTGGCAAAAGATACTGTCAAAAAGAAAGGGTCCTTCGGGAGAAATTTGAAACTGAGGATTTCAAGACTGTACCATATACAGAAATTACTAGTAAGTTTTCAAAGCCTTGTCATGTTATACCTACAAGTTGTCTGAATTCCAGTTTTCCACAATCTGCTACATTTTCATTTAAGTATAATGAAAGAAAATAAAATTGCAATGCTCTTACTCAAACTGTATGATTTGCAAGTTCTTTTATCAAAAAGGAAAGTAAAACTATAAAGTGAAAGGGTGAACATTAAAATTTAGGAAATTGTATTGTTCATACACCGTAATTCATGTATAGCCCACACACTTGAATTGTACAATTAAAAATATTTTCATAAATGCTTCAGCATAGAGAATGCAATAACAAAACACAAGGATTGTATTTCTAGGGGTGTTCAGTGTCTTGACAGATCAGAAGAAATATTGGTGGAAAGGCCTTCTGAACCCTGCTTTGCTGAGTTCACTCTTAAGGACAGCATATGTAAAAATGAATTGGTCAAAAAGCAGAAGGAAGAGAAAATGAAGTTACAAAACAAAACAAAGGGGCTTTTTTGTTGGATTGTTTTTTCCCTCCCCAGAAAGCTGCTAGACATGCAAATGAAACCATGGATCATATAATCAACCCTGGTTTCAGCTTTTGTGCCTGAGTAAGATTGTTAAATCAGAAAGACCAGTCCCACAACATCCTCAGCCGAGTCCCTGCTCCACGTGAGAACAGTTCTTAACACACACAAAAGAAACTGAATTTTTTCTCCCTAAAGGCTTTTTTTCCTTTTCCTAGGAAACAACTGTATAGTCTTTTCTCAAAATTTAACAATGTCAAACTGTCAGAAAAAGCTCAGAGAGACACTAACACATTCCAAAGTTCTTACAAAATAAAGGACAGCAAGCAATGCAATTACAGGAGGTAATCCCTGCTTCTTCAGTAATATCAATGTGTGCTCTATGTTCCGTGGTCTGCTGTCAGGAGAACTGCTGTCAGATGGTACCCTAGAATTGTTACCATTGAATTGTGGTTTCAAATAACATTAAATGAAACCCACCTTTTATAGCACAAAGATCTTAGCTGTTGTCTCTTTCTTCCTTAGTCTTATCATTATTTACAGCAGTTCTGAGCAGTAGGGCCTCCTATTGACTCAGAGGGAAACGTGGTGTGCTTCAGATCTGCCATACTCCACCCTTCTGACAGGCATCACCAAAGTTTCACATCACCCTCCAGCCTGACCTCAGTGCAGCCACTTCAGAGACCTTCCACTGTCTGGACACTCAGGCTGGCTCCGACTGCTGCGACCAGCTCTGGTGCAGGAGTTCTGATGAAATGGCAGGGAAGTCACTGCTCCCCAGCTCTAAGTGACCTGATGAAAAGGTTACTGCTCACCAAATACTGCCTAAAGACAAATTTATCTATAACTTTTCCTTATTCTGCCCCCACCCCAGTTTAAAAAGAATATCAAAAATACAAATGTTTCTTACTATTCACTACAGCACATTTTATATATTTAATGTCTAAAATACAAGTGTCTTCATCCAAATAATCCTATCAATTCATGTTATGCACAATTTTCAGTTCCCTACTAACAAAAAAAACAGCCCCAGAAGAAGACAACAACTATTTTTCTGATACTATGTGGCAAAGTAGTGCCAAAGTCAGATGCTGTGGAATATAACTACACTGTAAAAACAATGCAATTATCCCTCTGTTATATTTCATAATTTGAGTAAATTAAAGCAAAATGCTCAGTGCTCACACCAGTCAGCAGCAGTAAATTCCAGTAAAACCAGTTTAAATTTGGACTACTATTTTGTATAAAATGTTAGTGTTTAAGTAACAAAGAATGTGGTTGCTTGGGTTTCATGCAGTTGATTTTATTTTACATTGCATTGCAGGAAATCTGAGCCAAAGGAGCAGGGTAGAACACAGCTGAGTTTGTGGGCACACATTTCCTTTTTTTGACATCAAACAGTGTTTGAAAATATGAACCAAACTTATTTGCCTATAAGACTTGAGAAGAATATTCACCATTTTAATTCAATTCTAATGATTGATGTGATTACAGCTCCAGGCAATGAGCTGGTCACACAGCCTAAGAGTCTGAAAAGAGCAGCAGCAAAATTAATGGAAGACAGGAATGGAATAATGAGAGTTTGTTAGTTTCTTAGTCCCCAGAGATCTTGAATTCCACAATTTCTGAATCACAGAAACATCCCAAGAGAGCAAAACCAATAATAAAGCACACTGCATCACAAGATACCCACTCTGACTACCAAACAGTTCATTCAAACCAACGCAGTTTTGAGGATGTAACAGCAAAGTATCCACAGCTAAAACAATAAAGTGCTGAATATAATAAAGCCATTTCAGAGTGAGAGTGCTGAATCATTAAACTTGGAACAAGCAAACTCCTACCACACTGAACACAGAGGCAAAGCTGGCCTTGCTCTTGCTGTCTCTGAGGTTACACGATTGATTTTAACCATTGTTCAATGGTTGAGCAGACAAGAGTCATAGCAGATCTGCTTCTTGGCATCCAGAAGGACAGCAACTGCTCAAAAATACTCACTCAGGCAAAAAGGTACCTGGTACAAGCAAACAGGGAGCTCCCTTTAACTTGCTAGCAGAACAAGTAGTGCATGGGTGCCTTGGAGAAGATGTAGCTGTACACTTGTATTCCTCTTTCAGTGCCTATACATACATGCTTTCCTTAAGTCCAGTTGCATGCTGATGCAGACTTGGGCATAGAAATTGGAAATAGAAAAAAAAAAAAAAGCTCATTTTGGCAACAGGAGGCCTTCCTGAAAGCATAGTAACTGAACTCTGACACTACCCAGACTCTCTGAATCAACAGAGGCCATTCAATTCGACATCTGTTCAGCAAAGCTAATCACAGTCAGTGTTTAAACTTCAGAGCAGACAGGGAGATGAATTAGAAATCTGAACTCTTAGCAAGTAGAAGAGGAAACTATTGGCAAGTTTTTAAAAGCCAAAAATTCCCAGGGTTCCATTAGATGAAGAAAATTTGAGATGTTTGCATTGGAGTTTTAACTCTCCACTCAGCAAACACACACTGTCCCATTAGTTGTCAAAACAAGTAAACTACTGTCCTAACAGCTCCAGTATTTGAAGTCTACTTTGCTTAGCAAATCAGTTATTACAACTGTTCTCCCAAGAAAAACAGATTCTTTCCCCATTTCTTTCTTCATTTATAGCACTATAAGTGAACTATTTTACAAAACAAGCATTATTCCAATAAATCAAATTAGCTGAGGTAGGTAAATCACAAACTCATTGACAATAAGTTTTATGAAAAATTAAGTAGCTGACATACAGCAACATTGCCATGAGCCTCTTACTCACACTGCTGTATTTCTCAGCTTGACACAGGCACAACTTTGCTTCTGAGGTATAAAGAGACTCCTAATTAAATCTTCAGTCTTCAGTGTACCAGGATTTATTCTTCTTTATATGAGCTCAGATTATTATATTTAATGCTGAAAAACGTTAATTTTCTGCCTAAATTCACCAAATTACAGATGGGATTTCCTTACAATCTTTGTTGTTTCAAATTTCTTTAAAATTTATTAAAACTTTTTAAAAAGTGCAACACATTATTTTGGTTGAAATTAATTGCACTACTATTCCAGTCCCCAGAGTGGGCATCTGAACAGCACCATTCTTAAAAAACTTCCAATTTTACATAAGGTTAGTATTTTGGAGTGATCTTAATCCACAGTCATAAAATTCCACGTAATTACCTGTGTCTTAATGGCCTTGGGCTTTGAATACAATCACTGGTCTTTGAACACTGCCTGTCACTTTTAGTGCTTGAGTATTGACATTGTATCTCTTTTAGGTTCTTTTCAGCCCTTTAATGACAATGCCAATTAATAATGCATCATTCTCTTTCCTCTAGGTAATTTTAATTGCTGTAATTTATGTCCCTAGACAATTCTTGCACTACAGATGCAATCTATACTACTGCAGCGATTTAGAAGATCACACTCTCAAGGTCCTTAGCAGATAAACAATACAACTTCAAGTTTATAGACATCAGCTATAATTGACATCAATTACTGTTCAAGGAAACAAATCATGATATTACAGGTAATAAACAGATCATTTTTATGTTCTGGAGCAGTGTGGACTTCACCAGTAAGGCTTTGACAATTAATTGTAGCTTCATAATGCTTTACGAAGATACTCAGATGCCTTGAAAGGGAAAAATCCACCTAAAATTAGCAAATATAGAGGTTACACACTTCTTCAACGAGGCCTATACCTTTACATAGATATTCTCAGAAATCCATGAACGCCACCTCTGAGGTAGTATTAGAAGGCAGCAGAAACACTCAGGCTTAAAGCCTGAGACAGTACATAAGATCAACTTCAGCTTTTTATTAAAACATGCTAGCAAACTCATGGGCACAAAAATAAAGCAAAGAGAAGAACTGCTTATCACTAATCTATTCAGCTCTACAGATAGCCCAAAATGAAGGGTATAACCATGAACTGCATCCCATATTAGATTATTATTCAGTTCATCCCCTTGCCAGTATTAGGGATGCTTCACAATTCATATTCCAGTGTTTTGCTTAGTACAGCTTACATTGATCCATAGCCCTGTGAAGTTCAGTCCCTCTGTTTTTACTGTTACCTCCTGATACTTTCAATCCACTTCATCAAAACCATCAAGCCCCTTGTGCCGTGGTTTCCATTTCCCTTCCAAAGCCAAGCATCTTTCTGGCCTAAAGCATCACACCCTAGTCTCATGAATTATTTTTCTGAGGCACGTTGGCCCCATTCACCTCTGTCCAATGGACATAAAAACATTTCCCCTTTCATAGAGGATGGATGAATGGTTCAACTTCAACAAGGTCAGAAATCCATGAAAAAAGATGTGAGTGGCTAACTTGCTTGCTACCTCAGTAGACAAATATATACACTGGATTTAACTTACTCCTACCTGGAATGCACCTGAACACTATTGCAGATTATTTTAAGACTAGTCCCTGCATTCAGTTGTACTGAATGAGACTAAAGATCCTGGACATAATTTGCTATTTCTGCTATTGATATAAGTATTATATTTCATTCAAATGATGGCCCTCAGGCACAGTAATAACTGTAATTCTTGCATACCAAATGTGCACCTGGTTAAGCAATCAAATAAATTCAGCTCTACAAGTGTCACAGACAGTGCAATTTGTCCCAGTCATCTTTAACTGATCCTTTCTCTCTAGACACAGTGCTGTTTTAAGAGATGAGATGACTAAATGAAGGATAAACTGAAAAGTAAAACTTGCTGTGTCTAGCAATGTATATATCATCATTCAATTTCCAAGCACCCACTGAAGAATTTCTGAAACAGTACACATTTTAAATTGGTCTATAGTGAATTCTACTGTTGCATGTTATCCTCAGAACTCATCTAAAATACTCCATAAATTTGCAGGTACAAGTAAACAGAAAAAGGTGAAATCCTTTATCACTCTGGTAATACATGCTAAGCCAAAGCATGCCAACTCACACAGGTGACATCCATAATTCTTCTTCATTTTTAGAAATTATCAATTTACACCTGCAGACGAAGTTTGCGTCTAATGACTTCAGCATTACTGTCAAACTCATTTTGAATTTTTTTTGTGCCTAGCACTGCAGTATTTCTTTTTAATTTCATGTATTGTATCTTATTCTCAAGCTGGGGAAACGCTCAGCTTCATATTCATATCTGCTCATAGTTCTGATGACTCCTTCTAGTTCTCCCTCTAAGGCATAACACGCGCAGAGATGTACCTTCTCTCATGTCTTTCAGAAGAAATATCCTATTCCAATCTCTGCTACCTTCTTTTAGCTCCACACACTCACCTCCTTCTCCACTTTTCCATCTCTAATAACAAATGCATGGCCAATAGCCACTTTTCTTTCAGACCTGTATCTGAGGGTAGCCAACATGTCAGAGCCACAAAATGAACTAATCCTTTTTTCTTTCCACATAAAAAACTCCCCTTCCCCCAAGCTGACAAACTGGGATCTCTTCTTCACACAGTTAGTCTCTGCAAACTGTTAACAGAAAGAAGACATCTTCAAAGAGAAATGGTCTAAACAGGCAAGAGTGAATGCCTTTTCTCTTCCCACTGAATTATCCCAGTGCAACTGCACTGAAGTCCCTTGACTCCAAATTAATGCCATATTCTATTCTTGTCCCGCCATAAGTAGATTCAATTTGATATTAAACTCATGGGTTTAAAAGCTACCTCTCTTATCTTCCAAATCAAGACTATTTTTCCATATAGAATACTTTCCAACTGCAGAGTTTTACTCGGCCAGTTGGGTGTTACAGAAGAGTGACATTTGCAGGCATCAAGACAGCTGGATGGTGAAAAAAAAATCCACATTATTCTACATACATCCAAGGCCTGAAACAACAAAAACTAATTCAATCTAATTCAACACAGCCATGCTTTATTCTTTCTATAAACATTCTCAAAAAAACATTAGCATTGCATTTGGTTTAGGAAAACACTGTAGTATAAGGGAAGTTTCTTTTTTCAGTCTTAAGCATCTGCAGTACCTGGGGAGATCGCAATGTCTTGTTAAATTCTTCCTGGAAGAAAAGTGGACTGACAGAAGTTACTAGAATTCTGCACTCTGCTGAAAACTACTTGGCAGATGAATTGTTGTCCTTCCCACAACAATTAGGGAGCACAAGGAGGAGAAAAGAGAAAAAGAGGCACATAATTAAAAGCTTGGTACTTTGTTTCAGAGTTTTTAGGTATATTGTTTAAAAAGAAAACCATAACAGGATGGATTTGAATACATTAAATATGTACTCAAATCGTGGGTATAGTAATGGAATCAGCACCCATAAACAGCCTGCACCACCTTCCTGTAGTCCTTATCCCTAAAGCTGTATGGCAATTTACATTTTAACTTTTGAGAGGAAGGTTTTTGAAATTATATCCATTAGGCTAAACAACTAATTCATGAATGTCATTAACAGACAACTTACAGACATGTTTAAAAAATCAGAACTCAACCTTTTTTTTACATATTTGCCTTTTAAATATAAATCTAGTCTCAAAATAACACCATTTTTCCCATTAGTGTTTACACTTCAAACAGAACTACTTTCAAGCACAAATATAGGAGATGAGCTTCTTCATACCATTCCTATATTATAGAATATTCATGCAAAGCATTTCCAGTCCTTTGAGACAAACAGGGAGTATCTGAAGTGTCCTCAAGTGCCCGCAATGTAGGCAGTGGCAATTACCCTTCCTGCAAGTGTCAAAGTGCACTGAAGAAAGAAATCAAACAAGAGAGGAGTCTCTGACGAGTTCAGTTAAGTAACTGAAATTAGGACAATTGCAGAGGTAATTTCTTTTCTATAAACAGATAGAGATGTTATTTATTATTATATCCATCAGGTAGTATATGAAATCTTTGATGCTAATTCAAAACATTTTAATTTTTTGCCCTTTTTTGCAAATGCACATGCAATGAGTCATATTCAGTGAAGAGAATTTCTGAAGTTTCTTCCTGAAATACTATTTCAGAAATGTTCTAACATTTTCCTTTTTCTGTCATTCTCACACTTCCCTACTTACACCCTAAAAAGTTAATCACAGTTCATTGCATTGTGAGGTACTCAGAAATGACTTGTGATAAATGAATGCATGACATCAGACTGCCCCATCAACAAGAGGGCAAAATTACTTTTAGTCACAAAACTTCACCTGAACACATAGCACGAGACATTAACCAGAACACAGTATATATTTCTCACCTGGTCTTGAAGGAATTAAGGTTCAGCCTTCGATCTGAAAAAGTTGTTCTTGGCTTAATAGCAGCAACAGCACATTGGTACAAATTAATAGAAACATCAGATATATCTATACAGGAATAACTTCTCTCATTGATTTCTTTTTAATCACAAGGGATATCACTGAGCTTAGGATTTGAAATATATGAAAAGCATGTTCCCAAGCTCTTTTAAAAGTTTGCAATCTGGTTTTTTTCAACCACTAACCAAGAGAAGCAGCTCCCTTATAAATTTATGAATAAGGGAATTACACTGTGTGTAATTCCAATTTTTTCAGTCACAGTTGGTTTTTTCCTCTAGCAGTAGGAATACTCAGAGTTGAAATAGGGAAAGGACCCATGGAGACCACCACCAAATCTGAAATCCTGTTAAACAGCTAACAATACCAAAACTAACAGACCCTGACAGAATAAGCTCATAAAAAGAAAGACCAGGGACTAAGTTGTGGAGCACATTAACAGTCTTTATACATAGAACTCCCTGTACCCTCCCATGACTGACAGAAAAAGTTCTCATTTTCAAGATGCTCCAGTCAGTAAAGAGAGAGGGATTTAATATCCCACAACTTAAAATTCCTTTTGTTTCAACTTAATTTTCAAGAAAACCAAAACAAGACAGAGGCTGATATTCTACATCTTCTGCTGCCATAAGAAAAAAACAAACAAAAAAAAAAAAACAAAAAAAAAAACCAAACAAAACAAAAAAAAAAACCAAAACAAATATCCCAAGAAAATACAGGACACATTTTCGTGATTTAAATTTAGGCACAAAGCCACATTGTAACAACATAACAAACCACAACTTAGTATTATTTCTACAGATTCTCTCTTTTTTTCACCTTTATGAAAAGGAGAAGGGCTGCAGTGCCCAGTAGGAGTCAATGTGGCGGATCTTTTACATACATGCCCTTAAAATAGAGGGGAAAATCGGTTTAAGCACCAGGCAGGATATTTGCTAAGTCCCATCTAGAGGGCAGCGGTTTCACAGCAAGCGACACCACCTGCACAGCCCTGTCCCAGCACTGGTTTATCGTGTTCATTGTGCTTTCCAGGGAACGAGGACAGATCAAAGGGGATCAGTTCTTGCCGTGGGTGCAGGCAGACGGATGGTCTCGAGCAAAACTGCAGAACACACCCAGGGCAGGCACTGAGCAAAGACACTGCTGCCTTGGGGTGTGCTCCAACAGACAAAGCTCCCAAGGATCTGTTGCAGCAAATTTCTCCTGTCCCTCTAGATATTGCATATTTGTAACATATGATCATCCAGAAGTGATACTTATGTCATAAAAAGTCCCAAAACAACACAAGTGTCTGAACAAGTGTCCTGTAACAGCCCAAAATTCCACGTTCCCCTGCCAAACCCGTCTCTGTACATGGACAACAAAGGACTCAGGATTGCTGTAGAAGTGTTTGTTTTTTGCCGAGCATTCAAGAAATTGTTTCTAGTTGTTGTTGCTGCCACAGGCAAAACATATAATAAGTAAGGATTTTATCTCCAAAAGAAATTTCTGCCAAAAAATTCAAGGAACAGACAGCACAGAAAGGATTGGCTCTAGAACAGCTGTTTCTCAAGGCTTCACCCTGTAAGCACTCGATGTTCTAATTGTCAGAAAATGCTCAGGTTGTTTTGGATTATGCACTACTTAACAGATCTGTGACACAGACAGTATGAACTGCTACTATGAACGGCTGTGAATAACAATTCCACGTTTTTTAGCTGATTATTGTATAACTTCACTTCCTTAAAAAAACCATATACTTCATGGACGAGCCCACCCAAGTGCCAGAGAATCCCATTTACATCAGAAAAGTGGTACTCAGATCTACCCTTAGACAACAACATCATTATTATTTTATGACTATATTCAGATTTATTTGCATAACACATCCATTCAATAATAGAATTGCATCAGTTGCAAACTTCCCTAACAAGATCTGTACAGGTTCTAGCTTAATTTAAAGCATGAAAAAGAGGGGAGTTCCTGGGAAGCTGCCAGCAGTAATATCCTCCTGCACTTTAAGCAAATAGTTTGTTTCCTCCACAGGAGACAGATCAATACTCAAGAAACAAAAACAAAACCAAGAAAAGCTAAAAGCTTAGTCATGTAAATCAGGGGGGAAGAAAAGTGAAAGAAAGCTCCTCATTGGCATTCTACAACTTCTGCAGGCCCCCATGGCCCATTAGCTAATTTCTGTTAAAACACAGAGCTCTGGAATGATAAATGCCAGTGGCACATTTCTAAAGGTTTGCGGTTACTGAAATAAACATGTCCCTGTTCCCAGGACACCAAGAGACAGAAAATTAACCAGAGGTTAACTGGGTCATTAGCTATAGCACAATATAGGTCACTGCAGATTTAATTTAGTTTGTATTCGGCTAAAGAATCAAATACAGCAACCAGTTCTCACAGCAGGAAAGCACGTAACTTCTCAGCATGCTGACGTATCTTGGATACCAGGGCACCATGTCTGCCATCATTCATACCACTTTTAACTGATGTCACATTACCTCGATGAATTGAAATACAGCATCTACACACACACGCATCCAACTTCAATGGTTCTGAATCTAAGTATTCAAACACATGCACAAATACTGAATATTAAACATCAAAGGTTTTCCTCCAAAACAAGGTTGGCAAGAAAGTAGTCAAGACACAAACCTATAAAAAAGTCATGTGGGTTAAGAAAAAACCCAAAACATTAGGCTTTAATGAGTTTGATCAACACACAAATAACATTATATAAGTATTTTGTCTCAATACAGTCTCTTATAAACAACATACCTCAGCAGCTTTAACATGAGAAGCCCAATAGCTCAAATGCTGCAAGAATTGGTAATACTGAATAAACATTTAGAACCTGTTAGTACCCCACAAATATGCATCAGTCTGCCCTAAAGAAGAGGATTTTGAAAGACTGCATAAATTATCAAGAATCCTATATAATGTATTTCAACCAGACGGGTCGATTTACTTTTTTAAAGCAGACTGATCTTAAGGCCTTGAAACAAGATTAGACAGAATAAAACAATACACAGATTTAAGCAAACACTTCGAGATCTTAAATTCTCTGTAGTAAAATTTTTATTACAAGTGTGTAGCTCCCCTAGAATTCAGAGACATCTAACACCCGCATTAGTAACTTATAAACCTAAAGCTTTTCTTCACTTCGCGCAGAGCTACAGAAATATGGCTCATGAGTTCCCTTGCCAAAACTTGCATCAAGATCAGAATTTAAAAAAAAAAAAAATCAGCATTTAACAAAACTCCATTCCATAGTACTATTCAGTCTAGCTTCATAATGACATGAAGATACAATTTCTGCAGCACAGGGTTTCTAGAGCAGATGATGGAAAACGTAAAACCATTTTGACATCAGAAGAATCACCAAGCAAATCATCCCCTGAGGAATCCTTTGAAGCCTTCAGGGAAATGCCCGGGGCCTTGCCCTGGAACAACACACCACAGTCACCGCCCGGGCCGGCAGAGCAGAGCTCCCCAGGGCACCCGCAGCACGGCCACGCACCCCGGCCGCCGTTCCCGGTTCGGACCCCGCGTTCCCCCTCTCCTGGGCCACGCACCCCGGCCGCCGTTCCCGGTTCGGACCCCGCGTTCCCCCTCTCCTGGGCCACGCACCCCGGCCGCCGTTCCCGGTTCGGACCCCGCGTTCCCCCTCTCCTGGGCCACGCACCCCGGCCGCCGTTCCCGGTTCGGATCCCGCGTTCCCCCTCTCCTGGGCCACGCACCCCGGCCGCCGTTCCCGGTTCGGATCCCGCGTTCCCCCTCTCCTGGGCCACGCACCCCGGCTGACGCTCCCGCGGGGTTCGGATCCCGCGTTCCCCCTCTCCTGGGCCATGCACCCCGGCCGCCGTTCCCGGTTCGGATCCCGCGTTCCCCCTCTCCTGGGCCATGCACCCCGGCCGCCGTTCCCGGTTCGGACCCCGCGTTCCTCCTCTCCCGTTCCCTCGGTGGCTGCGATACCCCCGCGGGCCGGCCCTGACCTCCCTGCGGGCCCGCGCCCCTCGCGCCGCCCCGTGCCCTCAGCTCACCGGCCCCGACCGTCCTGAGCCTCGTGCACAACACGCCGCCGCCTCTTTGCTCCCGATTCCCTTTCGGCATGCCTGAACAAACCTTTGCTGGGACTTGTCATGCAAAAGGCCCTTCTGGCTCTCCTTGCTGAGCTAGCTGTGCTGAGTGCGGTGTGTGGACTAGACCGCTTTGCCTGAATGCCCACCTAGGCAGCTTTCCACAGGAGATGCTTATTGGGAAATAGGTAGCGGCTTCCACCGTCTAAACTCCCTTGCTGCTGCAATCCCCCAATACAATATGGTTTCCATACCATATGCTTTAGTGTTATTGTTTGGAATTTGTTCTCCTTCCACCCTCCAACAGATGATGTGGAATGTTCCATAACATCTAAAATTTATAGTCAGCTAAATGTTATTACACTCCAGAGACATCTTTTTACGATACAGTAGTAAATCAACCTATAAAAGGCTTCCTGGGAAATAAGTTTATTAAGTGCCTCAACTCTATGCCTACTAAGAGTCAAAGAAATCCTCATCGTATTCCAACTTAACACAATAACCTTCACAATATACCAAACACATTCAGAGGTCATCAGATAAGCAATTCTAAATGCTGCTGCTTCTGAATACAAAGGTTACATGGGACTTAGAATATAGTTTTAAATTAACGAGTCTTACTGGTTTTATAAAACTAAGTCACAGAGAATCATTGTTTTCTTTCATTGGAAATGTTATCTTTCAACCTGCCATTTTTCTAAGAATTTCCCCTCTTTTTCAGCTGTCTTTTTTCCCAAATAATCTTATTCTAATCACAGTTACGCACACATCTTCAAGTTAGTTCCCTTCTCTTCACATCACCTTACTGATCCATACTCAACAAAGAGCTCAAAAATGCAAACTACCACCCAAGAGAAAGCTTCAAGAATCTTTGTGAAAAGTGCAATCCAAACATAAATGGTCAAAACTGTAATACAGGTTCAATTTAGTGAAAACATACATTTATAGGCAAAGAAATTCCATCAAGGGTTAGTAATTGTAACACGTAAACCCAGTACAACTTGCAGAACTTGCTGAGCCATGGGGACTTCTCAGTATCATACCTCTTTACATCTGTGTTTTTCTTACATGCTAAAGTGCCTTTTATCAGCTGCAAGAAGAGATAAAACAATGAGCTTGATAGGTCTCTGTAACTGCCTTGGTGTGAGAATAAGAATATTGGATTAGGCCAGGGTGTTATTTATCTGCAGTGGCCCAGAACTGTCTTTACTTTTGAGATTCTTAAACAGGTATTTTTTTAAGTCAACCAATAAAATACATACCAAGTTATTTTCCAATTTCTGCTGATACAAACTGAGGTACTCCATTGCTCAAAATATGTTTTCACCAGCTTCAGTACATGCATGATAATACTGCTTATAAACCCACCCCAAAATAAGGTCTTGAAACCTTACTTTGCAACATCCTTGGCGTATTTAGTAAGGTAGGAATGGATAATAATGTGCCCCTCAACTATGTAAACATGAACACAGCTAGGAAAGTGGCTATTGTGGCATGCTCTCTCTCACCTTTTCTGTAAATTAAAGAGACTAACTACTTCGAAATTGTCACATAAGGTTTTCTAAAGAAGGAAAGAAAAGTCAAGGTACTCAAGTAGAAGTCTGACAGATCAGAAGAATTTGCAGTGAACTGCATTGTACTTGAAGTGATTTCTAGCCTTGCATTTTCTGCAACTTACACACCATGAATAGGATTACTGTAATATCATGACTTAATCCTACTTTAGAAATAAGCAAGTTCCTATCTGCTGTAAATAATTTCACCTTGGAACTCCATTTAAGGCTCCTACCACAAAGAATAATTGACATCTTCTGCAGAGGTTTCCACTTGAAGTACAATAACTTCTCTATTACTGGTTTCTACAGAACACATGCTAACAAAGGAACGAAGATAACACAGAACAAGTATAACAGCTCTTTCTTTAGTGACAATATAATAAAAAAGTAAACTGGGACTGTTTCCTTCAGAAGACAGTACAAGGCTCGAAACACATCCAGCCAAGAGCAATCAGACACCCTTCCTAAGGCTGCTGGAAAACAGGACCAGGGGCTGGGCTCCAAGCTGTGAAGGAAGCTCCCTGTGCAGCTGATGATCTTCCTTCTGCATCAGCAAAGTACACAAGGTGAGCACAACAAACAGTTTGAATACTGTTTTGCAGTATCAGGGTCTATTCTAGGTTATAACCTTTCTAGAGGTTGCAGGAGTTCACTCAAAGGTAAATTAATTTATAGATGACATTATTTTCCCTTTTTTTTCCCCCTTCATCTCCCCACAGATGATGATTCATTTCTTCTGATTGATTCCTCTACTGGAAACATTTCTTCAAAATAGTGAAGCACAGGATTCTTGTCAGAATAGTGAAGTGCAGGATTATAAAATACAATTTTCTGGGAAGCTGACATACGCTCAAACATTTCATTTTAATTGACTTGAACTTAATAAGCTTAGTTTGTGTTGTGCAAAATAAATCAAAACTAGACAGTTCATTTTCTCACAGCGTATAAGAAAGGGATAGGAAATAGCAGAAATCAAGAGTATAAAAACTGGCATGTTGTAGTTCAGTGTTTTAAAATCCTGATCTGCTAAGTGTGAGACTTTTTTCACCAGAAAATAAAAATTAAGACTGTGATCAAGAGTCAGATTAACTGAGTCACTGAGATAAATCCAGAGCAGGTTTCTTAAAAACAGAGACCAGAAGTTTGAAAGACATTTAATTGTCCTTATTCTATGATGCTTTCAAATTTCATTCCAGGTTTGATTTGAAGATTTTTTTTAATTCAAAAGCACAACTGAAAACTTTGTTTAATACTACACCACATAACTACACTGCATTCATTAGTAACATATGCACTACACACCAGTGCCAACAAGATATTTCAATTTTTATTGCTATGCACACATGTCTACAAGGATAATCAGCATTCTGGAAAATTCTGACCTTGGTCTAGACTTGTTTTAAATCAAAACCACTTTGCAACAGTGGTTTCCCATGGATGTTAGGTGCTCAGTGCCAACCATTTTGCTCCAAGAGGCTGCCTGAAGTGTAATGCAGAACAGCATCCAACTACACACCAGGCTATGAGGACAAAGCTGCTCAGCATACACTAACATGTAAATCAAGAGCTCAAATTTAGTGTTAATAGCTTCTCTGCTTCTGATATAACACTTCCTTACTACATAGTCACCATTAAATTTTTTCACACATGTAATTAAAACAAGGGTCTAACTTAGCTTTATCCATCACAGTAGTCACAGAATATTTTTGATAGTTCAAAGTTAAAGCTTCCAGTAATTCTTAATATTTTTTAAAATTTAATATAGCTGTTCTTTTTATTTATTTAATCGTAACATCTTCATTCTTACAAAAACTGGCAAAAAATTTTGAGGTATCTGAAAATTATTTTTGTAATTTTGAAAATTACTTACTATCAAGGCTATCTGGTTCTTTGCAAACTACAGCCATATTACAAGATAAAAGCAGGATGAACTCACAGATTAGTTTTATTGTTTGATAGCACAGTAACTTCAGTTGTAATTCTAATGAGATAACTGGAACTGGCTGAAATATAGTACTCAGTCACACCTTAGAACATTGGTGCAGAAGCTATAAAATAAACTTATAAATTGTTCTAGATAATAAGCTATGATCTGTAGTTAGCAAAGTTAGTACTCCAACATGAAACCACAAATCCTTGCTCTACTAGAGACAGGAAGAGTAAAAATCACAAGGATTATCTGAAACTAGATTAAGCCTTTCCCTAAAGCCATGCTTAATGCATTCACCAATTAAACATGTAAGTTAGTATTACAGTAAGCCATCTGATGGAAAACTACTTAACAAGTGAACTAAATATGTTAAAAACTAAAAGACAGCCTCAAAATTTTCAAGAATATTGCAAGAGGAGCAAATTGAAACGACACCATTTTTCTAGAGTGAAGTGCTGGAGTACGTGCCTAATAAAAGCAGGACAAATTCCAATTCAACAGCAGTGCCTGAAAGAAAGGAAGACACCAACACACATATTAAGTATGCAAATCAGTCTCCAGCTTTTTTTATAGAGGTGAAAATTAATCCTCTTCTGCTTAGAGGGGAGTACTTTTGTCTTGCCATCGAACAACTTCCAAAAGAATATTTACATTTTCTACAGTCTGCAATCTTCTCATTTACCATTTGTCAGGGCCAGAAGATCTTTTACTGTACATAGGATGTTTGCACGTTTGACATTTTAACAAATGTCACAGTCTGAATTTAAAAATCAATTGATATTGCTGATGTTGCTAATTTAACACTATTAATATCATAGTGTAAACAGCTACAGAACCTACAGGATCTTGTACTGTATCCAAGTCTGCTGGTTGCAAGTCTGCTCTCCAGCAGACAGTACCAAGAAAATAATCCATGCAAATATCACAGGCAAGGTAATTGAATAGAATTTCTAATGATTGCTTTAATCTTACAGTTAGACTATCAAACGAGTATGACCAAAGACAGATCATTAGACAGAGATTTAGATGTACTGCTTGGAACTCATTTATCTACTCTTACAGATGCCTCCACTTTCATCAGTGTGCTAGGCTCAGAAACAGCTGAAGACCCCAAGTGGATCAGACAGCACTGCATCATGGTACTGCCAGACATCCAACAAGAGATGAAGACTGACCCAGTGAATTAGAAGGCAGAAGACACTTTGCAGTGGTGTCTTTGATGGCAACCATACTGTCTCACACTTCCATATGCACAACTAAGTGACATTTGTAAAGTAATTTGTCTCTGCACATATTATCCATAAAAAAAGCTTTCTAAGAGCAGAAACATATCATTTTTCTCTAAACCACTCAAGTCTTCCACATTGACTACTTCTCCCTCCAATAAAGAATGGATGACAAAGGAGCAGTTATTTAAGAAGTCCTTCAATGGTGCTGTACTGTAATACGTGGGAGAATAAAAAATTAGGTACTAGTCTTCTATCATGTGTCTACCAAGTATTTGTTGTTGGAGAAGTATTGAAACTTTAGTTCTTAGCATTTTGGCACCTTAACTTTCCTTAGAAGCAAGCTGCAATTTCCTAGACTGCATATTTCAGTCACAGTAGTAAAAGATACAAGTTTATAATTTTAACTAAAATTATAAAAAGAGAGCAAAACCCACCCTAAAACACACTCCTGTCCTTTTTGATTGTGTTCTTTCTGCCCACTGAAAGGCAGAAACTCTGGGGTAACATGCAGGTAATTGCAAATAAAGATGCATAAAGAACTTCACATTGTTAACACTTCAACCACAAAGACAGAATTCAGAAGAAAAATAATAAATCTATAAGCAGATCTAAGAAAATCTATACAACAGGTCAATTGATCAGGACTTTCAGATACCAAAAACCCATAAGGTATTTTCCTTATTCAGTTTCCACACTGAAAATAACATCAGCTTCTGACACAACTCGGCATCTTTTAGATGCACAATCTTCCTTTCCCACATACTACTCAAAATCACAAGTTCTTATACACAGCAATTTAATCTATTAAGTTGGAGAGTCATAGTCAACGACTCAATTACAGAGATGATCAGAACTGTCAGATCACAGTAGAACTACACTCTTTCCAGGGCTTCTTACCTCGGGGATCAGTAATTTCAGTGTTTCACAATGACTTTTGCCTAAAATCTTCAAATAAGACAGGCAGTTAAATTTTTTCCTTTCAGGAACTTGAAATAAGGTGCTGCCCATTTCTAAACAGAACAAGTCTTTCAGAAGCAATGAAATTTCATCTAATATGGATGTCATTTCCTGATGCATTCCACCATTCATGTCTGACATATTGATATTTACAGTTGCTTACCCATCACCACAAAGTTGCAACCTTCATTTCAGAATACTATATACAAGTTAGCAACAACTAAGAGCCTGATAGATTAGCTTTATTTTGACACTCTCTCCCACCAATCCATTAAATAAATATAGCTAATCAGTACTAGTGATTACTCATCAAAACTTTTATTTCAGTTCCACAAACTGCTTCAACTCACTGAACTTAGAGCTGCTATTCTGATTTTACTGTAAAAGGTGAACTAATGTTAGAAAACACACACAGAAATACAAAAGAACAAATAAAAACTAGAATAACATTTTTATAGAATTCAGAAATATTACACATCCTTTTTCTTCCTACAGAGGTCTGCCACTAATTAGCTGAAATTCTCCTTTATTGAACTTGTACTATCATTTCAGAATTTCTTCCCACACACCATTTAAGTGAAGGGTGAGGAAGGGTCATGGGGACAGGCAGTGGAGAAGCAGCTAACCAGCAACAAACTACATGGAGAAATTCAGACAATTTCCAAAAGTTAAACAAAAATCCAAGTGTATAAGAAATTCATATAAATGGGAAGTGGGGGGCAACAGGAAAACAAACAAAAGAACAAACACCCCAAACAACACCAAAAAAAACAAACGCCAAAAAACCATACACACAAAATACCAACCAAACAAAAAAAGACAAAGTAAATCTCACTCATTAAGCTTGTCAGGTTTCAAATTAAATCATGGTTTGTACTAGATTAAACTCCAGATATTCTCAAAAATGTAAGCCTATATGTCATTCCCTATTATGTCCACTCCAGCCTGAAAAACTGACCCAGCATACTGATAAAAAATGAGAGCATATTCTGTCCAGAATACTGCCAGAGACACCTAAAAAGGCAGGGCTTATCTACTCTTGATGAAAATTGGCAAAGGCCTGGAGCATTCTACCCAGAAGTGTGACCTCACTGGAATCTTTAACCAAGATTCTTTGATGGGTTTGTTGAAGTTCTTTATCATGCTTTCACTCAATTCTAAATTTCACAGTAAGACAACATCTGATGGTGGAAGGAAGTATGTTAAGAGGAAAAAGTGAAAAAAATACTGTGCTTCACTGAGGAGTTACAACTATTTAAAAATTAATTTAATGATTTCATAGCACTTTATGCTCTCTACAAGTCAGTAGAGAAGATGTAGCAAGTATCTACAAGTAACTTAGAGATATCTGGCTTTCCAATTAATTACTTTTAAAAACAATTTTGAAGGGAAGGTAAAATATAAATTTGCACCAAGTTGTAGAGGTTTTTTGACATTAGATATTAAATCTATCATTGCAAAAATACATATTTCTATTACACAGCAAAAGTGTTTGCTTTATTCTATCACCTTCTCTCTCACAACACAGAAGGCTCCTACTCATTTATAAATCAGTTATATTTGCAAATGTGATATCACCAAGTCTGTTTGAATTACCGTTTGTAGATAAGCAACCATAACTCTTCCAACCTGAGATTCTTATAACAGAAATGCTCAAGAGGAAGTCACAATAGTGAAATACACAGACTTTCTTGAAAAGAAAACATAGCCAGAGCAAAACAACATCCGTTACAACTTCTTTTGTTTGTTTGTTTAATTAAATAATATCAGCTACTTAGTCAAAAAAAACCTACAGACATTTTCCTATCCATTTAGAAGAAATGATGGAGAAGCTGGTAGTGAAAGGGGAAACGAATCAAATTAGTTTATGCAGTACAGACAACACTTTCAGCCAGAAATTACCCAAAATAAGACTTCTTGCAAGGAATCTATTGAAGAAAAAAAAAAAAAGAGAAAATAAAAAAGCCCATCAAATAATATACAGCCAAAACACAAGCACAATTAAAAGTGTCATTTTTTTTTTCAAATATCCAAGTCCAGGGGGAAAAAAAAAATCCAAGAAAGGATTTGAGACCAACATTCTATTTTCTGAATGAGACCAAAACAAACACCTACAAACCCCTCCAAATTCAAACGACAAAATATCCACACTAGGGGAAGCCTGTGATACCAGAAACCTGGCCTTCAATTCCATGATTTGTGTTGAAAGTGTACGGAGTTCACCTAACTCCAGAACAGAGATTAAAAATAAAGCTGTCCTACTTACACTAACATTTTGTGCATTTAACTTCTCTCATGTTCCATTTCCCTGCCCTCCCACCCCACCTCAAAAAAACAAGAGGAGTAGCTAAGGTAAATTGAGATGGTAGCAAGGACAGCTTAGCTTTTGAAGAGCACACTTCAACTTTTCAGTTTCTCTGCCGTAGAAAATGTTATGAAATGCAAGAATTAAAGTCTATAAAAAGGATTGACTCTGACGACTCTAATACTACTTTAAATCTCAAATATATGCTCGTGGGTGTCAGTTTTACTTTCACATAATGGGAAATTCAAAAGAAACACTAAACATTAGCAGGGATAAGCTACAGAGTATCTTTGTGCAAACTCATTGAAATTATTCTTGGAGAGGAGAGAGAGAAGGAAAGAGAATTGCTATGTACATAGCTAGCACAAAAACAAACAATCCAGTTGCATCCTTCAGAGAACTCAACCACATTATACTCTAGTGCATAAGTTCTAAAAGCACGGCCTGCCATGCCTTATATCTTACATGCACTGAGAATAAACGCTATTGCACTGCAGATTCATTTTGGAATGCAGCTGCCACTTAACCAGTTTAAAGGCTTTTCACAACAAGTCTCTGATAGTATAAGAAGACATTCACTATTAATAGGAAAAAAAGCCAAAAAACCAATTTATTGCCATGGTAAAAGTTTTGGAAAAAAACATGGTACTTCTACCAATAATTTCCTACTAAATTTAACATTAGTCACAGAAAAGCATAATCACTTATGCATCCATTCACATGTCTGAAGGTTGGAGAAAACAAAGGAGATGACACAGATGCTGCACCTCTGCATGCTTTAACAGCCATACATGACTTTAAAACAAACCAACAACGACAACCAAAAAAAAACAAAACAAAAAACCCCCAAACACAACAAACAAAAAAAACTCTGAGAAAAAAATAGTCCTACAGTCAGATTTATGCCTGGTGCCTTGCAGGGCTCTTGAATAGGCCAGCACAAGGCTAGAAATCAGAAGTTTTTAGTACAGGACGTTATTTGCCACTGTCCGACAGACTGACCTTGGACAAGTCACTTCCCTGGCATCTCATCTCCCCACTGACAGTCCGTCCCCCGCTCTCCACTGAGCGCCGAGCACCGAAACCCGGTAATTACTCACTACAAGCGGCTCTGCATCGGTGAAGCCGGAACACAGGGAAAGGGGGAGCGGGAAGAGGGAGCAGCGGCTCCCCTCGCCTATCGGTGATAAGGATGCCCCCGGCATGGATTCCGTCTCCCACCCGGGGGAGAATTCCCCCAGCCTTTCCTCGTCTCCCCAGCGCCCCGGTTAGACTGGAGGAGGCGGCGGCTCCGGCCCCCGGCCCCAAGCGCGGGCGGCGGCCGCGCCCTCCGGGCCTCGCGCCCTCCGGGCCTCCCGCCCCGCCGCACGAGCGGCCCCGGGGGCCCCGGCCGGCTGCGCGTGGATGCGGCAGCACTCGCAGCCTCGCCGGGCGGACACTCACAGGTGCTGGAGCCGTGAGAGGCGAGCACCGTTCCGCAGCGGAGGCGGTCTCGGCAGCCCAGCGGGAGGCGAGCGATCTGGGCTGCGGGCGCTGCGCCCCCGCCGCGGAGCCGCCGCTGCGGCGGCCCGCCCGCCCTTTCCCGCGTCGCTGGCCAATGCGGGCCGCGCCAGGAGCCGGCTCGAACCATCTGTTGCGAGGCGCCTCCCCCAGCCCCTTGCCGGGGGCTCCCGCCCGAGCGCAGCCAAGGAGGGGGAAGCCTGCAGGGAGCCCGCGGCCCCTGCAAGGAGCTCTTCGCCCTGTGCGTCTCGGGGGCTGGGGCCGAGCTCCGCCTCCTCGTCGCCCCCCGGGAATCGCCCCGTCCCACGGCTGCCGCTTCTCCCTCAGCGTTCGGCTCCCTCACAGCGCGCTCGGCGCCCGCCCGGGGAGCCGCCTCAGGAGTGCCGGGTGGGGCGGCGAGAGGATCGGGGGTGCCGGGGAGCCAGAGCTCCATGTGGGACTGCTCCTGCTCAGGTGTGTAGGCGATAAAATCCCGACCTGATAGAATGTTTGCGCTTCCCACCTAATAACAGGAATTGTCCGCGTGGAATGTTGCACGGAGAAATGTGTCTCATCCTGCTTCGTTGTGAGAAACAGGGCTAAAATCTGTTTTTTGACTTAGACGTTTCTTGGGATCAAGCTCTCCCAAAAGAGTCAAGCCTCTTTCACTATTTAACGGGTTTGAGTTTTAGCCTTTCACGTTCCCAGTCGGAGAGTTTCCCCACAAACATGATAACGGTCTATCTGCACGGTCCTTTATTTTGGGTCTTCACCCCAGGAAACAGTAGTTGAGATACAGCACAAGTGTAAAATTTCACCAAAGCAGAGCGATAGTTCCTGTTTTACTTCTCTCTTTGGAATAATGTTTCCTTGTTGCAGACCTCTCTAGTTATGATTTTTATCCAGGTGCCTATGTGTCCTGTCGATTCTGCAGAGAAAATCCAGGGACTAAGACACTAGCTCTATTTGAACAGGTTCTAGAGTAATATTTTTAGGAAGTCATGTCAAGAAAGAGATACAAATTTCTCTCAACTTTCAATAACTTAAACTTAAGATAATAATCTTGAGATTCATGCTGTGTAAAGGAAAAAAAGTGCATTTCTTTCATGGGTTAACACAAGTTCTAATTTGTCTTTTTTTTTTTTTTGAAACTGTTGGATTCTTATATCTCACCAGAACAGTGTCAAATTATGGATTTAAAACTGGAATATGGACCAGACACAATTTGCAGAACTTCGAGGATTTGAGATATAGTCAATTTTATGATGGGCTGAATGTCAAAGGGTCAAAATAAGATGGCTAATCTTGCAATTAAATTAATCATGGGCCCTTTGCTTATTAAAAAAAAATATTTCTGAAAGCCAACCAGTTGTATTTTATACTAATGCTGTTGTGACATGGCTTGTAAGTGGTTCAATATGTTACTCGAAATAGACACTTTCAAAGATGGGATCTATTTCTTGCCCACTAAGTTATATCTTTGCATTAAAAGGGTTCAACATAGCTGAGCTTTATCTTACTATTACAAAAAAAACCCTCTAAAAAGTACACAAAATTAAGTGATTGCAATCTTTCTTGTGAGACTCCAAATGGATGAAATTTTGTTCTCAATATGCACATGTAATGCCTCTAAATCTGAAGGGATGATTTGTCATTATAAGATATTTTTAAGGAATGATTTCTATATAGTTATAATTAACAGAATGATAAATTGGCTAGTGAATCTTCCATTAATCTTACAAAGTTGTTCTCAAGCCTAGGTTATTCCCATATATATTCCAATCAAGACTGAGCATAAGAATGTTGTGAGATATTATATATGTGCTGAGGCCCAGAAAGCCAGCTGAATCCCGGGCTGCACCAAAAGCTGGGTGATCAGTGGGTCAAGGGATGTGATTCTGCTCCTATGGGATCCCACCTGGAGCGCTGCACCCAGCTCTGAGGTTCCCACCGCAAGGAGAGGGGGGACCTGCTGGAGCCCCTCTGGAGACAGACTGGGGGTGTTCAGCCTGGAGGAGGGAACGCTCCAGGGAGATTTTAGTGACCCTTCCACTGCTTAAAGCACTCCAAGAGAGCTGGAGAGGGACTTGGGACAACAGCTGGAGTAACAGGACAAGGGGTAATGGCTTTCCACTGACAGAGGGCAGGGGTAGATCTATATTAGGAAGAAATTCTTCCCTCTGAGGGAGGTGAGGCACTGGTGCAGGTTACCCAGAGAAGCCATGAATATCTCATCCCTGGAAGTGTTCAAGGCCTGGCTGAATGAGGATTTTAAGCAATCTGGAAGATGTCCTTGCCCATGCCAGCGGGGCTGGAACGAAATGATCTATAAAGTCCCTTACAACACAAACCATTCTATCATTCTAGGATAACAGCATTTTCTCCTGTTTCATTCTAAGCAGCAGATATTTGGTAGTCTATAGAGTGTAAAATAAGGTTTAGAAGCTAGGCAGTGTTTTTGTCAAATATAGTAAACATCTTAAAATCATCAAAGGTCCTTTGTGAAAGTCATTTAGAGAATAAGCCTTTCTTGCATTGGTTAAGCAATGCATTAACATTACATGCAAAGGTAAAGCTGCAAGCTCTTATAGTTTAGGAGACCAAAGATGGATAATGAACAGGTTTCCGCAGAATTCATGATGAAAAACACTGTATCCCTGAAAAACATGGTTTTCCTCATGAAACATTATTGTGGTATCTAATTATGGGAGTTCAATGACACGAGGGTCTGGTACTGCCATGGAAACTATTCAAAAACTATTTTCATGTGTTTTCCATGTTCAGTAGGTGTTCATTAATGCAATAAGCCTAGGAAACACCATCTCTTGCCATTCCCACGTTACTGTTTTGCCCTAAGAATTTCTCTTTTTTTATGGTTGTGTCCATGTTGCATATGGTTACACTGTAATTTTCTTTCCCCATCTTTTCTTTATGCAAAGCTGAGTGAGATGTAATCTATTAGGGTGATGCTTTCAGCAGAGTTAAAAATGTTGATATACACTGGCTGTTACAGTCTTTTTTTTTTAATCCCTAATGTCTTGGAAGATCCATTAACCTTAAATCAATCCAACAAATCTGATTGTTGTTGCCAACTTCCTTTTTCCAAATAAAGATATATCAATTTACATTAATTGATCAGTAATTAATTACTTGTGTGAAGATAAAAGCAAACCCTAAGATCCAAAGAGTGCAAACTTGAACCATGGATTTAGTTCCAGATCTTGAAGCAGGCTGTTCTCTGAGGTGAGCCAGCTAAAGCCATACAAGGGGAACTCAGCATGTGAGTGCAAAAACAAAGTTTGAATTTTAACCCACCTACTCCTTTTCCTTTTTTTCTGTATGTTAAGTTCCCAGTGGAAAAAAAAAAAAACAACTCAGGACTGGAGAAACTACTCAGAAACATACCTTGGAGCCTTAGTCATAAAGTTGCTTTGTTATAAAGGCAAAACAGGTCTGTGGTAATGTTGCCACTTTTTATAAAGTGTCAAAAGCTACGATTTTGTTGTTGTTGTTGTTATGTGCTAGTGATGAGTCAGGAATGTTATAAAAATGAATGTGCTGTTTCAAATGTGGCAAGACCTAGCCTAGATTTAGTGTAGCATATTTACCTAAACAAAAAAATTGATCTCGGGAGCTGCAGAACTGAAACCAGTTGAAATGTCGTTTAGCTGCTGACACCAGCGAGCCAGCAAAACCATGGAGGGACAGTGCTAACTGCTGAGGCCAGCAGATGCTAAGTGGAATGTTAAACTTCTACCCCACAGGACCATGTCTTCTGCTGTCAAACTGTATCTGTAAGAGGAAGGGGAAAACCAGAAAAGTAACAATCAGAACAAGAAGTACTTAAGGAAAGAGGTGTCTAAACTTCAGCCGGTAAGATTGTTGTCCATTAGATTCCAAGATAAGTCTGTGTAAACACAGCTACCAAAACTGTGAGGTTTTGCATGTTCTTTGATAACTGTGGTAACTGGTAACTGCAATCTCATGTTTCCTATCCCCTTCCTCAGAACACATTTAGGGAAATGGCTCGTAACTAACAGGGAAGTGTTCAGCAATAACAATCTGTAGCTTTTAGAGCACTTTTTTGTTTCAAAGGGCTTTGCAACCACTGATTAGTTAATCAGTTCTGTGTTCAGTTGTGGGGAAGCACACAACCTGTCCTCTAAACAGTTGGGCTTTGTCATGGGTCCTAAAGATTGAACTTTGCTGTGAGCTGGGTGAGTGAGCAGGTGCAGAGGGTACTGGAGCGATGGCTGCTGAAAGCATGCTGTTTGGACAGCTACAAAGAGCATGCTCAACAGTAGCTGTAAATCTTTGCCTTTCTTGAGGTGTGAGATGGTACACAGAGTAAAAATAAGCCTCATTATCACCTTCCACAAGTTAGATTTCTCCTTTGCTGTGTTACATATAAAGGCAGTTGCTGTGCTGACAGAAGGATCAGTCATCAAGTTCCTTCTGCTACCCACTCATGCTCACAAATTAATTTCCTTTTCTGACTTTCTGTATCTTTATAAGCATCACTTGCTGTATTCTTTTCTACATTTAACCTTAAACAGATTTAATTTTAGACACAATCCCTCTATAACATGGAATCTGCCTTTTCAGTCCAGTTCACCAAGATGAACCCACTCGTCTGGATGGATCCACTTCCACAAAGTGCCTTTGCTTTAGGTAAGAACAGGACTCCTTGGCTTTGTACCTTCTACAGCTTCTGTCTCAGAACACTGATCCTGCCTTTTTCAGCTGGTAATCTAAGTGATCTGAATGATATGTGTCACAGCCCATTTACAACACCAGTTGTTGGTAACTAAACAAAATTTCTTAATTTGAAGTGCATAGTACAGTCATGTACTTCACATGTACATAGTTAAAATGGAGTGCTGCCAGTGAGGCTGTATGAACAATTGCATGTATCACATGTCAGTTTTGATACAGTGCTGCATCTGGCAGATTATTATAGAATGTATTTTTTCAGGATTTGGTAGAAGACAGCACCTGAGACATTTTGGTAAGACTAGCAGAACTTTTTTTTCCTATCCAGTATGTTGAGGAAAAGCATCTTGAGAAAGAACACAGGAAGTCTTTTCAGTGGGGAGAAAGAGACAGGGAGAAAGTACTTCATATAGTTTAGAATTCTCTGCCAAGTTACTTGCTGTAGAAACTTCTGCAGGGACACTTTGTAAGCAAAGATTCCTTGGACTCTAGTAGGGGACTGGGTATTTTTGTGAAGATGTACAGCTTTACACTGCACGACCAGGTTCACTTTATTTACTGTGAAATGCCTGCCTGCCTGCCAAACTGAAAAAACACTCCCTTGCTAGCATTTTAGCTGAGGAAAAAAAAAAGGTAAAATAAGTACTTCAATATTGCTTTATTGCAGTTTTTAGACTCTACCCTTCAGACAGAAGAAAAAAAAAATTATTGCATTAATAAATGACCCCCTCAAGATCTGAAAACTGCCAGGGCTCTCCATCTCCTCATTTCTAATGAAGCTTTGCAATTTCAACAAAGTCACAAAGTTGTGATTGTACTGATATACCACACCTGTACATACATGTGTGGTGTGTATGGGTGTGTGACATGCTTTAATTGTATTTGTACAGGGAAAGATCAAATAATCCCATAAAACATGGTACAGATCTCATGATTGATGATTTAATTTTCAGCAAGGGAAGTTCAAAGTGAGACTAAGAAAAGAGGGATCTCTGAAGTTACTCACTCTTGCAAATACAGATTGTGCAGAAATCTGACACAGTTCATGTGTGTTTAATGTGCATAAGGCATATTTCTGATTACAAGTCCATGGACGTTTCCCATTATTTCTGTATTTCTAAAGCAATGTCAATTGACAAAAGTGCAATTTCTTCATTCTTAAATGCCTGAGGAATTTAACACAGTTATCTGTGGGAAATGTTTCTATTGGTATTTGGAGGATGTATTTCACTTATACAGTGGTACTACAGGTACCACTGGTATATTAACCAGTAATTTGGATCTGTAATTTGCAGATGAAGAACAGTACTCCTGTGCTCCTTAAGGCTTTAAGTCAGCTCCAGGTTTCAGTCTTCACCAACAACAAGCACTCATTGGTTTACTGCTGTTTTCAGTCACACATGTTAATTTGCACTGTATTTAAACATTTTTTTCATACTTCTTGTTCTACATCAAAAATATAATAAAGTAAAAAGTACAACTATAGGCTAGGCTACACAAATATACATTGGTAGATATTAAGAGAAGCAGGAACCATTGTGACAGATTAATTAGATGATCTGGCATCTTGTTTTTATGGTTATGTGGCAAATCTTTCCAGCTTCACTGATTACCACTGTCCCTACTATGGGAAGTGTTCAATACCACAGATATCGTTAGGCAGTGTTTAACTTGCATGTGCCATGTGTTTTGTACAGATTGAGCCTTAAAAATCAAACTCTTCTTTTGGGACAAGCAGTTTGAACCACAGTCACAGCTGGATTTAGCTGTTTGCCTTTACTACTTGAAAGTCTCTAACAGAATTGCCATTTCTTTATTGACTTAGTATCAGGACTCAAATCAGACCTGCACCAGTGAGATACATGTCAGTAGATATGAAGACAGATTTTGAATCTCTAGGGTCTCAAAGACAGTTGAATTGAAAGTACTTGCTTATGCTAGACAGCAGAGAATATATATGCAAAAGCAAAATTTCTTTTGAGTTTTATTTTCCCAAATACAAGCACTGCATATATTCTTATATATACTTTCTTTATGTTGTAAAGAGTTGTCCTGATCAATATAGATGTGTATAAATATGTCTTTTATTGAAGGATGGACAAGTGGTAGGCTTGAAGTCAAAGAGCTTTAGATAAAATTAGATTGTGAAGCATGCAACAGGTATTAGTCACAAATGAGACATCACAGTAAGACATCCTTCTTTGCACATAACCTTTCCTGATGTAGAAAGCAAGTGTACAGTCCCATGCTGTGCTCTTCTTGCTGCTTGGCATGTTGGTACAAAGCATAGAAATAATAAACAATTTCAACTCTTGTCTTTGTTGCAGAAAGGAATTCTGATTTAAGAAATATATGCCGTCTGTGACATCACATGCTGCAATTCCTAATTGTATGAACCTTTGGGGTTGGCCTCTGAGTTTTGTATTGACAGAAAGAGAAATCTGAATGTGCAGAGAAAGGGGGAAGGGACTGAGCTGTGCAGCTTCTAGGAAGCAGGAGCAGCTAATGAGGATCTCACACAGAGATTTTCATTGTATGGTTCTTACCAGAGAAACTACATTGTGCAATAAATACCCAGAGCCTTGTTTGATTTTTAACCCGTTCATCACTAAGATGAAATCCTGCCAAAGTAGGATGACATTCCCAGAATTAAAAAATGGGTTCTATTTTTTGCAAAAGGATTGAAATTTTGTCTGGAAAAATCCATTGAAGGAGGAGTCTTTTTTCATTAAGCAGATTTTCCCAGATAGTGTCCTTTTTCAGTATATGGTGTCATACCCCAAATTATCCCCCAATAAGTATATAGTTTAATATGCTTGGAACAGCAGCCATAAGAATCATGATCTTTACAGGCAGAATGTAAACTTAAATATTTATAAGTATTTGCAATAATATTTATTTCTATACTGTGATGATATAACAAAGAATAACTGCTGAATATACAAAATTGTCATGTGTTATTTGCAAACTGAAAATGTTTCAGAATAGAGACCTCCCAATAGCTTTGACACCCACACATTCAGGTTGGACCCTAAAATACATGAATCATGGTGTTTTGGCTCCTGAACTATACAAAATAACAAGCAAAGGCAGTGCAAAGGGATTGCAGAGTAACATTACCTAAAGCAGAAATGATTTAGATAAAAAAGTTCAGATTATTTCCTGCCATGTGGTGGGTGGATTATTTTCTGGGTTTGATTTTTCTGGGGCATTACTTGTTTGTGAGGTTTTTACTTTTTTTTTTTTATCATCAATGAAAATCATTATATTTCCTAAATTCATTTTCTTTCTTTTGAGAGGTAGTTGTCATTTGAAATTTCATCCCATTGCTTGACCACACTGGTTTTATATTTATTTAACAAACAAGTTAATATCTTAGCACAATGCATGAGAGAACTGAATACGAAGGAGAATTTCTTATAAATTGTATTACATTCTTTTTATTTGCAACTGTTGTGTTTCTTGCTTTGTGATTATGATGCACGAATATTAGTGTGGACAAAAATGAGTAGGCATATAGAAATAAATCTCAGATTCTATATTTTGTTCTGTTTGATTGTAAAACTCAAAACTCAGCTTTCAGTTTTTGTCAGCAGCTGTTAAAATAAGGAAATTTCCAAGTGTAGTCATATAACTTAATACTAAACCTGGAAAACATAGATCATGACTGGTTGCATATGCATTTTTATTTTACCTTCTTTTATTATTTGAAGAATTAATCTAAAAATCAGACCTTCCTTTTTGTGTAGCACATGGCATGCCTTTTTAATGTTGGGTAATACAGAGTAGTGCACGTGAAGCATAATTTAAAGCTTTTGCAGATGACATTTCTGCTTTCTGGGAAAGAGCAGCACAGAGAGCTGTACTGACTGCTGGCTTTGAGTCCACTTCACTCTGGAATTCCTGTGTCTGGTAGTGCAGTTGCTCTGTTCTTTGTGACTGTGAGTTATGGATCTATCTGCATGCAGTCCTTTGAGAATAACCAAGGCTCAGTGTAACCAAATGCCAGAAATCTCCCAGGGCTTTTTCTCAATATCATCATGGCATGGAAAACTTGCTCAATCCAAGGCAATCTCTATTTGTTTAACGTACATACTGTTTATTCCTTATAAAGAATGTATTGTTTACTTTCATTCTCAGATATCATTAAAGAAAACACCCCAGTTGTACTAAATGCAACTGGGAACTTCTGTTGGAGAACTTGTGCATGTTCTTCTATGTTAGAAGAGTAACATTTTGTGTAGAATTTTCATTTCTTTCTCCCATCTCCTCAAGTTTTGGTTTTTCCCCCGTATACAACAGGATCCTTTTATTGCTTAGAAATTCGTGCTGCTGTATAAACAATAAGCACATAAACTAGCCTCATAATCAGAGAAACACACGTGTTTTATTTGTTACCTATAAAAATCATCAGTCTCCTTTAGGTCTTCGCTGGAGGCAGTGCTTCTAGACGCTTCAAAAGAGTTCAGGCACATTTTCTTCTGAAATACAGGTGATGTGATTTGCAATGGATTGATTTCGACGCTGCATGTTCCATTTCATTCATTCATTCTAACCTTATATGCACCTTGTCATTTGAGAGACACTGAAATGCATAGAATTCAAAAACCTGTATGAAAAGAATGGCATGGCAGGACAAAAGAAAGGAAAAATATGAGTAAGGGGACAAAAAAAGAGAAAGTTTGCTAAAAGAAATAGAATCTTTAATTTGTTTATTCTTTTCCTGCTATTAACTAGATTTTTGCAAGGTCACTGCAAACTTTGAATGAAGAGCTAAATTATAACATTTCTGCTGACATTGTATTTGAGGTAGAAAATTAAGCTCCATGTAAATTGCTTAATATAAGACTCAGTCTTTTACCAGTTTGTTTTTTTGTGGGTTTTTTGTTTGGTTGGTTGGTTTTGGTTTGGCGTTTTTGTTTGTTTGTTTTGGTTTTGGTTTTTTATGGGTTTTTTTTTTTTGTTTTGGTTCAGTTTTGAAGGTTGGTTTCTTTTGTTTGTTTTTTCGGTTTTTGGGGTTTGGGAGTTTTTTTCAGTAAGTGCCTTACTGCCAAAAATTTTACTTTAGTGGGGAAAAACATATTAGTCCATGTCCATGTCCTGGACTATGTGCTGGCTCCTTTCCACTAAAAGGATCTATGAAGTTTTCCACAGCTGGCAGTGAGATTCCTTCTGCAAGTGGGAATCCTTGGCTGAGGCAGAGCTGGCTCACAGCTACCTTGGCTTCCATCTGTTCCAAATGGTTATAAGAGATTTGGAATATTGTCCTTCCTAACTGAACTTCCCATAGAAGCACAGAGACTTGAACTATGTGGTTTTTTAATTATGTGTTTATATTCATGGCTTATCATCTTCCTATGTGTAAGTCCTAAGCAGGTATTTATATGCTGTGTATATAAAAGGATTCTTTCAGCAGAAAATTTGTGATTTTGCACCATTTAATAGGTGAACTTTCTTTTGAGTATGTATCTTTCTGTCATTTCATTTTTGTAAATAGCTGTTTCTCCCTTTATGTGGATATTTGACTATTACTATGAAGAAACTGGGTACACTTCCTTTGGGAAACCTATGCTGATTCCAGTTCCAAGACCTATCTATCTTAATATTTAATGCATAACATCTGTAGCCTGTTACAAAATGTTGATTGAGACACAATGAAGAGTAAGTAGGTCTAGTTTGAGGTTTTTTATTAAAATCGGGATTTCATAGCAAATTCAAAACCCATTATTTTGAATTCAAAACATGACATCTAAGCCCACAAAGAGAAAATAATAATATTAACCTATTTAGTTTAGGTATAGGATCCAGAAGCACATAACACTGACCAAACAAAAGGCAGCAAACCTTGCTTGCCTTTTATATATAAAAATATATATATCAAAGCTTTCATTTGTATCATTAATGTCTCATGTGAGGAGGAGAAAGCAAGTTGGAGTTCATTAGTTTACTATGATACATGAAAAGGGAGTCATCATTACAACAGATAGTGCATACGAGATTGCAACAACTATTTACATAATAATGCTATGTAATTTATCCCTCAGAATTGCTTCCTGTTTTGACATAAAGAATGTAATTGTTTGTTATTCTGCAATACCTATGGTTTTGAAAATTGAAAGGAAATGGAAAGGGAACATTCAGGGCATCAAAGTGACTGGAGGAAACAGTGGTCCCAGTGCATGAAAACACAGAATCACAGATTATTCTGACTTGCAAGAGGCACAAAAGGATCATCCAAGCCCAAGGCTGGCCCTGCACAGACACCCACAGCCCCACCCTGTGCCCGAGGGTGCTGCCCAGCGCCCCTGGAGCTCTGCCAGCCCCGGGGCTGGGCCCCAGCACCTCTGGGGGAAGAGCCTTTTTCTAATATTCAACCTAAACCTACCTTCAATACTGTCTGGACGTTCCCTCAGTTATTGCTAATTGATTATTGCTAATTCCAGCTTTAACACAGAGCAGAGTAATAGCAGGTGGTACTGCAGAATGCCATGGTGCTGTTGTGCTACACTCGATGTCAGCAGCTGATTAGGAAAGGTCCTACCCAAATGAATCTGTTAGGGTGAGGCCCAAAAATAATAAGGTATATGAAATTATAATTTAGGATAACATTATGTGATTCAAGCAAGTTTACCAGGAGAAGATAAAATCTCTGTCTATCAGAGATGGGAACTGAATATTGCCTTTATTCATCAATATTTTACTTTTCTAAAGATTCAACATATGACATATTAACGGGAAAAGCAAAGATCACATCTTATGGAGATTTTTTAATTTGTTTCAGTATAAATGAAGCACATAATGAAATTACTATGGCCAGGGACATAAGAAGTAAATTATCCAGTTCTTCATAGTCATGCAATGTGTCTGGTCTTAGACATGAGTCTTCATAAGTCCAGATTTACTTAGGGAGGTGATTGTCACAGATATTTAGAATTACCTCCAGAGATGTGGATTGGTTTGTTATGAGTAATCAAGTGAATAAGTTTGAAAGATGAGGATATAATTTTAAATTAATATTAGTATTCAATGCTGCAAATTTTTGTTTTTGTTGCTGTTATTATTGTTCCGGGGTCATTTTTAAATGGTGTTAAGGATTCATGCATACTTAGTCCTAGTTAGCTCTGGTTTCTTAGGGGTCTTCTGTTGCTAGTCAATGAAAAGTGATTTTTCCAAAGGCAACAATACTCACAGAGTGAGATGGGGAAGATGATGAGAGATACTGATGGGTACCATTAGATATTTCAGTCTGGAAGTTTAGGTTAATTCTTACTTTGATCTGCAACTATCATTCCAATTATGCAAAAAGTTGGTGTTTTTTGCACAGAAGGATTCTACACTGTTTGGTGATGTTTCTTGTGATGATGGTTCAAGACAATAACTTTAGATCAGATTTCATGGAGTTTTTTCAGAGTAGGTTACTAGTTACTTTGACTCCTTTTTTAGCATACCAGCTGCAAAATTAAGGCAGAAATATTTAATTATTTCAGATTTACTGTAAACTGGTTTGGATTTACAGTTTTCAGATAAAGCAGCTACACTTTAATTGGAAAGTGCTAGTTCAGGATGTGTGAATATATGCAATATTTGTATGTATGTGTGTGTTAAAAATCACTCCTTTAATATTGATGCAATTTACAAAATTACTGTCAACATTTGGAGTAGGAACATTTGAAGAAGATGCAGCTGTGACTCCTGGTGGCTTTGGTTTAGATCTTGTGAAACAGTGTCACATGGATCTATATGCCTGAGACTGATGGGGTTTGGGCAGTGGATTAGGCAAAGTCTGATTTGACAAATGTAGATATCTTTGTATCATCATGTTTCAGTATGAGTATAGTGTTTGAAAATGCTTACTGATGGAATTTGTTTTGGTCCAGACTTCCATGTCAAGAAATACAGGATTATACTGTTTTCCCTTGAAAAACTGAGCAACGTGTTGTTAAAGATGGACTAAAGAGGAGCTACTCTTTTTCAAAATGAAAGTTGAAGGGGGTGGGTAGGGGCGATGTTAGTTTTCATTTCACAGCATGTAAAACCTGTCTAAGAGATTGATCCTAGAATCAGCAATACATTTTGAAAATGTACTTTACAGGTAGACATGGTTTTGAGGAGTACTTACTAGGAAAACGTGAGCAGCTTAGACATCTAAACTTGTAGAAAGGATGGAGGTTAAAAATGTGCATAGTGATAGTTATCTCTGTCTGCCTCCACCGTTTTTTATGACCAACTTCTGGTGAAAAGACAATTGGGGCAAACTATTTCTGTTTCCTGAGCAATCCAGCAGCTGATGGAATATCACCATGGCATTCAGGTGGACATCCTCAGATAGCATCTGTAGGAGAAATGAATCTCATAAAATAAAAGTATAGCCTCCAAGAATTTATAGTATTTAATTTCTTTTTGGAGCTATCCCATTGTCACCTGCTTTACACTCCATTTTAATGACAAGCTTCTTGTACCATTGTCTTATGTCCCTTCTCTTGTAATTACTTAGTCTTGGGTGGTGCTCATTGCTCCATACAGCAAATAGTCTCCAAACCCAACCAGATGAGTAGTACTTGCTGTTTGATCGATTTTGGTGATAAAAATAACAAATTGAAACCATAACATTTATTTACTCAAAGAACATTAGGCTCATAGTTACCAAACAAGAACTGTATTCCCACCTTAAATTACCTTGAAAATAAAATCAATAGCTTATTTAAGCAGGTTAAACAAGAAAAAATTAATTGCCCTCAAGGAGACAAATAACAAGTTTCATTTAAAATAAAACTATACTTCTAAAATAGCAGAAGGGATTGCAGGACGATATTGGGATATGCTGGTTAACAGAGGAAAAAAGAACAAAATAAAAACCCCAAAAAACTGAGCAAACAAAAAAATCAAGTCCTTATTTCTAGCCCCCTACAAGCATTTCAACAGCACTTTTCAAATGTAAGGTACCTTATGACAGAAACCATAACAATGAACACACTCCTGGCTCTGCTGTGAATTCAATGGGGATTCTAAATGTTTTCATCTGAGAGGCTATTTTAGGAGGAAATTCTGTTGGTAGAATGGCAGCTCATATATATTTAGGCTGGAATGGTAAAAGCAGAGCGATTGAATTCTGATCCCCTATTGCCTGAGATCAGCCTCTCTCAGATTCTGAAATAGCCAGTTCTTACTTACTGTCTTCTCTTGCCTTTACACCTGCCATATTTCTTGTTTAAGTGAACATTTACTCTGAGGTAAAAAACAATGTCCAATCAAGAAAGTATTCTGGAAACAAATCTACAGGTTCTTGGTTCTAGAGTTTTTTTCATCTGGGACTAATATTTGTATTATTTTAAAAGCAATGATACTGTGATGTTAAAAGTGACACCACTTGCCAATAGGACAGGGCAGATCATGTGTGACAGGTGTGCTCTCTGCTGTTTTGGACAAATCTAGTGTAAGTGTGTTCTGTGTGTTATCTGGTAAATACAGGGGAAGGACAATTTCATTGGCCCATCTATAATCTCTATGCAATCAGATTTTAGGACGTTTATGAAGAAGGAGGAACAGAATACTCACAGGGTTCTTTCCTGCTGTCATCTCCATCCTCCACCCTCTTTCCACACTTGTTTCAGTTAAGCACTGAATCTTCACTGTATTGGAATTGCTACACATAATCTGGTCTTTGTTGAGTGGGTTCTAAAGAAGTTCCTCAGCTACCTCTCCACAGCATTTTGCTTCATGAAGCAAGTAGCTTTAATCAATCATCTAGGGGGTTTCAAGTGCTAAAATCACTTTGAAATCAAAAAGAAGCTGACAGTGCTGCAAATGGCAGGATACATCTAAGTGGGTAAAGCTCAGGTCTACCTAGAGGGCTGGTGTCATTCAAGTATTTCAGAGTGAGTTTCACCTGCTATGGCTGAAATAACAAAATTTTATGTCGTTTTCCTAACTTAGTGTACTACACAGACAACCTAACATTAATACATATAAATTTCTTGGAGCAGACACTGTAGTTCTGATCTTGTTCTTGGATAGATTATAGCAAAGCTTTCAGAGAAGAAAGTTAATGAAGAAAGCTCAAAATTAATTTTAAAGCAAAAAAGTTATTCTTAAATTTTAAATTTACAAATGCACAGACTTACTAAGTTTGCAGCTCCTTTGCAAGAGAATAGCTATAAGCATTATAATCAAATTAATTGTAAAGAAAGCATTTTACATCTTACTTATCCGTCCTGGAGATTCACAGTCTAAACATGTCTGTGAAGTTCTCATTTCTTCAAATATTTGGCATGGAAATTCTGGACCAATGTACAAACATAAATTTTTCAGGAGGTACTAAAAATACATTACAAATTAATGCTGTCACGACTTGCTCAGTTTTAGGTGCATTTGTTCATGAAGTTTTTTCTTTGAGGTCTTTAGAAACTGAAGAAGATGGTTTTAAGTGTTAAAAAATTTCACCTGGTCAAATACTGCACTTTCACATTCTTGTTTTGAACTCACTTCATACAAGAGTTTAATGTTTTTCCTCAGTGACTTTATATTTTGATAACTGTTATTTAAGGAAGTGAACACAATCCAAGAAGATTCTTCCTCTCTGGAGATGCTTGAAACATGTTTTGATTTGTTTTCATCTTTGTGTCCCAGCCCTAAATCAATATTGATTTGGATGTGAAGGGTAAGTGTTAAATGTAAAACCTGTACTGAGAAAGCTTGCTCTCACTTCCCTGCAGGCTGAAGGGCAATATGACATTTAGGTCTTGACCTTCTTGGGTTCTTCTTCTTTAAGGACTTCAGTGATGCACACAGCACTTTTGATACAGATAGGCAATCTGAGGAGGGTGCATAAAGGACATCACCCCTGCCAGGAGCACCATAGTTTAATGTTAACATTTTACCCCATGAGCAGTAATTTACTGCTGGGAAAGGAATGAGGACTGATGACTCGTACAGCCCTGAGGTCATCAAGAAGTCACTTAGGAGTTTTCTGTCGACTTTGATTTTGTTTTAACTTCTTCTCTGTGCCTTAATTAACCCAACAGTAAAATATATGGGAAACTGGGGACTTGATAGCACCCTTGGAGCCGTGTCCATCTGTAAATCTGAGGGAGCTGCTCACACCCAACTGCAGTGCTGTGCCCCCAGAAGCACCCACACTCACCCTGGCCTTTGTTCCACAGACTGCTTGGTTGTGGGTAACTGCCTGGGAACCCCACTCTGTGTAATATTACTGAACGTTTCCTTGCTGCACGTAGGAAACATTTGCAGGTGTTTCCTGGTTTTGGGTTTTTTTAATGTGCCAAAAGTAAATAGCAAGCACAAAATGCTGCAAATTCTCTTTCCTGGTCCTTTTGCAAAAGAAAGGAGAGAAAGATTATGTGAGAAGTGAACTGTTACAAATCTATTTTAAAATACAGGTGAGTACATTTACACCATGGATTTGCAAAACAGAAATGTATTGTTTTGTATTCTGCTAGGGTGAGCAAAGTTTTTCTCTTCTCTTTTTGATTGAAAAAAAGGAAGGAAGGAAGAAGACCTCTGTTCTTGATCTTGTTCATTGTTAGCATCTACAGAGTATACAAACAAGATCTTACATGGAGCTGTGTCTCAGTGGTTGGTTTGTGAGTATTGTTATTAAACTCATTTAAGTTAAAATAAATCAACAACATAAAGATAAAAAATAACCAGCTTAAAGGTTGTGTGAACCCTGATGTTCTGAGTGCAACAAGAGCCAAATGCTGTTTGCAGAAAACCAATGAAGCACAAAATATAGCAGCATGTGTCCCTCCCTGTGTGCATTATTATCTCTCACACATTATCTGAGGCACCCCATCTTGCACAGTGTGTGGCTGAATAACCCCCTGCTGCTGAGTGGATTCATGCCTGCTGTTCATTTTTGAGAAGTAATTTTGTACAATTATCCTGCTAAATATTGATAGCTTTCACCATTCCCGCCACGGCTAATTAAAACACACACTGTGTAAAATTTTAATTAGGATTCACGTCAGGGTGAATAATGATAAATAGAGAGAAAGAAAGAAAAAAAAAAAAAGAGAAAAAGAGGAAAAAAAAGGAAAAAAAGAGAGAAAACCAAAAGCGGTTAGGGTTTGTGGGGGGACTTTATTTATGACCTGCTGGTTTGGAGTTGAACCTCTTTTTATCCTCAGATTTATTTCCCCTCCCAGGTTGTTCCCAACTCCTGATCTGAGGGTGTGGAAGAAAGGAGTTCCTCAGTGTGAGCCTGTATTTTACACATTCTCAGTAGAAGGTTACATGTTTTCTACTGTGTTGGTTGCTATCCTTTCAATTGCACAATAACCACGGCAGGAACCAGGCATTTCCTGGGGACTGATGGCCACTGAGCTGGAGCCCTGGCCCCAAGGAAGAGAAGCTGTCATTAACTTCAGCTGGGCTTCATTCATATTCTATACATCGGTTTTGGTTGCACACAAGTCAAAATAATCATTGAAGGATCATGTATGTCAGAGAGGAATTAAACTCTTATTTTAACTTACATGGCCCACATTATTCCATGTGCTTGAAAATGGAAAAAAATTATGTAAAATCTATAGGGAGATACTTCTCACGAAGCAATGTGTAAAATTCAAGGCATTTGATTGTTATGTGTCAGCTGCACAGAAGCCTTGGAAGTGTTTTCAGGCTTCTCTGATAATGTTAAAATTTAATGCATGCAAGTTTTAATTAAAAAATTTATAGAATAGGAGTGATCAAGTTTACACCAAAAGTAATTTAAATTTAAAAAACCATCTACATTGTGTAGGGACATTTATTTCTATTTGGGGGCTGACTTTGTTTCCCTCACCACTCTCCATATTTGAGGAATTTGCATTTAGATGTTAGACAATTACGAGTGTGTCCATAATACAAGTAATTTCCTTCTGTGCACTAAAATAGCATTACTAAGTGTTAAATTTCTAAGACTGCCACTTACTTAAGGCACTGCTAATTTCTTTTTGCATCCATTGACTAACAGATTACATAATGGGCTTTCTTCAGTGAGAAAGGTTCAAACCCAGAAGGACTTGTGTTCACGGACAGAACTTTAGGATCTTAGAATGGTGATGAAGGCAACAGCTGGCTACAGCTGAACCTTTTGGCAGCACGTCCTTTTAATAAATCATATCTACAGAGGAGGCAAAGTCAGACAAGATTTTAAAGGATCTCTTGCTACACTTGTGCTGCCAATTTATATTTGCTCTATTCTCCTCAAACTGTGAAGGAAGAATGTAGATTGTAAGTATTGCTGGCTGGAGTATATGAATGATCCAGATTATGTAATGTGAATCAATGAAGAGACATCATCATTGTTTAGTGGTAAAATTAACTGAGTATGGAGAAAAGACTATTTGCATTCACAAAACACTGAATTTATTATCTTAATAATATTGGAAGAAGGTGTATAGGAAGGAAAGCTCCACTGTTAAATATTTGTCAAATAAGCCTTTATTATTCGTCAGTATGTAATTTAGATAGGGGTAATTTATTTTTATTGCTGATTTTAGGGGGTCATTCTCTGTAATTCTCAGCATGCTGAATTCAGCAACTCCTAAAGCTTGTGGCTCCTTTGAGCTGAGAGTCCAACCCTGGCCCATCTGATCTGTGCTTTGCCTGGCTGTTAATGGAATGTGATCACAATAAGTCTTTCAGCTCTTTTTTATCTTTTAGGTCAAAATGTTACCAGCAGGAAAAAATTTTTCGTCCTATTATGTAAAAGTTAAGTGTGCACTGTTTATGTATTTATAGATAGTGATTGCAGCTAAATTTTAGCTTATTTTCATATTCTGTTGTGGTTTGGATTTTTCTTTAGTCAATATAAATATGATTACAGGTTCCTAAGTAACTGATTTATGGCTCTTCTAGAGCAAATAATAATTAATAGTCATAAATGTTCACAACATTTAAACAGATGCAGAAGCCTAATATGACAAATACATATACTAATTTGGAAATCTGAAAAAGCTACTGTCACTGTTTTCCAGCATGAAAAATCCTGCTTTTGAAGGGGCTGTCTTCCTGGGCAAAACAACAAGCTCTGCCAATGAGCATGTTTGTCACTGTGGTGCATGTGGGAATTTGCTCTTAGCACGTGGTTATGGAGTAGGGGCCTGAGCCATCAAGCCCGTGATCAGTATGCTGTGGTGCATCTCACCCCGTCTGTGTTGGAGGTAATTTTGTGTTATCCACCTCCTGTCCACCAGTCCATTCCATGGGAATTGCACAGATACTGGCCACTAGTAATGCAGCATAAGAAGAGATCAATAGCCTTGGGAGCTTTTGGATCAGTCTGTAACAAAATGTAATTGAGTTTGACACTTAGGTCTTACCTGCTGAAGAACAGGATCCCCCCCAGGTATGGAAAAATTTGGATAGTTTGGCTGCCACAGAACCTGTAGGGGTGCAATGTAAATATACCCCATACCATGGAGCCACTTCTAAGCCTTTGGGGCTAAGCTCTGTGATGAACTGCTGGGTTTCCACAGGTTCCAGATCCCGTGAAGATATTTGAGCTCAGGCATAGCATGTGGCTGAGTTGTCTACATTCACACCATGCTGTTGCTGAGTTAAGAAGCTGCCAGAACTCAGAGCCAGGAGGATATTAACTACTAGAAAGCAGCACTGAGTGGATAGCACGCTGCAAACGTGATACTTCACTCTGCCTGTTGCCCTTCTCGTTATGACTGGTAAAAAAGCAGTTTAACATGCCTCTGGCACTGAACAGACATTCAGCTATTGAAACAGTGAACTCTGCTTAAACTTTTGTTTTCCTGTGCCAGTTCTCAGAACATCTTTAACAAAAGGCACAAAACTGACACCACTGCAATGCAATGTCTTTTCCTCTTTCATTAATCGGCAGTGCATAGATGTTAGGGGAAATGTAAAGTTACAGATTATGTAGTTTTGTTGTCAGGCCTTGGGAATTACTTTTTAATTTACTTTTTAATTTTTAGAGACTACACAAAAGGCAATAATGTATAATAGATGTGGCAGCATTATAATGTTGACATTTCAGAATTGTAGAATATTGAATTTCTCCAGATGACGAGTATCCTGCATTTATATTTCTTTTTCTCCCCTTGTAACATGAACTTAACATCAACTGTTTTATTAACATTATTTTATTATTCAAGTATCAAGATATGCAAACCCTAAGCTTTAAGATATGGCTGTAAACTCCTCTGTTCTTCTGGTGACACTGATCATTGATGAAAATGAACTAAAACAGGCTTCCTTTTTCATTGTGTATGGAATGATCTCCATTTCTGCCTTGAGATAATGTTTTTGTTCAGTGCAATGATGAATTCTGTGTAGAATGCTTCCATCAGAAGCATAAAAAGAAAACAGATGTGTTTACATTGTCTCCATGGAGACACAAAAGCACAAGCTAAATTCACACTAGGAGCAGGGAGAAGATTCCTCCTACTTTGTCTTCCAGAGAAAGGGAATTGCAGACAGAATATTTGAAGCAAATGAGACAGAACTGACTATGGACCATTTTTCTTCCTTGCCTGTTCAGCAGAGGATTCTTTGATCTTTCAGTGAAAATTCCGGGATGCCATGATGGCTGCTTGGAGTTCTACTAGGATTTTGGTAAGAGTTCCAAGTACTGTAAGAATACTTGTATGAATAAGTACTTGTATTAATGTTTTAAGTAATGATAAACTGGTAATTCTCTACAGCTACTTCATTCCTTATCTCTAACATTGGAGTCACTTCAATTTATTGAGTGGGCAGGCATTATTAAAACATGTGATGGTTATAAACCAGATCATGTTCCTTCTGTTCCTTCTGCTTCTCCTTCTCTTGTTTGGATGACCATCGACTAGGTTTGCATAGACATTAACTATGAAATATTTTCCTACCATATTTCCATCCCTTTGCACATGTCGATTTTCGTGGACCTTTACAAACCACTGTTTTCTGAGCAGCTGCAGTTTGGCCATATGACACATCTGAAAACTGTTTGAGGCTCATAGTGACTGAGAAAGGGAGAAATGTTTTCCCTTTTCTGCTTTTTATCTGGAGACCATGCTTTATTTACAAGTGATACAGGGCTGAATATGTCCTTTCAAAGTGACGCGGCTCTTGAAGTTAGCTGGAACTCAAGTAATAAAGGAAGAAGAGATCTTACCTTTAAATTTACCTTTTCCTTACCAGAGGAAAATAGGTCAGTACATTACATATGTGATGTCAAATGAAACTTTGTGCAGTTTCATATTCCACTCACCCAGCAGTACTTAGCAGTCTAGTAGATCACCAGGATTATAAATCTACTGAATATGGTTTATTCCAATATGATTTATCCTGATTCCTGCTGCAGTCACAGGAATGGACATTACTGCTGTTAGTGACTGCTTAGTGTATTAGCTGCTCTTTTGTTTTTTCTTCTGACCAAATTAATGACTGTGTCACTATCTGCTGTCCAAAGATAACTTTTGAGGGGGCTAGTGCATTGCCAAGGCACAGCACTTACCCAACTACCAAAGTTCTTGTCATTTAATACAGAACAAATTATCAGAAAATAGAGGAGAAGGAACAGAATCAGTTGACATTTAAACACAAAAAGAAAACTGTTCTTGTAACCAGTTTAGTCACCAAAACAGTGGCATTTGAAATTCACCAGCCAGTTTGTTTTATTTTTGTGTGATGCATTCACCCTTCCCAGGAAGCAAATGATACAGAAGTATTCTTCACACTGGCCTAGAGGGGCCTTTACTCCTGCAGCCACTATCAGCTTGTCTTACTCTCATGACTACAAAGAGACAAAGAAAGCACAGATCATGCTCTATCAGTTCTAGCAGTCTATGGCATCTCAGTTCCAAGTAAACAGTGGGACCAGGTCTTGAGGTTAAATAGGAGAAAACCAGCCATATGAGTTATTTCTGCTGATATAAGTAGAGGAGCTTTTTTAAAAATTAATATATAGATACAAACTGACTTGACTTGCTGTCATTAACTTTGATCACTTTGTAACTGATGTACACTAGAGACTTTAGGTTTGTCTGGTTCCTGACATTTTAGTGGAAGAGAAACGACCTAAAAAGATAATCAGGTACAGTTCTCCCCTCAGGTTGTGCTGAGCTACAAATTTAGGGAAAGAAGGCTGTAATCCTGATGATGATCTTCCATGTCTATGATGTTATCTTTTGGTATTAACATTATTCAGCACTTTTCTCAAACCTCTTTGAAAGAATGGCACCTTAATGGCAGCAAGTGTCATTATATTCATCCTGTGGCTAAATAATGAGGCACTGAGATCCTAAGGAAATAGAGTCAAGGGTGATTTATGACTGCTGATCTGACTCATGCTATTGGTGCATGAAGGTGACAGAACACAGAAAGGAGATGTCTTATCCAGTTAATTTAGTGAGAGGGAAAGCCAATGTGTAATATGATTGTTCTCACACAACTTAGCCTTGCACACGTGATTTAAAACCCCAGATTGGGAGACTAGTCTCTCTTTGATTCCTACATAGTCAAAAGAGAGAGATAGTCCCACCATTATCTCTTACAGAAGCTGTAGAGAACAGAAGCCTGATCTTACTCTAATTCCTGCTTCTAAATGGTTGAGATTTACTTCATTTTTTTATTGAATTTTTATTCAGAGTCAATGTTAAATACTGCAAGAGAAACTGATTTATCAACACTCTTTCTGCCAGGAAAGCCAGTTAAAATGGAAGAGCCTCTGTACCTTTAAAACAAGATTTGTTGATAGACTGTGTGAATCTAAAGGCAAACTGCAATTATATGCTGATGGGTTATTGGACATTTTCCCCGAATATTTTACATAAACTTATTATTTGTTCATTCAGTAAATCCGGAGCACTTCAAAGCAACTATTTGCATGAAACACAGCATTTTGATTGACAGAATTCCATCATCATTGGTACAGTTGTCAAGCAGATACATAAAAAATAGGCAGCTAGTATTTTTATCCTGAAGGGACAACTCAAGCCAAAAGCATAATTTTTAGATGGAACATCCTGATGGTGTTCGTGTGTACACATTTATTGGTGGAAAGAAAATGACCAGTGTTGTCCAGGCACTCTGTTCCAGAGGACTTGCTTGAAGATTCTACACAAGCAAGTGTTCAAGTACAGGCTTCACTTCAAATCACTTCAAATTACTGCTAGCAGAAGCATTTATCCTTCTTATTGTCATTCTTCTTTGAGAGTTATAGCGAGTTACAATGTCTGAAAAGGTTATCAAGTATGAGTTGAGAGGAGGAGGTGATCATTCCTACGTGAGAGCAAAACTGGTGACCCTTGTATTATACTGCAGGAACATAATGCTTCTTGGTATTTCTTAGGGTAGAAAAGCCACGTAAGTTAAAGGATGAAGCTAAGTAAACACTGTGAAACTGCATTCAAGGGTAGTTGCTCAAATGCATTCAGTTCAACTGCACTTAGATAGTTTTTTCCTTTTTGTATTTCATTACGCTTTCATGTAAATAGACCTTTGATTGTCTCAAATCCTGGGAAAAACTACATATATATAGGCAGTTAGGAAAAATACTAATTATTTATTTCCACCTTGGAGGAAACAATAACTGACCATCTATGTCACAAAGTAGACAAAATCAATTGAAAAGCAATAGTTTTACAAACCCTGTCAGGCTTTAACATACTTACAAATAAAGTTATGCATAACCAACAACTTCATAAATATGAAGGTCTGTTTGCAGAAAATTACAAATGTGTTATTCATGCCATACATAGTTCATTATGGATAAAACCCCTACATATTTGATTGCAAGATCAAATCCTCCTGTGTCCTTCTCTTGCATGTGTAGGAAAGTGAAGAAAGTATATATTTGCCAGCAAAATCTAAATCCTCTGAAGGTGAGTAGGCTAATTGTACAAAAGTCTTTTGCTAGCTGTAGAAGTGTTTCTGTGGAGCTATTTAACAAAATTTCTTTTCACAGAACCTCTCTTTAAAGGGGGCGGGTTCTCCATTGCAGGGAAATCGTGTATATTTGGCTTTTGATTCATAATGCTTCCTAGTGCTGAAATGCAAAGGCTCAGGCTGAGTTGAACCAGCAAAAAAACCACCCCTAATTATGATTTCTCATAATCCATCTCCCTGCAAAACCAAAAATAAAGACAAAATGCACCTTAACTTGCTGAAAAGAAGAGAGAAAGAAAGGAAGAAAGGAAAAGAGAAGAAAAAAAAATAAAGAGATATGAGAGTATTTCTCTTCTTGAGAATCTCAAGGATAAACTTATTGGCTGCTTACTCACTGTGGATGTGATCAACCAAAGTAGTGCATTCAAGAGATTCTGAACATCATTCTTTCCACTCTTTTACATCTGTTATGATGCCAGGGTTTGGAAAGGACATTCAGAAAAAGCTGGCCATGGAAAGCAGGAGGGGAAGGGCCAAGATCATAATTCAAGCCTTCAGCCTGGCTGTTTTCCTTGTAGCTACAGTGCAATGCCAAAACTGTCTGCATGCAGACTTCCAGTGTAGTTCTGATCATGCTCGCTGCCAGCAAATTTCAAACCATGAGGTGGGGATGCTACAACGTGGAGGAGCTTTTGTGGCCCATAGAGTACATGTCTCCTCCTCGCAATACCAGAAAAAAAAATTATATTACTCAGGATAAATGAGGAGTAGAATTAACAACTAAAGGCATTTGACTATTAGGGTGTCAAATAAATACAATAAATAACATTAACTAGGATAATAGAACTAAATGTAAAGTGACAAACCTTTTTTCTTGCCATTTTGTGCTTTTTGAATACAGTCTTAACCTGGTATATATGTTATATCTATGAAATATACACGATCATTGTTAAGGAAAGAAGAGGAACATCTGTCAGCTGGTGATTAGTTTAGATCATCTTCTCAAAGCTAGACCGAATAATATTTACATAGTACAGTCTATCATTCATTATTTACAAGAATTTTCTAAAACTTTTTTGAGAAGGAAAACCTGGAATTTGGTAGATTAATGATCACAAAAATTCAGTAGTTCATACAAGAATAATCAAACTGCAGTGAGAGCATTTCCCTTTAAATTAGCAGTCTTGTACAGCAGCTTCTACCCTAGAGAAAATTTCTCTTTTCCACATTAGCTTGCCTGTTGGTTATTTTAGAGTCAGTTGCCACCTTGATCCCCGCTACTTTCTGAGCTCCAGCATCTCAACTGCAGCTCTGTCTCAGTGTTTGCTCAGTACAGCTTCAGAGCCCACTGACACCAGTGGGAGCTGGGCCTAAATAGGAACAGCAGCTTCTGGCCCCTGAATTGTAACTCTTTGTGCAATGCATTTTCCCTGCTAGCTGGGACACACATTTATGTAACTCTTTATGGAAGATTTTTGGTTTTCATTTGTGCAGCAGAACAATGAAAACTGACTAACCTTACCCATAAACTTATTGGAGCCTTGAGGGCATCCAGGGGGGAGGTTGTGAAAGTGCTCAGTGCTTTCCATTTGGATGTTACATTATCTCTTGAATTTAACTGAACTCGGGTAAGACACTGTTTATAATTTTCAGAGAGGTATAAATTCAGCAATGTGCTGGATCAGCTGTCCTCTTTTCTCCTAAGCAGTGCATTTTCAGCACACACATGCTCTCAGGTGATTATTCTCTTATCGATTACGGTATCTCAACTTTTTTCCTGTTAAATCTAGTTCGTATAAATCAACAGCTCAAATTCTGTGTTTTCTGGGTCTCAGGAGGAGACGTATGGCTCACTTTCGGTTTAGTAACTTAGGGAGATTGAGTTTTGAATAATGTAAATGGGAGGCGGGTGATAATTTGTAATGCCCTGAGTGCAATTAGTGAGATAAATACAGAGCTAGATTCATTTTCTCTGAAAAGAGGTAGTCTGATTGCTATGCAAAAAGCACTTTTATTTGTGATACTGGCTGTTCATAATGTGGTTTGCAATGCACGAAGTGGCATTTTGATTTGGAGCTTTAAAGAATTCTGGGATGAATAAAACATGAAATTAATTGCCAGAGAAGAACCTTTGCCAGACTAGATGAGATCTACTGTACTGAATAGAAAATATAACTTATGACAGGGTCTGTTCCACTCCCAAAGGAAATTATGTCAATACCAAGAAAGGTTAAAAAGCACCTCAAATAATTTGCAGTACCAGAAGTTCTTCCTGTTCATATGTGGGTTGAGGGTGCATATGTAGGTTGAGGGTAAACATATATTCGTGTGTCCTGTCATCCTGTGCCAGGTATTAGAACAGAAACATGTAAAACATCAAACTCCATGCTTTTTATTAATATATTTGAATGATTTGCAGTCAATTTTGACCTAGGGAAAGCTCTTAAGTTGGGAGAATAAGCAAGTTTAGATGTTTTGATATATGGACGTGTTACTGAAATCCTTGAAATATTTGGGATAAATAAGACTCTTTGCCTTTTTAGTGTTAGGGAATAAGACAGTGCTTTATTCTTGGCTAAGAGGTGTGTGTATGTAGCTGACAAAGTTCTGGCCTCCACACAGACCCCAATACAAAACTTTTTCACTTCTCTATCCACTTTTAGCAAACAAAGAAATGAATGTTCATTGGTTCTAAGTTGCATAACTCTCTTCATTAGTTGGTGTTCTGTCCTCTATTGGTTATTGATTTCTCACAATTCATCCTAATCTGGTCCACATTCTTTAGTCTTTATCTCTTGCTCAGATGGGGAGACTCCAGCTTTCCTGACCTTAATCTCCTTTGTATCTTCTGGTTATGCCAATGTCCTTGAAGGACCCTAAATTTAAAATCTCGGATGCCAAATCTTCAAATCCCTTTGGTTTCGTTTATTGAAACTTGTCAGGGTTAGTTTTAACAAACTTTAGGTTTGAATGATTTAATGATCCAAATAACAATGTCTGAAGAAACTTAACTGATGCTGACCAAGAGCAGACACTGCATGCAACTAATTAAAAATTAACTGAGAAAGTGATATAATTTCCAACAGAGGATCCTAAGTCTCTATGTGAAGTTATATATTAAATGTTCAAAGTATTTATAAAACCCTGCTGAAATCAGGGAACACTCCACATGCCCATGAGAATCCTGGGTATCTGTTTAGGAATCTCAAGTTCTGTGGGTGTGTTTGAAAGGGCTGGAAGATTGGGCGTGGATCTCTGAGGAGCAACTGTTGCCCTGTCAATAGATGCATTTACAGAGGAACTTTAATCAGTATAGGAGAACTTAATTTCTGTCTCACAGTAGAAGTCCAGAAGAACAAATTGCATGTGCATATATAATTTTAGGAAACATATAGCAGTGAATATTATTTGAGTTGCATTATTTTTTACCGAGCTACTAAATTCAGCTGAGGTTTGTTATGGATTTGCCTTGAATGAATAAAGGAGCAGGTTTTTTTTAGGTTACTAACAAGTAAATTTTGTTCATTTTAATTCATGTTGTGTTTTGTACCTAGAGTCCACTTGAACACCCCTTGGAAGTGAAATCCAGAAAACCAGTCTGGAACAAAGTAGGAAAAAATGCCATGAGGGAAATTAGTAACCAAAGGAAAAGGAGCAAGAGTTATCCTTCTTTTGACAGATTCTTACACAAAATACACACAAATTCCTACAAATCTAGAGCTATAAAATTTAATATTCCAATATGCTTTTAGAAAGCACATTAAAGGGTTGTGTACATGTATAGAGTGTCATATGATCTGTAGGAGAGGAAAGAAGATAATTTTGAACCTCCTTGTCTAGTGAATCATGCCAGAGACCTCACTGAAAATCCCAATCCTACTGGAGGCTGTGGTAGGAGGGAGTCTTACTGATGTGGAGTATGGGAATGTGATCTCAGAGCATGATTCTTTTGTTTGTAACCTGAGTGATTACAGATACGAAGGAGATGAAAAGAAGTTTAAAGGAAGGAATGCATGAGTGAAGAGGTTTTTCTCCAAAATGTGCGTAGGTTTCACGAATTACTATTTATTTCTATGTAAATTATGAATTAAAGGTTGAAAGCTTAGGGGATTCACAGGACCATCCAGCAGAGGAAGAGATAAACAGAATATTTAGCTAAATGATCTTGACATTAATAAAATAGTCATGCCAAAACAATTTTTGTATCAGTATTTGTTACACTTTTATTGATATATTTTAGCTGGATGTTTTCTGCAGATCTGTGAATACCAGTGAGATGAAGTATCTTTTAAGCAAATAGAGAAAGAAGGCAGAGATTTCCCTGAGAAATTAATATCCATACCATAGATATTCAGGGTTTTGCCTGCAATGTAATTAAGCAGAATTTGAGCTCTTTCACTGAGAGCACTGCCAATCTTAGTCCTTTTTCTCATTGTTTACTGGACTTTGCAGGTTTACAGGCTACCTTTTAATTGGAAATTCTTAACATTTAAATATTTGTGTCTTTTCAGCATTTCATTTCTATCATATTATATTATAGGATGCAAATCATATCATGGTCAATTTAATTTTGGGTTAATGACTGTGCCTTCTTAGACTTCCCTGAGGCAGCATTTAATAGTAGGACAGTTCAAAAAAAACTATCTTACCTTAAAATTTCTAGACTCACGAGTATTTCCCCAGTCTATGGGTATTGAATCTCTGTATTTGACCTATTGCACTTGTAATAAATAAATGAGATATGTTTGTTTATGAAAAATTTCAGCTGCCTATCAGAGCAGGCATGAAAAATTTTCACGTAACATCTCTTTAAATCAGGAAACATGATTATAAATCATTTGAGCCTAGCTCAAGTATTGTGGATCAGATCTTCAGCTGTGGTTACCACTTGTATGTGTTGTCTGTGGACATATTCCGTTTACATCCAGAAGTCTAAAGAGTAGTTTGTGGCTATTGGATTTTTTTTTTAATTTTTTTTTTCTGTATGCAATTCTCACATTTAGTCTCTGTACAAGTGGTTTTTCAAAATACGAAAAAAAAGAATTCGTGTGAGCTGTCTGTGGGGCAGCTGTGAAAAAAATTGATTCATTGGTTAAGAATGGATGGTTTGGAATTCTCAGGATAATGTTATGTGGCGCTGGATGAAACCATAAAAGCCTTCTCCTGTTCAAAGGTCACACGTGGCATCTTGGGACTCTCATGCTTTCCAAAGTCCAGGTTGTTTACACACTCAGATTATTGCATCAAATCAAATGGTGGTGCAGCAGTATGAGTATCATGTTACATGACATTTCAATAGCTGTTCTCCAGTGGAGAGAAGCTTTGTCATACTGGTAAAAAGGTTCAAATATAGTTTATTGATGTCCATATTAGGGATTGTACAAGAATGACACTTTAATTAAAGAAAGGAAAATGAAAAGCCCAGCTCTTTAAGCCAAGTACCTAACACTCATTCAAAAACTAGGTTAGCCAAGCATAAAAAATACCCTGGAGTCAGGGGAGGAAGAAAACCCAAACTCTTTACTTTAAGTAACCTTGAGTGGGTTCATGAGATATTAACTGAATATAAACTGACCCAGTGACTCTCTAGTTTGTGGTTTCCTAGACAATAGGGCCAAAAGGTACACTGAGAGACTATCAGAACGTTCCCTGAGTTCCAAACCAGGATTAACTGTCCTTTGCAGTAGGTTTGCTTGGCCTGTACTTAACAAGCATCACAGTGTCCCCTTAGTAACCTGGCCCCTTGTTTCCCTTTGACTGCTGTTAGAGTAGGCCCATCCATTCCCCTCACAGATTCAAAAGCTGTTCTCATGTTTCCCTTTGACCTCCTAAGACTGAAGAAAATTAATTTTAGTCTCTTTTGTAGTAGGTCCTTGTTCTGGTCGTTCTTGTTCTCCTCCCCATTCTCTCCATGTTCTTCTTGTGTTTCTTGATTTTTTTTTTGGATGGAGTTGGTGTTGCATTCCAGCTGAGGTTTTAGCAGTGCTAAAGAGCCCAGAATAAATCTTTTGCCTGTCCTGCAGGTAGTATTAGCCTTTAGGAAAACCAGAAGTATGGTTGCACTTTTTTGCAAAAGTGTGGCGTTTTTAAAGTACGTTAGCTGATTTATGGGGCTCTTTTTTACCATTAATTTGGCCTACATGTCATACATAGCTATCGTCCATTTAATTTCCATTGTTGTTCTTAATTATTTCTCCACTTCTCCAAGATTTTTTTTTTGCATTGCCATCCTGTCTCTGATCAGAATATGAAGGCACTTGCTGATGGCTACTCATACATCATGCAATGCTTTTGCTGGAAATACCTACTTGTCTGTTTCTGGTGTTTGGCAAGGAAGCAGATCTGGGTTCCACCTGCTTCTCTCTTGGGACTCCCACACTGGAAATGTGAACGCATGTGTGTGTGTTCTGATAAATAGGATGGAGGATATGAATTTGTTTCTTGTGGAAGATGAAGATTTTGCAGAGGTTACATGTGTAACGTAGCACTGGAATTGTGCATTGCAGTGAGCTGTGTTGCACACTGGCTGCACTTCTCTGTGCTCAGACTGATCTGATCTCGTAGGTGTGCAGTGCTCTTGCCAGCTCACCTTGTATCTGCTTGAGCTAGTGGACCTTATGGCCAGGTAGCCATTTTTCTCTTTTAAATTTGATTTGATTGTTTTGTCAAAAGATTAATTCTTAAAAGCTAAAGATTGACAATTTTATTGTCTTCAGGATTCGCGGGGTGTATCAATACAAATCTTAATACTATTATTTGAAGAATGCCAGAGTGAATAAGAAGAAATGTATGTTTCTACAAACAGAGAATGTGATACTGCTACTGTTGTATATAACAAACTGCTAAAGACAATTTTTATTTAGTTCTGACATTTGAACAAGCCTATTAAGAACTAGTCACAAGCTATTTTGTTTTCAGCCATTCAAAGCTGCCTGGTTTAGACACATTCCTTGTTTGCTTTGTGGTAGCTTGAAACCACTTTGTTCTACATCTGTATGGTCATCTTGATTAAATTTTAATGTGAAAGCCAGACGCATAAGGCCTGGTGAACTAACAATCAGGGAAAAGGTCACCATCTGCTCATTTAGTCAAAGTTTTGTGCTTAGAATTGCTTTTTACATTCAATTACAGGCCCTGAATGGCTCTTACAAAGATCAAATGAAAACAGGAAAACAACAGAAGGCACCTGTCTGTTGAACAGAAACTTGTGGGAGAACTTCTTCGTGTTTGGGTCCATTAAATTTCCTAAAGCATTCCTGGGAATACCTTTGGCTTTTACTTTGCTTTCAGAATTTTCTCAGCTCATTACATGTCCCTGATCTTCTGTACTGTATTGTTGCTCAGCCTGACAGTGTTTTCTTGTACTGAAAAAATGGGACTGACTGATTCTCATGGTAATGAAAGATTCTGCATGGATAATTCCTACTCCTGGCTTAATCCTTGGGCTTGGAGTGGCTGTACATATTGAGTGTAAAACAAATTCTCAAATCCTGTTATTTGTACCATCTGAGTAAGGAGGGAGCAAAATGAGAGCATTGGAGAAAACAAATCAGGTACACTGATTTGGTTTTGCCATCTCTTTTCTGTTTTGTTTTGGGCTTTAATTAAAATTTCTTTTGAATTTTGAGCTCTCTGAAATCTGGGGAGTGGGTGGGTACTAGTTACTAGTATGTATTTTTTATCTTAGGGTTATGATCCTGTTCTTCTAGTCAAGGTAAATCCTACTGATTTACAAGGAATCTGAAACTGACTTGTCAGTACACAACACACCAAAGTACTTTATACTCCAGGAATCTGTGTCACCTTTCAGGAATATTTTTTTCAGGCTTTTTCCTTTTTAAAATCTACTCTCTGATTATAATGGTATTTTAGTTGTATCAAACCAACAGATGTGTAAAATGTTCGTTTCAGTGAGTCCATTTCTTTACCATGTTACTGCTTCTGCTGTAACCATTTCTTCTGGAACCCAAGCTGAAAAACCATTTGTTAATACATCATACATCTCTAAAGTTTCTTATAACTCCTGCTGTGAGACAGGGTCTCTATGAGCCCTAATGACTGCGAGTGCTATCCAGCACAGTGGCCTCTTGTCAACATTGGGGTGGCAGCACAGAAGTACTACAGGGACCCTTGTCAGAGTAGGTTTTACCCCAGGGAAGATTATCCCATCTTCAAGAACATATCTGTTATGGAGAAGTACTTTTCATTTCCTTTTGGGGACTCAGTTGGAAATTGCCAATGACTTGTATATCCTTCCATTCTGCTGAAGTTTTGTTTTGTTATGGCAAGTCCATATGGCCCTTTTGGTCATTCAGGGGCTTGCCTGGGAACTGAGGCACAGGGCTATGTGGCACAGCCCTGCATGTCTGATTGCACTGTCCGTGCCAGTGCTGCTCCTGCTTTAGAAAATGGGATGAGGCTGCAGGCACAGGAACAGAGAAATCATTTCATAAGTACCTGGTTTACAAGGGCTCATTGCATAAAAGAACATGTCGTCTGTTTCAAGTGCGGATTTTCACAATTTACCAAGCTTTTGTTCTCTTCTTCTAGCTATGTATTCATTCAGTATTGCTGCTGCATTTGGTGGCCCATGCTTTCCAGCCATGCCATGCAGTGTTATTTAACTGTCTGTAAAGCATATTTGTCTGTGCAATTCAATTTTCATCCGTATTTTTCTAAGTGTTAACGTTTCTTCATAGCATAATCTTACTCTTTTTAAGCTTTAACCCTTTGATTGTGGACTCATAATTTTCATCACCTATACAAAAATGCTACAATCTGAGGACAAGCCTTCAGAATAGGTAGGTACATATTGCTGTTTGTGCAGGCAGGGGAACTGGGCATCATCCTTTTAGAGTCACATTTTCACAGAGCAGAACTGATACCATTAGATCCCCTTGGGGTCTCACTTCAGTAATGGGCCGATCAATCAGCACATTGTTGTCATCCATTCCACTTTGAAACAGTTTATTTTCTGCTTTAGATCAAATTATTTTGAACAGAGCTCTACAAAAAGTAAAACAGTTTATATCAATTAGTAGAAGCAAACATATGTTCTGTAGCTGTGCAAAGATCCTATTTGAAATTCTCAAGTAAAGACAAGACGTGCATATTTTAAAATAAAACATCACATGTCACATATGATTGTGGCATAAGGGGAGCTGAAATGCAAAAACATTATGAACGCCACGGAAGAGGCTGTGTGAAAACCTAGAAATATTGATATGTCACCTAGTTACTGTGTGAGAAGCTCTGGGAAAGACTTGTGCATTATGTACTTTGCAGGACAATTTCTTTGGCATAACAGTTGAGAGGCAGCCTGCATGATTTGCTGCCCCTGAGGCCTGACAGGAAAGAGTACAACCAAATTTCTGACCATGGAGGACACAGGCTCTTGCTGCCTTAGCAGCTTGGTCACCAGGCAGCTGAGGTTCCATCATCTCTCACAGAACAGCTGCCAGTGGAGGGGATGGACCCCAGTGGAGGGGATGGACCCAAGTGGAGGTGATGGACCCCAGTGGAGGGGATGGACCCCAGTGGAGGTGATGGACCCCAGTGGAAGGGATGGACCCCAGTGGAGGGGATGGACCCCAGTGGAGGGGATGGACCCCAGTGGAGGGGATGGACCCCAGTGGAGGGGATGGACCCCAGTGGAGGGGATGGACCCCAGTGGAGGGGATGGACCCCAGCGGGCCCAGCAGCCCGTGCTGCCTTTGGCCCAGCCAAGTCCTCTCATGTGTGATAGGGCCTTGCTGCACTTTGGGACACCCATGAGGAAAGGGTAATTGAAAAGAAGGAGCAAGAAAAAATAAACTGACAAGGAACTACAACAAAAGAGGGGAAAGACAGAAAAGTTTGGTGTTTGCTATTCTAAAAATGAGAGGGCAGCAGTGTGAATAATGGTAGGACATTATAGGATTGGTTGGGAGTTTCTGAGGACAAGAGAAGTGGGAGATACTGTAAGGGAAGGGAACATGGAGAGATGGCAGAGGTACAGGGTTATCTCAAAGCAGGGAACGTACCACGGTGTGAGGAGGGAACCATGACCTGCGTGAGAAATTCATGAACAGAATGTCACTGTTCAACACCTTGCGCTGCATTCATGAAGAAAAAGACTTCAGATGTAACAAATGCCTTCCTTATAAGGCAGCCATATGTGCACATGTTTTTTGAGGCCTTTAGCCAAGAAGGAACGGATTTTAAGGATGTAAAATCGTTTGTGTTCTTAAGAAGAAAAACAGATGTCAAACATCAGGCAGTGTCGTGGGCATCACTGGCACAGTTCACTTCATGGAAGAAAGGCTCAGGATGTTTCTGTGGGAATTGGTCATCCCCCTGCATTGGTACTGGTGAGCACTAGAGGAAAGCCAGGTGTGTCTTGCATTTTTCACTGTTTGTAAGACATGTTTGTTCTCTACTAATTAATAATTTGTTACATGGAGGAAGGGCTTTTCTATTGTCAAAATTGTTGTTGTGGAGGAAAGTACAGCTGTATATCAGAGTAACTGACGTGGTTGATACACTGTGACCCTCAGCCTGATATCAGACAAGGGAAATTTCACAATTGACTGTCTTCTCTTAAATCAGAGGAGTTGCATCAGTCTAACATGTGGTTGAAGAATCTTGGAGTTAGGCATTCCTGTGTAATCACGACAGCATTTAGCTGAGGTCTGGATTAGTTCATTCAATCATTATGAAAGCACAGCACCATTTCAACGTGCTGTAGCCCTCAGCTGATGGAGATGCATTTCAAGCTGTGTATATGTTTGAATGAGACAAGGCAAACATACAGATAAGTAGAAATAGACTGGGACCCAAAGTGCATTTGCTTTTTCTCTTAAAAGCTGAAATACTGCTTGACAACTACTGAACATCTTGTCCTCTTTGAAGCATTTGGTTTTTATTCCATGAAGTTAATCTGGTCACATTTCAAAAAATGTTGTTCTGTCTTGATTGTATTTCTTGTTTAATGAATAAATCTCACTTTCAGGGTCTCTGAGTACAGAAGTTAGAGTTATGAACTATAAAGGTGTTGAAATTTTGCAACAATGAATCCAATGAAGAGGATTCATTATTATTTCTGTACTGTAGAGAAGAGCAACTGATGTTGTTTTCTTACCTGTCACTATGAAATTATAATCTGGCAATGGATGTATGACTTCTACTGACTTTCATGAGCCTTGGGAATGTGAATGCATCATGTGGTACATTTTTGCAGTCCTTAAAGACTCAAACATTCACCATTTCTTCCAGTCCTCAGGAAACAAATTCTAAGAAGTCTAATAAACCAGAGATAGTGTATTTTTCAACTGAATTATCTCTACAATAATAATAATTTGCATTGCTAATGCACCTCTTTTACATGCAAAATATGGATAAACATCTGTAGATTGGATTTTCACTTGGCAAAACTAAAGACTATAAAGAGACTTAGTTCTTTTGTGAAGAACTTTAAGGTCTAGTAGTGAAAACACTGTGTAAGAACTAGGTATTACTATCTTTTATTACTTTTTTCAAAAGACTGCCAGGGTGTCAAGGGAACAAAATGTGGGAAATGGTGTTCTTATGTTAGAGACTAGTAAAAATCCAAACAAATAACTAAAGTACTTTCTATGGGTTTACTTAATTTTAGACATTTGAATAATATAATCCCTAATGAAAATGTTGATGAACCTCTATTTTATCACAATTTGTAGACTTTATAGAGAGCCTTAAATAGTGGAGATGTATAATTTTTAAAATTAGATTTAGATAATTTGTCCTGGGGTCCATGTGTATTCATGAAGTCCCAGAGAGTGCAGTTAATCAGAAGGATGGTGCTCAGCACTTGCACAGCCTCAATTGTGTGTGGAGCTGCATAAATGTCTGATTGCAGTAACTGGTATTCAGAAATGCTTGTGCTGCTTTTAAGTATGGCTATACATATGCTTGGCCAAGGTTTTTGATTATGATAGATTGCACAATTTTAAAAAATTGGCAAATACATGCATAAAAGTATGATTTTTTTTAAATGGCAAATGCATGCATAAAAGTAGGATTTTAAGTTGTATGTACATTCCCCATGACTGGGGGTGGATGTAAATAGGGAATGCAAACACCTGATTAGTTGATTGCAGCTGAATGTACAAGTTCTCTGTGAGCTGTTATTGAAAGTATTTGCATAGCAGATATGTACACCCAGCAGTAAAACAGGTACTAAAATTGGAGCTCCTCAGCTTATTGACATGTACAAGTTAGGAATACAAGAGAGAACAGCTTTGGGATGTAGTAGTTTCCTAAACTACACTTCTTGAATGTATAATTTATCATTTAGAAGGGTTTTCCATCAGAAGGTTGTTTTGGCACTGAGGTAATGATGTTGTGTACTGTGAAAGGATGGAAATGAATCATTCTGTAGTTGCTGGGGAAATAGCTCTTTACTTGGCTTGAAAGCAGGGACAATGCAGGCTAGAATGGTGTCAAATTGCAATGAATCCTATGTAGTATCAATCTATCTTCATGACAACAGATCCAAACTTTGCAGTACTTCAGCTGGCATTTAATGAATATGTTATATCACTATGCTAACAAGCTGCTTTAATGTTTTTTGTGGATTCCAAAACACTATTGAGGACATGGAAGCTGTTTAGCTGTATCTAGCTAGAAATGAGAATGAGTGGATATGACTGAAATCCTGTGCAATAATAAATTCGGTTTAGATTTATGTGAAGCTAGATTGCTTTTTAAAAAACAATTTCCATTCTGAAATGGGTGATAATGATGTGACTGAATATATTAGCCAAATCAAGATTTTAATTTTAGCAAGAATTGCACAGTATTAACAATTTTAGGATTAACTAGCAATGGACCATGTGTTCTTCAGATTATGGTAGCTGTTTAAAAATGAGCAATCCACTCACTGTTAATGTAACAGGGCAAATTTTATCAAGCCTGTCAGAATTACATCAGATCCTGGTTTTAAAGTTTGCTTTTTTGTTTTGAAAAAGAGTTTTGTATTGCATTATTCTTCCCAGAGATGCCTGTGTAGCTTTGCAGTATTGTACAGGTTCGCTAAAACCTTGACAACCAAGATCTGATCCCATTCCAGAGAATCATGCTTGCTAGCCTAATAAGAACATGGTCAATTATGATCCTTTGAATCCCACTGCATTTCCATGAGGAGCAAGGAAAAGACTTACTTCATTGCTTGGCATGTCAGGATTCTGCAAATCCACTGCTACTATTTCAGTCCTGATGCTCATATGGAGCGGGAAGGCAAGTGTTGAAATTACTCTGAAATTTCAGTTGAGGTAGATAAGAAATTAGGCCATGGTAGCACAGAAAGTAATGAGAGTAAACGAGGATGAGAGTAAATGTACACAGCCAGCATAGCTGGTTTTTACTGAACTTGGAGACTTACATTTTTACTCCTATTTGGATATTCTGAGAACCAAAAGTGTCCTTATTGTATCCTGACTACATCCACTTTGAATCCACCATGCTGATCTGTTGCTCAGAGCTGAGATCTAGAAGAGCAATTCTGTTCTTGGCAGGTCACAGAGGAGAGGAAAGCTCCCATTAGAAGTCTCTGCTCTGGTAGACTTTCAGCCTAGTAAGTAATGAGTAACATTGCTGTTCCACTTCAGCAGGCTGTCAAATTAAATATGTTTCTGTGATGATGCTTTTGGCATAGCTGCCCTAATGCATATGCAATCCATGTATTCAAATAAAATAAAAACGAAATAACGTGCACAGTGAGTGTGGGAGCTGGAAAACCTTGTGTGATTTCTGTGACTAAGGTAGGGGACTTGGGTGTTCAGTTGTGTTTCCCTGGAGCAGGAGGAGAGGCCTCTGGTGTTGAAAGTTGTAGCACTAGTACAGCCAGGGTTCCTGAAATGATCAGAAGTCTTCAGGCTACATGCCTATCCCCTTGGCACTAAGAAGTAGAGTGAGATGAACTGCAATGGCTCCAGCTGTAGGACATATTAGAGTCTTTTCACTAATGCAGATATCTCTAGAAATAAATTGCAAAACCTACATTGCAAAGTGAATGGCAAAAGCCTGACTTTGAGATGTAGAAATACTTCAGTGAAATCAAAATCTCCACAGGCATCTATGAGTTTTGAACCTATTTTTCACAGAGACCTTGATGTTTCTTCTAGCTTTTAGCAACTGCTGTCCAGAAACAGAGACAGGGCTCTTTTACAAGTCATATAGGAGCTGTTGCAGCTGACTGACTCTCTGGGAGCTTACAAGGGCTAAAAATATGGGAAAGCTTTTCCACTGTAATGCTGTTTTACCTTGTCTGTCTTAGAGCTTATCCTGAGCACCTTTTGTTATTGAAACAAGGGCTAACCCTGATCCAATATAAGATCCTAGATTTTTGTTTTACAGAGGTAATAACTGCATGACCCCCTCTTCCAACTAGACAGGTATGAAAAATGTTGAGCGAGGCAGACCAGCTTCTGCTTACTGTCAGCAGCTGAATACTTTGGTGCTGGAGGGCACGAGGCAGGGAGGGAAATGGCAAACAAGACTGGGAGACCAAGGACATCCACTGCTTGAAGACAAATTTGGTGTAATTGGTGTAACTGAAATGTGTCCTGTTCAGGAAATAGGCTGTAATATTACATTATCCAGATACAGAGTATAAGGACAGGCAACCTTCACTAAGAACAGAGGAGGAGATATGACAGTCTGAACGAGGAAGGAAATTATGCTGAAAACAGAATAGCATTCACATGGATGGCAACTGAGAGACACCTTGAACTCGAGGCTAAAGACTGAAATGGTAAAACAAGTATAACAGAAAACAATTACAGATCTCCCAGGGCTGGATGAAAAGACAGATCAGGAAATATTTATGAAGATGGGGAACTGTACTTGGGCTAGGACGTTGATCATATGAAACTGCAATTACTCTGACATTGACTGGAATGAGAATTACAGAGGGATTTAGGAAGCTGGAGCTGTGTGTGTTGACAGGTTCTTCCTACCCTGCAGCATGACAACCAACAAGATCAGAAGCCATTTGGAAAAAGCTGCAATGGCTAAGCAAGGCAGCACATCTGCTGATACCAGCACTCAGGCCAGAATGACAGTAGCTGAAAGGTAGGATGGAAGGAAATTGGTGCTGAGTGTGAGTATGATTCTGATTTGCAGATGTGAGGAAATCCATGCTCTATTGTACTCCGTGGGCTATAATTTTTGGGTGAATTGAAGTGAATGTCATTTTACTGGATAACATAAAAGGTTCATTTTCAAGACTACATGTCCTGACATAGGTTTGAAACAGACTCACTGACCCTAGTGGGGTTTGATTGTATTTGTCTTAAACTTTTGAGAATATATAGCTGATGCAAATATGATTTCTAACTAGGATCAAGGAAGTAGACAGCGAGTATCTGGCCAAAATTGCAAAGGCCTAGCTTTTATAAAGGGCAAACAAAAAAAGGAGATTATGCCTGTTAACTAATAGATTACAAAATACTGGAAAATGACAGGCCCAGAGGACAATTTAATTCCGTTTGGTTTTATTAGACAAAATGAAAGAATGTGCTGCTTTTAAAGAAAGATGAAAAGAGACGTTGAAAAGAAGTAGATCCTTCTAATGATCAAATATTAAACAGGATTTATTGTCACTGAGACATGGGACTGCAGTTATAGTAATCATATCCATCAAAAATGTACCTTCTCCAGGTACCATCTGATATATACTATATATATGCACATTAGTTTGCAGTACAGGAGTGAGAGACAATACAACTGCTTTTTGGACCTTTTCATTTTCCTGCTAGTCATGTTGTTTCTGATACACATGAGTAGTGCTGTGACACCTGCCTAAGCTATTATCTCATGAAATGCAATTAACTCATGATTTGGTGTGTTCAGCCAAATAGCCTTGCATTTGCTTTGATGTTTTTGTGACTGTATGAAGGCAAACCCAGCAAGTTGACACTGAAAAAATGAACCTTTAAAGCTGTATCAGATGGCTACAATTTAAATCTAAACTAAACTAAACTAATATAATATAATTAATATAATATAACTAATATAATATAACTAATATAATATAAATATTCCTCCTGTAGTGGAGGTATAGGAGGAAAGTTTACAAAGAATGCAAAAAGTGTTTAAAGAAACTTACCAAAAAGCAAACTTTGTGAATAAATACTGGCTAGTGGGACAAAAAGATCACCTTTTCTCTTGCTCAAATAGTGCAGTAATGTTTAAAAGTAACACTTTTTCATATGTATAAGACAGAACACTATAAAACAAATACATATTGATCCAAAGTCTGTCATTTCACTCTTTGGACTGTTATGAGACAGGATGGTAGCAGCTGGATGGAGCAATAATGCTCACCTCTCCTGCTGTTTTCCTCCATGCCACGGCAGTGTGCTTCCATCCCAGTGACATTCACTGCAGCTCCTATTGCTGGCATACATTTTCCAGCCACTCAGAGACTAAAGGCTGCTTTTCATTTACCTATTACATCTGAAAGAGAAGTTGCTGCTCTCTTTAGGCATAGGCTACAATAATCACCAAAACATAAGTGCAATTTTCTTTAAGCCAATGGACTCAGTGGAGACTGGCTGCATCCACAACTAGCTGAAACTGGACTAGTTTTTGTAGATGCACAAGAATTTTTCCTTGAAGGGCAATCTCTGTCCTCCAGCCTGTGGGTGAGGTGAATTTGCTCCACAATGCTCCAGGCTGTGTTGATGTGACTTTTCAGCTTCTTGGCTTGAATAAAGTTAGCCAGCTTGCTTCGATCCCACAGAGAGTATGCCTACATTTATTTGCAAAATGCCTTCTTGCCACAGTGTGATCCAACATCAACCTAATTGAACTTGGAGTGTTCTGTCTGCAGAGCTCCAGTGTGAGCCTAGAGCACACTCATAACCTCCAAGGGACTGGACCATGTCTGCCTGGAGGATGGAGGGTTGCATGATGTGGAAGTAGTTAATGCCAACCTGCCAAAAGACAGCTTGAGGAGGAGTTCTTGCTGGGTAGAAAGAGTTAAGACTGACAAGATGGTGATAAATATTTTTTCTGTGGGATGCAGATGACAGCAGTTAAGTGGTTCAGACAGAGCACAGAAACCATCACACACACCTATTGAAAGGCAAATGACAAAGATGCAGAGGTATTCCAACAGCCCTTGCATAATTTTTCCTGCAGAAGTCTTTTAAAAGCCACATGACATAATTTACAAGAAGACCCATGCCCTTTCTTTCATTGACATAACATTGTGGACTAACTTGTGGTGTATATTTAGTGATGTAATGAATATTTGATGTAAAAAAATTCTCTCATGGGAGCTTCTGTGAGCTGTTTGCTAGGAATGTTCATCATGACTTTTGTAGTGTTAACTCTTTGAATGGGCAAATTATATTAGCCAGACTCTTGGTAAAAATCTGCAAATTTCTTTTGAATTGAGATTAATGGGGCAGCATCACACAAACCCCAACTGGATCTGTCATAGTAATCTAATAAATTTAGAACTTTCATACTTCCAGGATAAATATGCTCTTGAAATGTGGTTAGCATTAATATCTTTTAAGAACCACACCTCACTATATTTTTCAGCAGTCTGGCCTGGATATTCCCTCTGTAGAGTACTTCTAGAACTTCAGAAAAATTAAGGAAATAAGCTGTTTCAAAAGCTTTTTTTTTTTTTTTTTTTTTTTTGTGTATATACATTTTGCAGGCCAGGGACTAAGAGTTTACACAGCCACACAATTCCTAATACTTCTTTAGGAAAGCAAGTTTTTCTTCTACAGAATGCTATGGGTTGTAAGGGATCCAGTTGCAACACTCCCCCTGCCATGACCAAGGAACCTCGTGCTAGCCCAGGCTGATCCAAACCCACCCACTCTGGCCTTGCCCCCTCTGGGCCCGGGGCACCTGCAGCCCCGCAGGGATGTGTGCATCCTGCTGGGTACATTCTGTACATCCCCCCGAGGCAGGGAGGACGCACAGAACAGGCCCAGGGTGTGCTGCAGGGATGATGCTGGGAGCTGTTGAGGGGCAGGAGGGGGAGATGGGCACAGCACTAAGGGGCAGTGGCTGGCAGAGTGCTGAGTCCCAGCACTGGCAGCAGCGTTTCTCATCTCTTCTGCTTTTTCAGGTTCTTTCTAATGTACAAGCTTCTGAGCGTATTTACACAAATAACACTAAAATACAAGTAATACTAACATACACCTGCTGACAGACAGTTACAAATTTGCTGGTCTTCTTGAAATATAGTGCTAAAACTAATACCAAACCAAAAGCTCTGGGAGCTGTGTGTCTCCAAGAATTTTTCTTTCTTTTAGACACTAAAGAAATAGGTAAAGATAGTCACAGAAGCAAGAAAAGCAGCTTAGCTGTATTCCCTCTGCTATCTGCAATGTGATTTTTCTCACTGAGGTCAAGCTGTTTTCTGCGTGTCTTTCCCTGTCTCCTACTTCTAAATGCAGTTCTGTGTCTTTTTGGAGCTTTCTTACTTCTCCAGAGGGAATCACTGCCATCTCCTGGTCAAGTAACAGAGAATAGTAAAATCCTTCCACCCACTCAGGAGCTGTACCATTGTCCCACTCTGTGGAGGCAGGGACTTTCAGGGGGGATCCCTATGGGTTTGGTGCAGGCCATTCCATGACTATTACACCAGTTATTTATCTGAGCATTCAGTGGAAAAGGGAAGACTTAATTCATTGTAGGTTGGCTGTCTGGTCCAACAGGTCCTGACTACTTAAATTTGTACATTTGTTCCATCATTGGTGTAATACATAAATGGAGATAAATCCATTATTTGAGCTATAAAAGCAGGACAATTTAAGTGCTATTTCCTTAGACAATGCCTTAGACTTCTTTTACGGATCAACAACACTCCTTTTTGTTACAGATGCACATAAATTCAGTCTGTACTTTCAGTTTTGCTTTCTGAAGTGGCCATATCAGCACAGTAAAAGGCTGTTGCAGTGAACAGCTGAAGGCGCAGCTGGCTGCCACCAGTCCTGGTAACTGGTAACACAGTGCCAAGAAATGCCTTATGCTTTCCTTGCAATTGAAGAAATAGAAATATACCTGTGACTGCATGTGGAGAGACAAAACTATTTCCTTTAATTTATAAGAAACAATTCTTTCCATAAGACCTTTATGTCTCTCCTAAAAATCTAAGCTTCAGTAGGATTGAATTTTCTGTGATCTTTCTTCAGAAAATTCTAACTTATATTTAAGTCCGCTTAAATATTTATTTACCCAAATACTGGTTTGGAATGAGCATTTCCTAATTTTTATCTTCTAATAACTTGCCTTCATTGTGACCTCTGAGTTCACAGCCAGAAGCAGATTCAAACACCCACTGGAGTTCAGCCACGTCCGAGTTCTGCCAGCTCCCTGGAATGGCACCTTGTGGGTCTGGGAAGACCAATGGCTAAGGGGGTAAAGGTGGCAAACACCAGGACAGTATTTGAGACTTTGGCTTGTGTATTACAAGAACAAAAATGTTCTTAAAGAATGAGACACGGGGTTTGCAGCCATGTAACATTTAGATTCATTGTGTTTGTTCACATCCTTTCTGTGCTCTAATTCCACAGCTTTCCCAGTCGGCTGCATGGAAGAAAAAATTTTGCCAGAAGCTGACACCACTTCTCAACAAGATTAGGAGCAACCTTTAATCTAATTTTTTTTTATTCCTGGTTCCAATTCATATATACCATGAAGGACAATAGCTTTTTTTTACCCACCATGTAGTCTGTGGGACGTTCAGGATAAAGGATTTTGTGCATAATGGTTTTCATCTTTTTGCTTCTTAAAGAGTAGAGCTTTTTTTATGGCATTCTTTGTCACACTCAGTAGACTTCTGCTTATCCCATTAGCTGTTTCTAGTAAAGAAATTATCTGAGCATTTTGTTATGCCACAAATATGCATACATCTGTGTCATATGTATTAGCCAAATGTTCCAAAAACCCCCACGCAGCAGAACAGGTAATTGTAAAAGTCTTCTCACCAGGGAACAAGTCAGAAGAAATCAAACCTGACCCTGGTAAGTTTTGGGCCTTTTTAATTATCTTTAGTAGACATACAAGATGAATTCAGATTAAGACTTTGACCTTTGATATTAAGTCCAACAACAGCAGACAGCAAAGTAGGAATGGTGGCAGATTTAATCATGGATTTTACCCACATTCAGCAGGCCAGAAGGGCACTCATTTCAGAGACTCACAAGATTATTCTTTCCCTGTGAAATCCTCTTGCTGCTTTCTGGTTCACTGACAGCATCTGAAAACGCATTCTGATCTGATATAGTCCAACTAACAAAGGAATTCTCTCTGGCCTTATCAATAATGGAAGTTGCAAAAGATTTCACTTCTAAACTGGTAACTGATCTTTAAACTCACCTCAAAAAAACACTTCCCAGTCTTGCTGAGCTGTGAGTCAGTGCAACCTTCTGGAAGTCTGGCTTGGCTCAGCAGCAGCAGTTTCCATCTGAGGAAAAGATGACTCTCATTCTCTCCTTTTCTATCTTGACATGGTCATTTACCTTCTCTGTGTTTCATTTCTCCACACACAGAGAGGGATAAGGCTGTTTATCAGCCAGTAAATGCACAGCTGAGGTAGTCTGGATTATTAATGCACAGGTATGCTAAAACTGTAGCTTTAATTACATTACTAATTGCAAATAGGAAAGTTTCCTAGAGCCTTTATCAAATAGAGACATAGTAAATGGGACTGTGGTTTTGTAAGCCATGGCAACTTGTCATAAAATCTTTTCTCCTGCCTGATTTTATGTCTGAAAAAGGCTGTTGAAACCAGCAGGGTTTTTACTTACTGCTGCTTACACAGATATTTCCATGAGATTTAATGTATTTCTCAAATTAACGAGTATTCATGAATAAAACTTAACTACTAATATGTGGTTTCCTATGGGTTTTCTTCATCACTTTGAGACCAGACTCAGATCAGTCTGATCTCAGCTATTAAGGCAAATTCTAAACAGTATTCTCAACTTTTAATGGTTATAAAAAACCAAACTAAAGGAAACTCACTCGATGAAGGGAGAAATCCAGAGCTTCTCATCAAGAACCTTTCTGGGGTATACACAGAGAGGAAAGTTAGGAGGAAAGATTGGTAAATTTGAAGTACAGGTTGTTCAGAGGTCAGACAATGCCTACACTGCCATGATAGGAAGTTCTTTCTGTACTGGTAAAAGCCTTTTCTTGTGTGGCACACGTGAGAAAGACAATGTGGAGACATGGCTTGTGTGCAGACTCTGCAGGGGATTCAAAAGTGTTTCATGCCTAAACCAAGAATCATCCTTGTAGTGTTTAAGACTCAGAGGCACCATGAAATTAATAAGGTATTCAGCTATGGTTTCTTTTCTGTTCCTAACAATTCTAATTTCTTTTAGGTTGTCACAAAATGCTGAACTAAAGATTCCAGGGAATGGTCTGAAAGATTTTCCAAAGCTTGGGTATCAAATTTAAAACCAGATTTTGTACCTCCAGTGCCCAATGATTTATTTTGTGTGACCCATACTCTGCAGTTGCTGATAGTTCATTTTATTGGCATTAAATAATTTCAGACACTCATTACTGCAACATTCTTTTGCAGCTTTTTTCAGTTGCCTTTGGATTTTGTTATCCTAAATGACATTTTATATTTTTTTTCCTCACTACACCACTTATCCCATTTGTTAGGTCATTGCTGAGCAAGTCCTGGCAAATCCCAAGAGAGATGGGAGCAGTGTAGTGCAGATCCCACCCATCCAGAGTGAAAACTGCTTTGTTTCTTGTCACTCACGAATTTCAGTGCAATTTTAATGCAGTCATTTCAGTTAGAATTACATCTTGTTCTAATTTCCCATCCATACAGAGGTGAAATACCTCCCTACTTCATAGTTTTAAACTACTGCTTAAAAAGTTGAAAACTTCTGTTGCATTTGCATTATCTGCTCAAACCTGTTGGTTGTTACTGGTTTGCAATCAACTCCATAACACTGATTCCACTGAATTTATTGAAACTTCATCCAAACAGGCAGAAGAAATAAGGCTCAACAAGGTTTGTCATTTCTTGCAGCAAGACACACCAGGTGTTGTACCAGCTCTAAAATTGTTTATTATTTCCAAAAAGTATAATAAGCTCCCTGAAAAATAAAACAGAACTGATGGCCACATTAACTTTCATGCGGTAATTTGCAGATAAATTCCATCAAAAACCCCAGTACTCAGCACCTCTAATGATATGAATTTCATTTCTGCACATTAAAACTGTGATAAAGCCATACTAATTATTTTTAATTATCTCAATATGAGACTATCACTCATGTAAGTAATTATATAAGTAATTTAAAGCTGGTTAAACAATAATGCATCTTTCTGCATTGCCTTCAAAGTGCTTATAACTGAATTTAAGCAGGATCAAGAAAATAATCACTGATTCAAACACTAATTTTAATCCTAATTCATTTAAAAACACACATTTTTTTGCAGACTCTGCAAGGCATTAATTGACATTTTACAAAATGAGTCATTATTTTGGCAAGGAGAAGTATTTTTCAAACAGTGAATCGTGACAACCAGCAAGGGCTGTTTAAGAACTCCAAGGGAGCTTTGGTAGCTCAGTGAAAGCAACTCTATTCAGCAGCAGTTTGGCTTCTCCAGGATGACTGGAAAATTGTGGTAACTCTCTTCTCTTCACAGCAGCCAGAGGCACTGCTCTCTGCTTTCACTGCTGCCAGTGGGTGAGAGCTGAAGAAAATGTGTCCTAAAGCAAAGAAACAGCTTTATTGAGACAGGCTGGAGCAGGATAGAGAACACTTTAGAACACTTTAGAAGGGTAAGAATCGGGAGGTTTACTGCATTTTTTCTAATCCCGTTAGAAATGGACAGGGCCTGAGCAATCTGTTCAGGATTTGATCCAGGAACCAGAGCCTTACAACAGTAGGGCTGGGTTTTTTTGGTGGTTTTCTGTCTAGACCCTCTGGACCTGCTAACTTCCCTTGTTAGGAACTGGGAGAGTTACAACCCCCTCCAAAATCGGGACAGATTTTTGGATGTAAATTCCTTTGGTAAAGAACTACCTTTTTGATATGTGACTTGTAAGAATTAAACCAATGGCTGACTGGTTCTGTAGGATATGTTAAGAAAAGCTGCATTAATATATCAGTAATTTTTTTGATAGTAGATCTTAAGCCCCGATAAGATTATTGCAACGATCATGTGCAATAAGTGACAAATGTTAACTCATGGGTTTTACGACTTTTTTCTGCAGCTAATTCAATTGCTCAAGTTTGCTCAAATCATACGCTTTGAAAACTCAAGGGTGATCAGAACCCAGCTAAGGGAGTGCACTGCATGTTGACTACATACAGTCAGCCTACATGGGTACACTTACCAATCTCACCCCTCTCACCTTTCAGCTCCTCAGAGAACCCATCTTAGAACTGAAGACAGCTTGCATGCTCTCCTGCTGCACCAGGCACTGCTTTAGCCTTTACAACACGCTTCACACAAGTCATTTCTTTTTTTGTCAAAGCCTGATGGAAGGAAAACTTTCAGCCAATATCTAGCCCTGATCACTTTTTCTCCTTCAGGCTGCATTTATGTTCAGTTTGAACTGTCTTTATCTTTCTCATTATTATTTTCTTATAAACCATCTGTTTTCTTCAATACCTAGCTACTGCATTTTCACTTAATTATTTGAACAAAGCTCCATCATAACTGACCACCTGTTTCCTAGTCCAGGCTTGAGCCTTCATGATTCTATCAAATTGCCTCTGTGCCATCTTGTGACAAACTCTATGACATGGTCCTTTTATTATCAATTAACAAGAAATATAACAAAATATTTTGTTCAATCTTCAACAGCATGAACTAATATTTGTGTGGAAAAATCTAATCCCACTAATTTCAGCCTGTTCAAAGTCCTTCAGTGTTGTTTTGTATGTGTACCAAGATCCTTTGCAAGATTAGCATCTCTCAAATCAGCATTCCCCCCAGCCTGCCAATATATGTGCTTCAGGGGCTAATGACAATGTTCAGCCAACTCAGTTATGAGACAGATTCACAAGGAATTCCACTCACAGCTGCCACCCAACCATACTCACCTCATCATCAAGCTGCTATAGTTCCCATGTTCTCCATCTTGACTGTTTTCCACATTTTCCACACTTCCACTGTATGAGATGTTCCAAATCTACAAAATCTGCACTTGTTCTGTTGTGCCAGGCCTGATTCTTCACTTTTAGCCCTGGAAATTCTGCAGACCTAATCTCTCTTTGCTTGCAAGTTGGTTCATGCACTGCCCTCTTCTTTTTCCACTTGAACCTGTTAGTTCCCAGCACTGGTTCAAACACCACAATTTTACATCACCAAACCAGTTTTTATTTTCTACTTTAACAGGAGTCTGTGGTCTCCCCCACAGCTTGAGGGGACTGCACAAACAGGAAGAGTTTAGCTCTACACTGTCAGTTTGAGCTGAAGTCAAACCCAGCTTTCCCCTGTCACTTAAACTTCTGACTGCTCCCCATGCCATACAAGCACAGCAGAACTTCAAACTGCTCAACAGAATGCAGGGCAAAGGAGCTAACGGGTAGAACAGAAAATGAGATCAACCTTCTTTCCTTGTAATAGAAACCAACTTTTAATAAGAAAAACGTCTCTCCAGTTTGAAGTGAGAATCACGCACACATTTCAGTGTAAAGCAGTGCACAGTGTAAATCCCTTGGACACCCTGCTCTGCCCCTGTCACGCTGCCAGAGGCTGCAGGCTGGGCCAGGACCTTGCCCAGGCCATTCTGCAGAGCACAACTGATGGGGACCCAGGCAGCCCTCACCCCATGGGTCCTTTTTTGCTTCGGGGTAAAGTAACAAAGAACCCATGGGGTGAGTTTCCTATGGTTCTTACAGTACTAAGTACATTTGAAATTCTGGATTCAGAGAAGAAACATCCATTTTTTCTTCAAAAAGCAAATGGTAAGAGTAACTTTTCCAAAATTAACAAAAAGTGCATTGAAGTAGAGATCTACTCATCTGGTTGCAGTCCAGAATGGACACCCAGTACCAAATCTGTATGCCAAAGCTGGCAGTCCACAGGCTGAGCTAGTTCCCTGCAACGTGATGCTGCGGATCAGACGGAATAAAAAAAGAGAAATAAAGAAAAGGGAAATAAAAGAGAAATAAAAAATAAAAAGAGAAAATCTAAAATAAGTTCCTTCCCCAAAATAATTTCAGACTGTGAGAGAAGAAAACACATATTAAAAAAATTAAGAAACGAGATTCAGAAAAAACTGTATCTCCTAATTTGCCATACAGTTTTGTGTTCAAGAGAAGATTAGAAAAATTAGAGAGGCCTTCATGTCCAAATGAAAAACTCCATGAGTTTTTGAATTGCTCTGGATGTTAACAAAATAAAATTAAGCCCACTAAAAAACAAACAAGACCACAAATAAAACCCCCAATCCTTTATTTTCTAAAATATACATTACTGCAAAGCACTCCTGGGCTCCTGGACTGGGAGCTGGTTTAAAAGAGGCTGTGGAGGACCAGGAATGGGGAGTTTCTTGTACACCTGCCGTGTTAGGGAGGGCTGATCATGTTAAGGCACTCACTCCAAAAGAACATTATTTCTGTCCTGAGACTGCTGACATGCTTTGATTAGTTTCAGCCAGTAACTGGAAAAAACTGCAGTGCTTAAGGTAATACTGACAGAATGGTGAACAATTTTTCAAACAAGTAAAAATAAAGAACATTATATACAGGATTCCTTTTTTCTTTTAACTTAAAAGCACCCCTAATAGATCTTAATAACTGTATTAAAGACTACTTAAATATTGAAGATTTTAAATAATGTAGATTTTTTTCAGTAAACTGGGAGTAGCTGTGTAACTGCCATTATATTGGTCCCATTTTAAACTATATAATTTTTATGTTCATCTTGTACATATAATAACATAATTGAAAACACATATTATTCCACTCCACATAAATAAGAATAGTTCTTCTGACCTGTTTTAAAAACTACATCTGTTGAAATAATCAGATGATCAGACTGTATTTTTTCTTTGTGAAGTTTTTGTAAAAATCCTATGCTCCTCTTCATTAGCACTGATTCCAGAGTATATAATCACAGGGCATTAGTAAAAAGAGTTAATAAAAAACCTGAAAGCTACAGTGAGTAAAATGAAGAAATTACAGAAGTATTACGGAATGTATACTCTGCAGCATAGAGAGATTATCTCACTGGGCTGAAGTGGAAAATTACTCCAAAAGAAATTCTTTATGTTCCTATTTGAATAAACCCCAGATTGTGCTATTCTTTGCTCAAGTGCAGGTCAGCTGATGAAAAGGTGGGGTTGATGGAACTGCCACTAAAGGGCGCTGACCAAAGGCTGCCGGCAGTCACAGGGTGCCAGGGCAGCACAGGGGTGTCCAGCAGGGCTCTCTGAACCACCCGTGTCCTCAGGTCCACAACTTCCTGCTGCCTGCAAAGCCAGTCACCAGGGAACTCTGCTTTCCTGAAGCACAACGGTCACTTTCCAGGCATCTGAAGGGCAGCAGCATCCAGTCCTGTCTGTCGTGTTTGTGTCAAGAATTTGAAGTCAAGGAAATGCCTGGATCCTGCCCGGCTGCAGCAGTGCAGAGGCAGATTCTGCTGAGCCTCCCCTCGGGAGCACAGCAGCACCACGGGGTCAGGCTGCAGCGGCTCGGGCCAGGGCTCCTCAGAGCCCCGGGGCTGCCAGGAGGAGCCTCCTCTACAAATCCCCTTCTGCAGGCGGCTGGCACAACCTGTAGAGTCTGCAGTGCAGAGCAAGAGCAGGCAATTAAAGATCACAGGGATAATGACAAAGTTCTGCATTCACATACAAGGGGCAACAGCTTCTCTGCTGCTCTGCAAGCTTTAGTGGCAATGATGGATCAAGCATACTCCTACTGTTAGTCTTAGTAATTGCAAGTTTAGAAGTGCCACTAACCATTTGTTAACTAAAGCATTTACAATCATTGTTTAAAATATTATTTGAGACTCTCCATCACTTCCTCTTAATCTTGGTTCAATTTGGTTTTTCAACAGTCCCTTCTTTTTCTATTTCTTTTGATTTTAAACCCAGTTCAATATTTTTCCAGAACAAAAAAGTTCTCTCTGTCATACAGGCTGGGTACCAAACACATAAAAGAACATATCTGCTTGTTGACATGCTTAAACAAATCTTAAAATTAATAACCATCTTCTCAGAGAAATTTCTGACTCACAAGATTAACAAATTGAGAATAGTGGTTAAACATATGTTGACCACTAAGCACATGTTGTCATTCATGTATGGTTTTGTGAGCTTTTACTTGGTTTTTTCTTCTTTACATCACAATAAACTCAAGTCTTTTATAACTTGATGTCGCAGACATCCTTTGTGAAAAATCCTTTCTGTAGGATTTTTCCTGCTGGAGCTGAGAAGTTCAGTAACAAATGTAAACAATTATTATCTGCTGCTGTGGAATGCACCAGGTCCACCCGTGATTGGTGTTCTGTGGATGTTTGGATTTACTGACCACTCACGGTGGAGCTGCTCTCGCTCTCTGTGAGACACAGACCTTTGTTATTATTCTTTCTATTCTGTTCTTAGCTTAGCCAGCTTCTGAAGAAGCTCCTTTTCTTTTCTATCTCTATGTAGTATAGTTATAATGTTATGTATGTATCATAATATAATAAATCAAGCCTTCTGATCATGGAATCAAGATCCCTGTCTCTTCCATCCTCTACAAACCCCTGTGACCACCGTCACAACTTCTCTTTCAAGACAGCTATTACAGGTTTGTACTAAGAAATATAATCCTGGGAGTTAATTCACCAGATGTCCTTTTAACTTTGCTCAGTTTTGTTTTGCATTATGATGGAACCCGGTAGAAACACACATATCCGAGCTTTATTGCCCTGAAATAATCCAAGTAAATAGTTCTGGAATTTTTCACTGTGATTTAGAGTGTACTCAAAAGAAAAAAATTGCCTGATCTTGTGATTTGTTTTTAAAACTGCTTCTTTTTGAAAGCAACATGGTTATGGTCATATCAATGGAGCCACAGTAATGTGTGGCCATTAATATGGCAAATAATTACACTGCCAAAACACTGATGGATGGCACCCAGGTCATGGTACAGGAGCCAACACCAATGTTTTATTTGTTTTTGAAATAGCAATTAAAATTTAACAGAAGGATAAGGTTCTAAATGCAAAATTCTACTCTTTTTAATGTCTCTGAGTTAATGAACCAAGACTGTTAGAAGGAGCATCACCAGTGTGTCTATTGTTTAAAATCACTTTCTATAAACATTTTGAGGAGTGGATAGGAGAGAGAAGAAGAGAAATTAAAAGAAGGGCTAATACAGACTAACTTAGAAGTCTTAATGGGCGAGTAAGATACCAGTGTTTAAGGATGTTTTCTTAACACTGAACCAATGTGCTCTTTGCAGGACTCAGGCACTAGCAAACACCTTTATTCTGTCTGAAGATATGACACAGACTTTGCTGGACCTCTTCCGATGCTGATGCCAGATGTTGGACCTTTTCTGGTGCCAGAATCGTTTTGCCTTCATGTAAAAGATGCCATTAACAACAGCAGAAGCAGAAGTTTCTCTGGTATTTGTACAGACAGATTCTGTATATGTTGTCATCTCAAGCATGACAATTTGTTAACTGCCATTGTGGGAAGAAGCTGCCTTACAGTTTATTAAAGAACATTCTTTTCTCTCTGAGAGGTGAAATTGGAAGAAACTGACCAAAGATACTTTACTTAAAAGTAAATGTATTATTCTCTTGTAGGGAGATATGAACATCTCTACCTCCCATTAGATGCAGTGGGATTCACAAATGTACAGAACTTTTCAAAGCTGCCATCAAGACAAACCACATATAACCCTGGGCAATGGGGGTTCCTTAGGGCTGCATTACTGTGTGCTTACTCTGACTGAAGTGCTTGCTCTTAAAGCTGCTCTTCCAGAACTAAACCATCAGATTCTTCTAAGGACACTACTGTATTATCTTTGCATATCTGCAGTCAGATTTGCTGTTCAGGAATTTTTCTTTCTAAACATTCCAGAGATGACTGACCATCACTAGCTTTGCCAACTCCTAGAAACAGTCCAAAAAAGATCAGCTATGTTTGATCCAGAAAATGCAGAAATCCTTGAATCTGATGATCTGTAAACTGTAAGCATCAAAGGTGATTAATCTATAGTGTGTATTTAGTTTAGTATAGGGAGAAAAAAAGAATTATTTTTTTCTTATTTTTTTCTTTTTTTCCAGTATTGCTACTAAGATCATCTTTGGTTATAGCAGGAACTCCACAATTTTTACAGAAACAAAATTAGCACTCAGAGAAAATATATAATACATTAGAACCTACCGAGGTGCATGCTGTGGCATTTGGTCCATCACTTTCAGATTCTTGGCAGAGATTTCAACCCTTGGTCCCTGTCAAAACAGAGAATTTATGGTACCAACAGTATTGATAAAGCAAATGACCCTTAGGAGAAAATATTATAATGGGACTGTAGTTCCTATTTCAGAATCCATTAACTACTTCTAAAATATTTGGAATCCATTGGGTGGATACAATTATCATCTATGTTTACCTAAAAGATAAATTACTCCCAAACTACTTTACAAGCACTGCTGTCTAGCACTAGGTAATTTCTGCTATTTTAACACTATGACTGAGACTTGGGTTTTTTCTGTACGGAAATTGTCTTAAATATTCTGCACATTCCCTCTTTTCTAACTGTCAAGGCACACACAGTATACACTGAGGCATAGGTTTGAATTGCTGTGCATATAAAAGTTGACTTGTTTCCCTCACACACAGGTGTAGTTACCCAGCCATTAGTAGCAGCTGGGACTGGCTGTTTGCAGAGCACAAAGTGCTGTGCCACAGCACAATACCCTGGTGCCTGCACCACGGTGCCACTGGGCAGTGCTGGCATGCAGCAGGCACAGGCCAACACTCACCTGCTTCCTCATGATGTCTGTGGCCTGCATGATACACCTGGGCAGGAGGCCATGGCTGCGGGCCAGGATGGCCGCTTGCTCCAGGGACACGCTCAGCGTGCTCCTGAGAAGGGAACAACCACAGACCACAGCTTAGAAAACAGAAATGTGCACAGCACTTACCTGTTAAGTATTGCTTCCATTAGCTATTTACTTTTATTTGCTTTTTTAGATTTTTTTTACATACAAAATTATGAAGTGACCTCAGTCTGCACCTGAATATTGCAATTATTTGAGTCCCCAGCATCATTACTGCAAGGCTGTGCGTCACTGCTCTTCTGCATTGATTTATTTTAAAGGGATTCACAAATTAATCTTTACTTTTGAGACACTGGCAGAACAGTGGTGTGTTTCAAAAATCAACGTGTGCACACCCCAACATTCTAAAGCTATTTTTGAGCAACTTCCTACATTTTCAGTGTGCAACTGAAGACAATGCTGACTACAACTTCTGTGCAATGAGATCACTTGGTTAGTTGCATTGGATGAGGCACTGAAACACAAAATCTTTTGTGTCAATACTACTTATTAACAAAAGTATTAAAAGTTACAACCTATCCTGAAGTAAAGACAGCAGCAGATTTAGATCCTTATTACATTCTCTTAACATTTCCCTTATTTTGCTTTGACTAGGATCACATCTCTAGAAGGGACAGAAGTGCCATCCCAGAGGTAGCACACAGGTTGAACCTCACCCACCTGTGCATCCCAGTGGCACACATGGTGATCTGGCAGGCTCCCAGGCGGTAGCAGAGCTCAGAGGATATGGGCAGCAGGCCAGCTCCTGCCGAGGCACTGCTGGAACATCCTGACTGCACTGGCCTCGGGCTAATGAACGACTTCAGCAGCCTGCAAAGCTCATCCATTGCATTGATAGGGCGAATAAGCTGAACAAAGCAATACAAAAACAATCCACAGCATATCAACACCAAGCTATAAAGACATTTAGAAGCCCTTATACTATTGTCTAAGCACAATATTCACAGTAACAATTATTTACAATATTTATGAACTTTAGAAGTGGCAAAATAAAATTACCTATGCATCTGTGGGAGAGAAAAATGAGCCCATTCTGTCTGGCATCAGACACCATGTTTGGCAAGGGCAGGCAGGGCCACACAGAGTGTCCTTAGTGCTGCAGTGAAGGGGGTTTGTGTCTACCCAGGTTCTGAACATTCTCTTCTCAACAAAAGAACTGTCGCCAAGTTTCAGAGAAATTCAGATCCCCCCCCTTTAAGGGCAGGAATCTTTTAAAATGCTGTTTGTGTTTGTATAGATCTGCCATACAGGTATCCCACAACTGGAATTTTAGAGAAGTTGAAATAATACTTCCATGAGAGAATTTATTGCAGAAATAAGCGCAGAAACAATACCTGATCAATCTTCACTGCAGTAGTATTAGAATCAGTGGGCAAGTTGGATCTTTCTAGGTAAAATGTCCTGCAAAAAGGCCAGTAGGTACTACATTAGTTGGGTTTGTCCCACTTCAAGCACATATATGTATACTATCTTGTATAAAACAGCTGGCTATGCTAAAAACCTTGCACATGAAGATCTGCGTCCTTATTGAACCATTGAGATTGCAGTAATTTACAGAGTCTGTACTAACATATTCCAAATTCCCATTAAGAACAATATAATTCTAGCTCTGCATAAAATTCTGAGGTCAAATCTGCATTCCTTCTGAATAGGCTAATCTATTGGGAAACAATTACTAAGTTTCCCACACAATGAGGATCTCCAAAACTCCTATTTGGACAAAAACCTCATCTGGAATGGAACATCTTTTTCATTAAATTTTAAGGCCCTTAATAAGCAGTGCTCTGAAATTTTCAATGTCTTTTAAGGCAAAGCAGAAGTACAAAATACCTGAGTTTACGGTAGTATTGCTGCACTTTTTCAAGTGAAACACCATTAATTTGCTGTGGGAGTTCTTCTAGAGATGAACCAGCTGGTTGTGATTGCCCCTCTGTACACTCCAGAGCTGAAGAAGAAAACACTTTACTAAAGCTATATTAGTGGTTTTTAAATTCATTTATTTATCTCTGTATCACCTCATTACTCATCAGATGACTGCTGGATCATGTCAAGGCTGATTCTGTCAGTCTCTAAATTTAATGCTTTTCCCAGTATGGGAGTACAGTGATGAGTTTCACAGAAAGCAGTTCTGTCTGACAGCAATTACTCCCCCCATTGGTGGTCCCTTGTGTTGTATTTTGGTGTGAATATTTGCTTATCGAGTCGATTTCTAGCTCAGATGATTCTGGCACAGTGTTCGCTTTTTGAAACATTTCTCTGTAGCCTGGGCACATCTCTTGATCCTACACTAGATCAAACTATCCATGTAGTCCAGTGTAATGTCTCTATGGCTGAGGCACAAAAAAGCCTTAAACTTGTTCTCACAACTGTGTCTAATTCTAAAGTCTAGCACTCCCCCAGAGCTTCGTAAAATAGAAATATCTGCTTCCTAAGTGAGTCTGCAGGTCTCAGCTGCTTTTTTAAAAGTTTCATGGTCATTTTTTATTTTTAATCTTTCAAAATCAGTAGTTAGCTTATTTTTCTCAAGAAAGCTTTTTATAGACACCTTTTGTAAAGAGCACTGTGTGCAGTTTCAAGGTTCCCCCATTCTGAAACCGAGCAGGCAGTTTGGAGAAGTAGCAACTGTCAAGATAAAAAACAACCTTCAGGGCCTGACGACTTCCTTCGATGTGGTAGACGACAGGAGTATCTGGAGAAATAAAGACAAAACACTCGCTGATTTACCACAGCAGAAGAACTGGGAAACCATTGCAATTTGAGTTTGTTAAATTATCTAATGACATATCACATCACCATAAGGTGAATAAAGGAGAGCCTTTATGGAGAGAATGCAAGCTCTGAAATCTTATACTTAAAAGATCATAGTGCGACCTAGTAGGATGTTTGATCCAAATACAGTAAATATGGTTAATAATTAGAATCCCATGTTGTTTCATGGCATTTCATATGCAGTAGACATGGAGAAAGAGATCTGGCAGGGTAAGACACTGGACACTGAGAAGCTGGGAATTCACCACAGCGAGCGTGGTGTGAATTCTCTGTCCTGTCTTCTCCTCCTGGCCAGAATCTCCTGCTACACAGACGAGGCACAGTGGCACAGGCCACAGCTGCACAGCACAGAACGTGCACCACCATTCCATGGTGCCAGTCCTGCTTTAGGGGCTGTGTGCTTGCAGGGGAAGCTGAGGGAACAGAGCAGTGCCTCAGAGAAGCTCCCCAGTGCTCTCTAGGTGTGACATGGTCTCTTAGATTTACAATTACAGAGGATATTAGTCCACAGAACATACCAAAAAAAGAAGTGCCTCAAAGAAACAGGGAATACTCACTTGCTACAAGACTTTCATCCAGCTGCTTGAAAAAAAAGGCAACTTTGTCTAGTTCAGCCAGAGTAACCTGGATGTCTTCCAGCATGGTGCGCTCCTCCTTCTGCAGGGCAAGGCAACAGACACAAGCGGGTTATTATCGGCCAGAAGATGAGTGACAGGAAGGTACTGTTGTTATGAGCATGTTTTGGTTCAGGACACTTAAAGTAGAGTGCAGAGCCTTCCATTAGCTCCATCCCAGCTAGGAAATTACTAACAGCTTTTAACTCTGTGATACAACTATAACCAGCCTTTGCTAAGACGTCATTTGATGTGATTCACAGAGTAGAGAGGGTTAAAAACAGAGTAAGTTTGAAAGGATCTCTTTCTCCAAACTTCACAAATGTGAAGAACAGCTTATCAGTTACTGCAAAATAAATACTGATACCTTCTATGCAATGCAAACAAATAGCAGTTACACAGATAGTCTGGACTGTATTTTATAAAAAATCTCCACATTCAATCTACAATGTCTATAAAGCAGAGGATAAAAACCTCCCTTCTCTATAATATTAGAGCTACTTGTCTGTCTTATGTGTCTCTTTTCTGAGCATTTTTAGAGCTTCAGCAGCTGATCTCCTGTAGCTGTGGCTCATCTGTTCCTTAGGTGCAAATTAACCATGCAAGCACAGCTCCTCTCCTTAGACCTGGTGCCTCAAGCCCCAGCACCACAGACTTTTCACCACAGAGAGAGACTGAGCTCTGTTCTTCTGAACTCCTGCAATACTCAGAACTTCCTCACCTGTTTGGGAGATGCGTATCCTCACCAGGGGATGGCAGAGGACACTCATCCTATCAACAGCTGGGCACTAAAAGCTCTCTAAACGCAGTAGCATTACTCCAAATAGGAAAGTTGACTGTTTTCTGTAGTGTTCTAGTGTGACAATGGGTCCAGCATTTGTGCAGAGGTGAATATGACTAGATAAGGAACATGGCACTTGGTTGTCAGCTGGAAATCTCCAGAGTTTGCAGTAGTGAGTCTGAATATGCTGCTGGAATGCAGGTAAGAGGTTCAACAGCTCTAGCTGTGCTGAGTGGCAGAGAATCACACAGGCAAACGTAAGCAGACTCAAGGATACCACAACTCTTATTCTTACCACAGTGGGGGAGAGAAGAGACTGGTAGTTCAGTAAAACTCCAGTGGCTGCTATCTGTTCCAGCCATTTTCTGCTGGCATCCCTGCTGCTCTCTTCATACTCCCCGTTGTTGTTGTAACGGCAGTTGAGAGCAGCCAGTAACTGCTCTGAAAAGGTGCAAACAGCAGCCACAAGAGACTGACAGAAGATGGAATCACGTCTCAGTTGTAGCTCAGTATCTGTCAGAGAAGGGGAGAGAAGCATAAAGAAGTCAGGAATACACACATCTTCCTTCTCACTGCCAACAAAGTAGGTTTGTGTGTGTGTGTGTGTTTGTGTGTGTGTGTGTGTGCACATAATGTTCGGCTTCTGCTGGAGCTTTGCAGTGACCTCTCCTTGCTGTGTGACCTGGATGGATAGATGAAGACAGCACAGCTGGCACATGCACATGTTGTGAAATTTTCTAGTCCAATTGACTGTTCATTACTCCCTCTGCCATCTGCAGGCTCTTTCTGACTGGAAAGAAACTAACTATTGGGAAGTAACTAACCCCTTAAATACAGCCATATCTGGATTGATTCCCTTCTTTTTACATTTACAGGAACAAGAGAATTATTGAAAGAAGGTCCCCACCATTACTTCTCTCCTGGGCTATAAGGGATTAATCCTCCCCCATCCATCAGTATTTTGTGGGCTTCCCATATGCCTAATGCCTTAACTGGGCCCATCCATAGGGTACCAACTGGCTTGTTTCTTGGGAGAATTTCCCCTATGTTAATTTTGCTTCTAGTGTGCCTGGTCCAATCAATCTTGTCAGGCTTCAGGGGATTGCAGGCCAGAGAGGCACATGAGTAAGTGAGGAGTTACTTCCCAGGCACCCCCAGCCCCTCCAGCAGGTGCTGCAGCAGCCTCTAATTGGCAAGGCACTGCTCCCAAGGGAAAGAAGCTGAAGACATCACTCAGAGGCTTCCAAGGTCTGGATTATTTTTATAAGCACTGAACACAACAGACTGACTAACACACTCCAGGCCCTGGGCCATACTCTCAGCTTCAGGGCAATGATCCTTCTTTCCAGCAGATGTTCACGGAAATGCTGCAGGAGATGGGGCATCCATAGAGAGACACTCTGGGACACATTTCATCTGCTACCAAAACCCAGCCTTTATGGTCAGTAGACTGGCACACAGCATGGACTGGACAGCCTCACAGACCAGCCCTGGCAGGGCCTGAGAGATAAGTTAGAGACACACAAATCTCTGATCTTCATTCTATGAAGATTTGAGAATAAAGTGTGGCACCAGTTTCCAGTTACATATTATGTTATTTTCAAACAAAAGGACTCCAAGTAAGTGCTACAATTACAAAAAGACTGTGCCCAGGTTCCTTGTAAAGACCTCCTGTCCCTTGCTCTGCAAGTACAATGTTTGGCATGTGGTAACAGGTTCCTGATGTCCCCAGTGTATTTGTGTTCTCCTTGCACATGTAAGGTCTTCATCTGTTCTTGGCTGTAATTTCAGTATGCCTGCTCTGTTTGGAACGATGACAGAGTCCATGGGCTCAAAAAAGTTGTGCAACAGATCTAATTCTTGCTGCATGTTCTCACCACAGCAGAAAGAGTAAAGGGAAGGAGGGCTCTCTTCCATCTGAGGAGGATTGCACAAAGGAAAAAGTGAAGACAGAAAAACCCCATCTTAGGGAATTCTTGGGTATGTTTTCTTGGTTAAAAAACACAGTCTTAGGGACTTCTTGGGCAAGTTGTTTTCTAAAAAATGAGAACTCCTTACCTGTGCATTTTAACAAGGCCAAAAGAAGCTGATTCTTCCCATCTAAAACAGTGAAGAGAAGAAATGTTGTAGTCAACATAGCACCAAGGTAGATGTGATTGCAGCTGGTTAACAGTTTCCTAATTCCCCCCAAATCCCTGGCACCTGCATGGCCATGTCTATTTACTCTGTTAGCCCTCACCTGCACAGACATGTTCATGACTGAAAAAAACTAAGTGTATAGCAAAGAATTTTACTGGCTACATGATCTGTTAACTACCATGAATTACTGGAAGCAAACTGCATTTGCAGATGGAACCCTAAGGAGGTGATTACTGTCCAGTGCTTCACACTGATCTGTAAACATCAGTTTCATCTCCTGTTTCAGTTCAACCAGGCTGCAGCAGTTTAGGATGTTGTAATATCAGATCAGCAATCACTTCACAGTTTGGAATATACCAAACATCTCTCCCTTCAGTTTCTAAAAGGGTTTAAAAAGCACAGAAAGATAGATCAGTCTGACATCAATCTGAATGGGCTGATGAAATAAAGTAAGGGGGGAAAAGTTCTTTGGAATTGCTGCACAGGTGCCATTTTACCATAAAGCACCAGGACTCTGCAAACCATAATCTGCTCTACCTGGTCCTCTTTAGAGCCTGGGACAGCCTTATTAGAAAATGAGTTAAAATTATGAAATCAACTGCTAGATTTGATTAAGATCTCTTCTCCCTGAAGCTAGTAACAAACGTGTCCTTATTTACAGACCTTCCACGTGTTTCTGTATGATGTCAACAAGGCTCCTGATGCGCAGTGGAAGGTTCCAGGGATCCTCCTGAATGCTGGCTTGAATATTATTCCGGCACCTAACTGTGGTTTCTTCCTTCTGTTTAAATTCTAGAAAACATGGAGTGTGTTAGGCATTTAAGAAATGCCACATAACTAAGAATGGCTTAGGAGTTACAATGTGAATACAGATGAAAGCAGAGAAGCAGTACCAATAGCAGTAACTGAGAATTCAAAAGATCCTTAAATAGAACTAACAGAGAGGGCAAAAAACGATTCCCACAGTGCCATTCCCAGCAGTGTCCCTGCAGTGCTCTCAGGGCTGTGGGCCTGGCTGACATGCACAGTGCAGGGAGCTCTGCCCCACTCACCACACAAAGAACCCTGCTGCCTCTGCCTTCCATGGCCTGCAGGCAGCTGTACTGGGCAGCTCCAGAGAATCAGATCAACGTTTTGGCTGCAACTGTCACATCCTGTGATACGATGAGAAGAATGCTTTCTTTCACCTAATGAAAGCTAACTATTAATTATAGAGTAGAAAATTTATTTTCCATTACTTAGCTATGTAGTTAAGCCAAACACCTCATTTTTTGTGATGAAGTGCATAAGCAAAGAGAGAACAAAAAAAATTATGCCAAATAACTGATCCTGGACAGGACCAGAGGAGCATTCCAGGTCCAACCATCACAAAAAGGTGGCTACAGTAGCTATTAAACAGACACTGGTCCAAGATTCCAGCTGAGTGTAGGCAGGGCTTGTCTGTTCCTCAGTGTGATCAATTAACTAAAAGACTCTCTCAGCGTAATTAATCTACTTTTAATAAATGAGATTCTGTTTAAGCAAAATAAAAGAAATGTCTGTTATTTCTTCACTTCATTCCAACAGTGAATGGAAAGGCTAACAGATGCTCCTCAAGTCTACACAAATGTGAATGTGTTCATAGAGATGAGTACATAGAACTTCACAGGAGTTATTTCTGGAGTCAAAGAAAAAAAAAAGCAGGAAAATATCTGTAGTTCTAGAGTTTGCCACTATAACTAAAAACTAGAGCCTGTGAGAGGCTGGAGCTCTCACCTCCAACAGCACCTGAGGTACAGCAGGAGTAGTAGGGAATATTTCAGCTTTAAAGTGGGAAAGGAAACGCAGCAAATATTTAAAAAAAAATCCTGTGTATTTCAGGCAGAAAAGAAACATCCTGAGCCCTAAAAGACCATCAAGACCAAAGTCACCACACTCCCTGAGGAAAAAGAAAATAGGGTATCATCTTTTTGCTCTCTAGGGGAATCAGTTTTCAAAACAAGCGTTATGTGAGGATGAATTTACTCTGGCAATCATCCATCTGAAGAAAAGCAGAGTAAATCATTAAGCAAACTGAGGTAGAACCTTTGGTGCCTTGGATGTTCAGTGGTCAACACCTCATCAGCTTATCACAGCACTCCTTCACCTTGAATCTGACTATCCCTACTTCTTTGAACCCTTTTTCAAACACGTTCACAGCAAAGCAGGGATTTGGAAACTTGTGAAAGGGCTGCGAGAATTGAGCAGCATGAAACAAAAGAGGCTTCTTGTGTTTCAGGAGGATTTCCCATAAAAATTACTTCTTTGAGAGTCAATAATTTCAGTGGTCAGACATGGTACATGCCTAATGCATGACTGGGTAGACTGCAGAGTTAAGGATCTCTGTGTGGCCATAGCACGTATGTGTTCATGTTAAACTCTGAAGTCTTGGAAATCACATTATTAAATACAATCAATCAATTTCTTTACCTTGCAAACTGTGGTCCATGGGAAAGTGCTTGGTTTCCTCAAAGGCCTTATTTATTCCTGGTCCTTTCAGAAGTGCATTGATTGCATCAACCTACAATTGGAACATTATTGATCAGTGTCAATAAGACTTGCAGAAGAAAATCAGAACAGAACTGCTGGAAACTGCCACAGCCCTGGCACTATTTGTACTTCGGAATCACTGACACATAGCAGTCAGACTTTGTAGCCATGAACTGGCCTCAAGAGCCATTTAATTTAATATTAACATTTAACAACAGCATTTTGCACAACGATGATCTACGTGCTGATGAGGTAAGAGAGTAGCAAACAACTCTCTGTGGTTACACATTATAAACTCATCTGCACGCCGACTTGTGAGAACCTCATAAATCTGCAAATGTGATCCATTTTCATCAAATTACTAGAAGTTTGTCCTATTTCTTATGAGAGCTTTTTTTCCCTTAGTCTTAAGCCTTAGGTAGGGCAAGTCAGCCTTGCTTAAATCACAAGGCAACTTTAATAACACAGATAAATGAGATTCATCAAACTGTCCTATAATCTACTTGCTTACCGTGTACCACAAAATCTTGATAGCATGCCTTCCTCAAAATATTATTTCATAACACAATTTAGTACTTAAAATTTCTTGATTGACATTGATGAAGAGAAAGCAATTCTGTGTAAAAATAATGCTTTACATACCTGGTTAAAAAGGTGCTCCAGACAGCCATGAAGTTTGTCTTGCTTGTCTAAAGGTATTCTCATATCACTGGGAAGCTCATCTCCTAATACAGGAAAAATGAAAAGCTTTGAACCTACAAACATGATCTATGATGAGACATGGGCACACCTTCACACTGGTGTGAAGGAAATAAAGATTGCTGTTTTATCTCCAATTCTTAGGCCAAAATACTCATTATTTTCATATTATGCAAGTGTCCAATAACTAAAGAAACTTACCCCTGCCTAATACCTCTCCCATGTTCCAAATCTCCTGTGGTTTATTAGAAAGAGGCAAATCTGTATCCTTACGTTCTTGGGATTAGTTTTGAAGAGACCACCAGTGCAAATGAAATACACAAGTGCTTCTCAGCAGCAAAGAGCTCTCAGCACTGCTGAAGGGCGGGCACAAGGGGATGCCTGTGACCCGTGCCCACACTCACCTGACCCCATCTCATCGCTGCCCAGGTAGGAGCTGCTGCTGGGTGCCTGTGACCCGTGCCCACACTCACCTGACCCCATCTCATCGCTGCCCAGGTAGGAGCTGCTGCTGGGTGCCTGTGACCCGTGCCCACACTCACCTGACCCCATCTCATCGCTGCCCAGGTAGGAGCTGCTGCTGGGTGCCTGTGACCCGTGCCCACACTCACCTGACCCCATCTCATCGCTGCCCAGGTAGGAGCTGCTGCTGGGTGCCTGTGACCCGTGCCCACACTCACCTGACCCCATCTCATCGCTGCCCAGGTAGGAGCTGCTGCTGGGTGCCTGTGACCCGTGCCCACACTCACCTGACCCCATCTCATCACTGCCCAGGTAGGAGCTGCTGCTGCGCACGCTGCTGTAGGACACCACGGAGTCCCTGTTGCTGTTACACTCGCTGCAAAGAGAGCAAGGGGCGCTGAACAGAGGCTGGGCCCACCCCAGGCACCCGCTCTGACTCCCTCTGCCAGCGCCGTCCCCCCAGACCCAGCTCTGTGACACTGAGGACATGCACAAGGGCAAGGACTCTGGGGCTGGGCTGCCACAGCATGCCTCTTCTATTTGCAGTTCACACTGAATGCTCGACACATCACCCTGCTGCTGTAAATAATGAAAACAGGCATCTCCACTAAATGGTCGCTACCAGCTCTGAGGGAATTACAGCATCCAAATCCAGCATATAGGGAGGCTGCAGTAGCACAGATACTGGAGGTGGGAGAGAGAATTTAGGGAATCTAAGTCACTGCAGGCACTGCAGATCCTACAATGAAGTGGAGGAGTCACAACAGCTCCACACCAATCTTGGCTCATGCACATCTGGAAAATTCTACAGCAAATCTCCTCTCTTTAAAAGTTCACTTTAACTGTTCTTACTGAAAGTAACCAAAAAGACTATGGATCTCAGGCAGTCCCCTTCCAATGAAGTGACAATGACAGTGGTTTTAATGGTACAAGCCCAAAACAAAGCTTTAAAAATTCTCCGCTGCCTCTGCCTCTGAAGTTATTTTTAACTGAGATGAGAGAAAAATACAAGACCAACTGGAAGAACCCTAATTGGGATTCTTGCTGTCCTTTTTTAAATCTAGTATCAAAGAAATCTGTTCTTTTCTCAGGAAGATTAATACTTATGGCAACCACTCTGCCATACAAATCCTTATGAATTACACCTCCAAAATGATCACAGAAAAAAGCCTTGTTGGCTATTGCAAACAAGATATTTTCTTATCTACAATTTGCTTGAGTTTGTAGCTAATCAATGTTCTTTTAAATCAAAACCCATAAAAACACATTCCCCCTCAAGTAACTACTATCTGTAATATATGCTTAATTCTCTGCCTCTGTCTAATACAGATAAGACAGAATAATGTTTCTCAAACATTTCTCAAACAAATGTGTAGAATTCTGGAACAAATGACAAGCCCAGAGAGACTGTTTGTGCTCACCCTTTGCTGCCCACAATAAATTACCCTCAATTACAGAAGTTTAAACTACCAGGATACCCTATTAATAGTGAAAGAAATAAAGCACATTTCACTCAGAAAGCTCCAAAGCACGTGTGCTGATTGAAATCTCACACAACAGAGATGCCCCAGATCTCAGCACTGCAAGTATTCATTCTATTTCTTTATTGACTTCATATTTGCTGTCCTCTGAGGCGATCAGTATTCAACCAGACAAGACCCCAAGCAACCAATCTTACTGGCCCTGTCCTGAGCAAGGGACTGGACTGTGCAGACTCCAGAGACCCCTTCCAACACAAACTGTTCCCCTTCTGGAGTCCTGCAGCAGTGGCACCTATTGCTACTGGTACAAGTGCCCAACAACAGCAAGTGAAGCATCAGGACTGCAGCAGGAACATCCCAGAGACAGGACATTCATTCATGAGAACATCCCAGAGACAGGACATTCATTCATGAGAACATCCCAGAGACAGGCCATTCATTCAGAGCTGGAATCCTCCCAGCTCTATTGTCTTACTAGAAATGTAAAAATGGCCTGTTAAGGATGTTAAATTGCAGCGATCAGACATGGCCACAATTTGTTACCCCACCTATTCTGAAGCTGAGTCTCCAAATCTTTCCCAACAAAATAGAGAGAATTGGGTGTGAGATTTCCTTTGGTAGAAAATATTGCTGGAGAACTAGAAGTCAATCATGTCCCAAAAAGATTTTAAGACACCTGAATAAACATTTCTGTTTGTGGTTTCAAAGAGCCATTAAAAATAAAAAACTCAATGTCCATTTATGTTTCTCCATGTCTTAGACTTCCAGGAAAATTGGCTGCAGAACCAAGTGCTAATACCAGCTATTAAAAGACCAAGCAGTCTGAGAATTCCACTGGACTTCTGTAGTTTCTGGCTACAGGACACAGAAAGTCACACTAGATGGAATTATTTCATTTTATTCACTTTTGTAGATACCTTAGTATTATGGCATTACTTTGGGGGAAGTATTTTTGCTGTGTATGTCTCCAGGGCAATAAATACAATGAATACATCACTCCACTAAGTGAATACTACATAACTGACTGACTGGAAAACAACCTGTTTGTGGAATCCATACTGGAATGAGAACTTTGAAACGCAGTACTAGTAAGGTACAAGTGGCACAATCTTCAGACTGACCTGTAGGAGTCCCTGAAACTCATTGTGTCATGTCCAGAGTCTTCCTGGTCCTCCTCAGAAACTTTGAAACAGACCTTCTTGATTCCACCATGCTCAGCTTTGTCAGGATCACTTTCTTCTGTCCCCAGGGAAGGTGAGGATGTGTCCTCAGTAGATGGTGGCTCACAGGCACCAGCTTCTGTAGGTTCTGTTATGGTGGACAATAGTCTGCAGAAGCACAACACAGAGCTCTCAGTCCCACAAATGAACTGTCACATATAAGGCTAAATGCAGCTATGTGAAATCAGAGTTACCTTTGTGAGCACTTTACATAGACTACTACTCAACATCTGATCTGAACATGCTCTCACTTTGAGGCCATTCCCCCTCGTTCTGCCACTCCAGGCCCTTGTAAAGAGTCTCTCTTCATCTTTCTTCCAGGCTCCCATTAGGTACTGAAGACTGCAATTAGGTCACCCCAAAGCCTCTTCTCCAGCCCAAGAATCCCAATCCTCTCAGCCTTTTCCCATAGCAGAGCTGCTCTGTTGGAAGTAGCTCTGCAGGCAGGGTCTCACCTGAGCAGGGCAAAGGGGCAGATTCCCCCCAGCTTCACCTGCTGCCCACACTGTGGGGCTGAGCCCAGGACACAGATGGCCCAGGACTGGCTGATGCTGTCAGTGCACCCTGATGGCTTCTGTCCAGCCTCTCAGCCACCAGCCCTCCCAAGCCCTTCTTGGCACGTCTGCGTTCAGTCCCTTTATTCTCCAGCCTGTCCCGACTGGGTGCAGCACCTTGCACTTGGTCCTGTTAAACCTCAGGAGATGCCCATGAATCCCAGTTCCCAGAAGGTCCTGTTTCCAAAGGTACTCTGCTTCTATAAGGTGTAACATAATCACTGTAACCGTGGTGGCCTCAAAGTCCTCACTTTGTTCCTCCAAGGCACTGGATTTCTCCTCCTCAGCTCACTGTCTGTACCCAGCAGCCACCACCCTTCTGTACACATGTTGAAACCAAGGGTCCGTGTGCTTTCCACTTAGGTGAAGTTTTGGTCATGTGCTATTTTTGGCAGGGATACAGTTAATTTTTTTTCCATTGGCTGGTATGTGACTGTTGTGGATTTGTGCTGAACACAAAGCTGATGATGCAGAGATGGTCTGTAACTGCTGAGCTAGCACAGAACCAAGGCCTTTTCTGCCCCTCGTAGAGCCACACTGGGGAGGGGACTGGGGTGTGTGGAAAGACTGGGAGGAGACACAGCCAGGACAGGTGACCCCAGCTGACCCAGGGGATATTCCAGTTCGTGTGACACCATGCTCAGCAGATAAAGTGGGTGGAAAAGGAGGAAAGAAGGACCATTTGGAGTGATGGTGTTTGTCTTTCCGAGTCACCACTGCACAGGATGGGACCCTACTCTCCTGAAGGTGGCTGAACACCTGCCTGCCCAAGGGAAGCAGTGAATGAATCCCTGGTTTTGCTTTGCATGCACCTTTTGCTTCAGCTGTTGAACTGTCTTCATTTCAACCCTTATTTCCACCTTATGACAGACAAAATCTCAAAGGCTCTTGACAACACATGGATTCTTATTTTGGAATATACAGTAAACAAAACAGTGGCATCAAATTCAGATGGACTTTTAGAAGCAAAAGACAATAATACAAACACTAGTGGATCTGCCCAGGAGTAGAAACAAACAGCAGGGACTTATCATACAAGGGTAGGTCTGAAGAGGCAGACAGCTGGGGCTGACAGCACAATGTGCTTTTGGAGATTACTGCCTCAATATTATAAGGATTTCTTTCCCCAGTGCATATAGGATTTTGTACTCACTTATTTATCTGAATGACATACTGCTTCATTTCCTTCACTGCAATGTCTAGTTTGTTAAAAAGATGCAAGTAGGAGTCCTGCATCTCCCAATCTTCCTGTTTCAGCAGAAAACTGAGTCCCCTTTCTTCCCAAATTGTTCCTCCATTCCGCTGGCCAAAGCCACCATCAGGATCTCCATCTTCTGGGGCTGGACATCTCCAAGATGGTGCAGCCATAGTGGTGATGCAATGCTGAGTATATGAGACTGGATTTAAGGTACCTATTGCACATGAAAGGATCGAGTTAGTATGGCTCTCACGACTTTCTCCACTCCATTTCAGTGATGATCATTCAGGATAAGTGGAGTTGTGACAGGAAAAACTAAAATTTCACTGAACTGTTTTATATAATTACATTATATGACAAAATCATTCTGGAAAAATACCCAAAGAAGTTGGGCTTTTTTCCTGTCATGCTAACTAGATATTTTGAATTTACTGCAGTTCAGAAACTGGCTAGATTATGGAAGTAAAGACATATGTTCATATGTATATTCATACAGAAAACTTAGAAGCTTTCTAAAAGCATTTTTTGAAAAGTTAATGAATTTGGGTTCTCAGGAATCAGTCTATGTTACTATTCAAGCTCTACAGATATTTACACTTACACACACACATACATATAAAGGAGTAGGATTCTGTCCTTACAGAAGATAAATTAATTATTTTTCATTTAAAACTGCTGACAGTTTTGGTGCAGTACTTTGCTACCTACCTTAGCTCATATTAAAAATTCAACTGCCCAAGCAAGCAGGGGTCCTTTACAAATGTCAATTTGAATAGTCAATGCCATTATTCAGAAAGTTGGTTAGTCTATATTTCCCTCTTCCAAACATTCCTGCACTCTACCGTCACAAGGCAAAGAATCAGAAGCATGTTAAGTCAGATCATGATAAAAAAAATGCTGGATATAAATATCCAGACTGTAGGAGAAATGCTGCATAGCAGCAATTTATCAGATAATAGATCCCCTGACACAGTAGAGAATTTTAACTCCACTGCATGGAATTTACTCAGTAATGAGAGCAGAAAGCAGCACTACAATGTGATTGACTTCAGTTTTCCCCCTGAATGAAGCACCAGCGTTGCCATCAGCCCCTGCTCACTTTTAGTCAGCAAGTCACCTCTGCTAAGGGCAGCAGCACCCTGGCCACGTAACTACCATGAGATCATGGCCAAACAGCTCATCCAGCAGGAAAATGGCACCTGAAGCCCCGCTATGCTTGAAGCCATTACTTCTTCACAACACAAGAAGGCTGCCATTTAACTATAAAATTTTAAGAAGAAAGGGTACTGGTAAGACTGTGTTTCCTTGGAACTTATATTTGACCTTGCTGAGCAGTGGAAACACACAGCCTTTTAAACAGATTCAATCAGTATGACTGGGAAGTTCATTATCACCTTGCTCTGGATCAAGCCCAATAATGGAAGGTTTCCGTCCAATGCGAATACTGAACGATCTCCCTGCTGAGGTAGTGCTTTTGGGGTATGACACCTCCATGAGGTTAATGTGGCAGTTGGTGGGGCAGAAATCCATGCTGTTGAGGGAATGAGGTTCCATAACGGCTTGTTTGAAGGCTGGGCTCACCTTTGTTTTCAATTCATCTGCAAACTGGGAGAAATAAAGTAGGTGTGTGGTACTGCACCTTCAAAGAAATTTGAAGCAATACAGACAATTCTTTTCTGTTCCTGCCACCTACTCCAGAAATCCAGGAATTCAGATTTCTGCTGCAGCTGGAATAACACATTTAAAAAAAGCTCATAAAACAACAAAGGAAAGCAATTAGCTATACCTCCTAGCACTCTCTTTCCAAGCAGCTCAGGTAACTGCACAAAAAAAGCACATACACTTTGTTTGTTTACATCATGATACACTGTAGTTACATTCTTGTTAAATAAGACATTCATCAATCTGTTCTGATATTTATTCACTAACATAGTGGAAATTAACCTGCAATAATACATCTTAACTCACAGCTCTGACAAGCTGAGTTAAGAAAGGAGTGATTTACAGACGAGGTATTTTCACTCAAAACTTGCAATTTCAGTAACTTGCAGAACTGTTCTCATGCCTCCAGGATACCCACCTCAGAAACAGTTTGGATTCATTAATAAAGAATACTAAGACCCACTTAACACAATGAAGCACTGTTTCAAGACTTCACCAATAACTAGTAGTGCTGTACCTCCTGGTAGCTCGTGAGCCTCCTGCTAATGCTCTCCAGCTTAGTGTCACAGATTTGCCGGAATTCATACTGGGGCATGGTGGCCACAGCACTGCTGAGGGACAGGAGTCTTTCACAGTTCCTTACGAAATGACCATCCTCTGCAGCAAAGGCCTCTAAAATCTGAACAAAAAGACAGCATGTCAATGGTATGAGTCCTGGCAGGGAGGGAAAATACAGTTCTCTTCCACTCAGTGAGAGGCAAAGCCCCATGGTTGAATAAAGCTGCCTCCAAGAATAGGCTGCCTCTATTACGGCCTGAGAACCACTAATGTGTCTAATAGTCAGTGTCATCTAACATTCCTTAAAAATGTTTAGAATCAGGGAAGTGGGTCAAAATATCCATTGCCCAAGTTACCTGCTCTAGCATGCTTCCATGGGACATAACATTACTGGGATGTGACAAACGTTCACTATTAGCTCGTTTTTGTCAGAGATGACCAAGCCACTCTGCACTCTCTGCTGCTTTGCAGTAGCAGCAGTTCTACCCAATTCCCATAGCAACCCATCCAGCTTCTCAGGTGGGAAAAAGTTGCTTGATTTTCTTGCAAGGTAAAGCAAATTCCTGCCTGAAAAGATTAATTTTAAATATCAGCAGAGTGTATGCTACCAGGCAGATAAAAGCAAGAGTTCCACACCTGAGGGCTCCCCTCCATCTGCCTCAACAGCTGAAGTCCTGGAAGCATTTGCTGATTATTCATAGCAAACAAAGCTACTGCAACTCATTCTAATGAATAAAACTCTTAAGCAGGGCTGAGAAGACCAATGTCAACCTCAACTGAGGCCAAGCCCAGAGAGGCCTATGGTAAGCTGCATTATTGGTTTCCCATTCTGTTTAGGCAAAAGCTGACCATGTGTGGTTTTTGGTACCTTTGCGGTGAGAATGAAGCAACCTTTTGGTTCCACAATTTTCTCCAGGACAAAGGATTTGATTCCTGCACTGCTAACATATTCATATACCACCCCGTGCTCGAGGTGGGTGTTATCCACAGTCAGGCTGATGAGTGGGGTTTCTTCACCAATGACCAGTGGAGAAATGACAGTCTGTGGTGTCTGGGCTGGAACCAAAGTAAGTCATTAGAGGCGTCAGCAGCACATGTGAACACAGGCCTGCCCAGGCAAGAGAAACCTGCTGAGAAGAATATTGAATGCAGAGACACATTGGCTCAAAGAACAGCTTGAGCTATGTGCTGCTGGAGACTGAGAGAATATCTTTAGGAAGACATTCACTGTTGGTCATTAATGGAGGCAGTGACAAGATTTGAGATAATACACATGCTCCAATCCCCATTCTGATGCTCTTCCATGCATGCGTGCACAAATCCACGCTCAGGACACCACTTCTAGTTCTGTTCATGGATCCTAGCAGAAGCTTATAAAGGAAGGGAAGCATGTTAATCTCTGAGTCCTGTTGTCTGCAGTAACTGTCTGGAAGACTGAGATGTCAGGCAGGGATGTGGTGAGGAGAAACATTTTTTACACAAAGCAGTTCTATGGTCACTAGAGACCAGATTCAAGTTCCAGTCAAATTGAGATTTGCCAGGGAGCTGCTCACACACTTCTACCAGGGCACTGCTCCAGCTGTTCCACTGCTGGAACACTCTGTGACAGTGAAATTAGCAGCATCAGCAGACCTTGCATGGGATCCACACATACGTGCATCCGTTCCTGGAGAAGATGCCAATGGCATTCAGAGAGTCCAGGCTCAGTCCTTGGGATTAAATTTTGCTTTAGTAGTCTCCCTTAACATCTACCTTTCTGTTTAAGCCCTCAACATGAAAGCAGACCTGTTTTTTGAGCTATGCTTTCAAAAGCTGGAGGAAATTCACCCATACCTCTTCCAGAAACAGTGGCAACATGCCTTGAAGATTTACTCCAGATCAAAGTAATTTAACATTCCAATTTTTAATCAAAAATAACAAAAAAACGCAGATTATTCTAGGTGGAGTTACTTGCAGATGTTCCCTCTCCATCAGCTACTGCTCATAAATGCATGGTTTGCAGGGGCTACCAAAAGATTCTAAAAATGCTGAGTATCTTCATTCCCATAACTGGCTGTCTTGTAGAGAAGAGAGAGTTAAAGGTGCATGATTTCTATGTGCATCTCAATTTTTTCTTCCCCTGAATAAACTGCAGCAAAGAAATATGTCCTCTGGCAGACCTCATTCAATTACAAAGCTTTGCTAAGACAAGAGATATTCTACAATAATAATTATCCTTTATATTTCTACTGTGGTTTTCCTTCTGAAAGCCCCTGAATTTCCCTAGGTTTTCTTCCCCATGAGAATCTTTACCTGGTTCCTGTTGGCTGCTCTGAAGGGGTTCCAGTTCTGCATGTCCTTCTAGTGCAGAGCTGTCTCTGCTGGAGCCCAGGCCACTGCCATTCAAACATGCAGGGGATGCTGCTTGCTGAACTCTGTCCTCTTCAGCATCTTCATGTGTTCTGTACACCCACTGGTACAGCCCCTTTCAAGAGATATAGGCTTCAGCTAGGACCTCAAAATGCCCAATCTCCAAATATTTGGACTACAGAGGTGAACCTAGTCATCAATTCTACGTCTTCTAAGTAGGCTGAAATATCAACATTACCCCAGGTTTTCTGTGAACTTCAGAGAACATAAAATTTCGATCAATAGCTGGGTAAACTTCCATGGTTAGTAACAGTTAATAATTTTCAGTACTGTATGCATGAAATGGCTTTCATATTATTTATAGGTGTTTTGCAACTATGGGAAAATGGAATCAGGCCCCCTCAGTGATAGAGGGACCCTGGCATAAAAGCAAATTTTTCTGAATATTCAGTGAGCATAAAAACACAAGAGTAGAGGAGGGCAGAAGAAAGGTGGGAATTAATGTACTTCCTTTGAGGTTGTGTGTTCCTACCAGTGCTTCCTGCTGCCTGGTCCTATAGCCTGTGAAGTGCTCCAGAACTTCCTTGTAATTTCCATGTGTTGCATTATTCCCATTAACTTTCAAAATACACTGCCCTGGATGAAGGCCTACGGCTGCAGCCTCAGAACCTGAAAAATAACAGGGGAGAAGTTAAACAGAAATGCCATCTGCCTATGGATGAGAATACTGGAAAGTTTGCAAAAGGAAGTTAGAAAAAGGAAGAAGAGCTGGGTCAGCCCTGTCATGCCTTTGCTACTATTCAGAGAGCTTTGTTGGGTAAGGGTAACATCATATGTCTATCCTTCATGTTTTCAGCAGTGCTGGCAAAAACAGCCATCTCCTAGGTCTAAATGTACTCATGCTAGAAATTTACATTCCTGTGGGAAATTGTTTGGGATTCTTATATGGGTCTCTTTTAGCCTTATGGTTACACTAGCTGTAGTCTTGCTTAAGTACAAACTGTTGTATTTGTCCAGCCTCTTGCACCTGGAAGACAGAACACTTGCATGTTACAGGATTTGCTACACAAAAAGACTATGATGTCAAATGTAACTATTCTTTTCCAGGCAAAATCCGGAAAAAGAACAATCTTCCTAGCTGCAACTTACAGCTTGCACTCCAAACAGTGAAAAAGTGCTTGCAGGTGCTGCTATAAAATAGTGTAATAAATGTGTGTCCTGGGAACACCATCTGTGGGCACTGCCTGAGCTAAGTGCACTCAGCTGGAGACACACATTTGTTCTGAAGGAAGGAACTGGTGTCTGTCTAAAAGGTTGTATTTTCTGCATCTGCCTAACATGAAGGTTTAAAGCTGTGTTTGCTTGTAGTTACAGGTAAATATGTCAGGCACAGAAGTAGTAAATATCTCTGTCAAATTGTATTTTCTCCTTTTAAAAAGATCGAGGTGAGCCTTTTGCCTCCTCCACTGGCAATCTGTAGCAATATCTCCTGTGTAAGGGAGAAGTAGTCTCCAAGTCTTCTGTCATACTTTGTGATGTCCAGACCATGTTACAGCTTGTCTCCCAACCTGCTGATCCTACAGCACCTTCAGAACCCAGACCCAAACTGTGGATGACTACAGGTAAAAACATTGTGGAAGCCACAGTTAGCATGACCCTTCAACTTTTTCTCAACCACCTCAGTTTTACGGTTTTTTCCCCCTGTGGCTGTTAAGCTTGACCTTAGTAGTCTCAGAAGAAACAAGGGAAGGGTCACTAAGCAAGTCCACTTCTCGCTTGCAAGAGCTAAAGTGAAAATGCCTTCTAAAGAGTCCATGGTACTGTGCATTGCAGCATTCAAGTTTCTTCCACTGTGGAATTAAATTATTCCATGTATTGTGTTGATGGGGTTACAGACCCAACACTCAGTTCGAAAGAATGATACCATTTGTCTTAGAATCTATTTAGGTGATAAGCTAAAGCAGTTTGAGGCAGAAAATCTCTTTTGAGGCAGGAAATCTGTTCTATGGTTATGTGAGTGTGATTCTTGTCTATTACAGGTTCTTGTCACTATGGTCACTAAATGTATCAGAATTTGTACAGAACAAGCTAGACAATGAAACCTGGATGTATCCTTGTTGAAATATATATATACACACACACACCCCCATCTATTGAGCTGTACTCCCAACTTAGCTGTATCACAGTTTCTACTCACCTCTTCCTACTGCGTGAACGTACGGGGGTGCTGCTCCCCGGATCTGAAAGCAAAGCGCTCCGGGACAATCTGGGATTTTAATAATCCTGAAGAGAAATCATGGAGAAGAGAAAGCATGGTTTTAATTCAGGCTGCCAGAGTTCTGGGCAGTTCTTAACAGCATCTTTCCTTAGCACTCACAAGTGGGTTTGGATGAAAGCAAGCATCCACAGTATTTACAAATAAATAACAAATAAGGAGACCCGAAAAAATATACTCCATCTTCAATCTCCAAGGCAGATATGAGATTCTGTTTGTTAATTAAAATTTGGCACGTCTTAATTTATTACATCTTTAAGTGAATAAACATTTGACAGAAACTTTCTAAGGCATTTATATTCATTTCCATTTCTGTGCAAACTTCAGTGCAGCTGTGCTGACCTATACCAGCAGAGGATTTTTTCCCACTAAAAAATTTTAAAAAAACAAAAGAGACTGGACAAGACATTCTGGACTAGAATTCAGGAACAAATGTTCACTGAGACTTTCAATTCTATGGATTACAGACTCTAACAATACACACGACACTAACAGGGCCAACTCTCATTATAATAAACAATAATAGACTGAAAAAGTGTAAGGGCTGATATTAGTAGTCTCATCAAAAAATAAGCCAAGCTTCAATGAGTGGAAATTGTTCCTATGCACAAATAGAGTATGAGAAGCTTTACACCTGAGAAAGAATGTCAATCCTTGCAATTCAATTTTGTTTGTAGACAAGGAAACCAAAAGTCATCTGTAGTATAAAGAGAACACATGCCACCCTCTCCCAGCAGCCCAAGAGCCATCACTAAAAACAAGCTGTGACTCTTGTACCTCTCATTTCTGTCATGCTTTCCTACTGAGTGGCCTCTGCACAGCAAAGCGTTTACACTACAACTGCAGTGCAGCTTTCACTACAACTGTAGAAGTACTACTTAGTAACTGACATTTCTCAATAATCTTTTCTCTCTGCCCATCTTGGCACTTACTCCTTCGCTTTGGTGGCTACCAGAAGCCTAAGTGGCCTCCGTGAGCAGAAGGACTGGGATAAGATTGTTTCCACTTCAGCAAATGGGCGTAGGAATACTAAATCCTCATTGATGGAATAGATCTTTCTTCCTGCTTGCAGGCCAGCCATCTGCAAAGGAACAAACACCACAGAGCACTTTGGATCACTGGCAGCAACTCTGAAGCTCAGGCTCCCAACGTTCAACTGTTCCCTGCTTATGGACATTTCCTGGATTGCTTTCACATGGAATACCCTATAAGCAGTGTTGGTTCATCAAGTCATTTGTCACTCCCCCTTGAAGTTTTCTGCACTTACAGAAGAAAAAGATATCTCGCCAGTATCTTTAGAAATATGCCACTCTACAGATGTACCTTAGTTTGCAATGGATACAATGGATTACAATGGATTACTGCTTTTCTGCTACAAATTTTAAACGGGCTATTAAAATAGGAGACTATAAAAAAACCAAGGGGTGGGGGGACACAGTTGAAAGCTAGGGCCCCATGAGAGAGGGGCTGTGATACCCAGTGAGATGCAGGAGTTTGACTTGCCAAGGGCACAGGAGCTGTGGACAGTTTTCAGCCATCAGCCTTGCAAAACCAACCTGTGGCCAGTCAGTAATGTAACCTGGTTTGAAGTGGGGATAAGAACCGTCTCTGCTTTAAGTGAAGTACTATCTCTTCATTAGCTTAACAAGCCATTAGATTTTGACTTTAGTCCCTAGGTTTTGCACCTAACTTTAGTTATTTGGCAATGGTCACAGATGCAATGACGAGACTGAGATCCCCTACTGTGTCCACTGGACAACAGCCTCAACCATACCCCTAGATGATCCCTACCAGTTAAAATTAACACAGCAACATTTGGACTGGGTGTTAGGTATCAAGGAAGCAGTAAAAAAAATATTAAACCTTCCAGATTATAATTACTTTCTATAATTTCAAGGTTCAGCAGTTGAGGTTCCTTCTAAATGGGGCAAACCCTTTTCTATTCTGCCTGGAATCCACTGACAAGTTTCTTGACTTGATAAAGGAGGTCCACACAGCACTAGTCTCACAGAGACTCTGGCTCAGGAAGATGCAGATTTAGCTCTTTGCTGGACCAGTATTATTAGATCAAATTCAAAAGATGGGCTCATGGTCAAAGATTATCTTGAAAGATCAAGAAAAAGATTCCTTAGAAAACGGTGTGCTGCCATTTTCCTCAAACACAGTAGATCTGCAGGCTATTCCCCAAGCTTCCAGCCAAAAAAAGGGCAGAGGATTATCTGGCAGGCAATGGTTCACAGCACAGGTTCAGATTAATAACATTTTTGGCCAACCTATGTTGATTTTGAGCACTAGATAAAGCACAGGTTTGGTTTCTTTGGTGACCATAAACGAAACGAGAATCAGGAATACTGAAATAATTTCATTCTAACACTCAACTTCAGTTCAAAATTCCTTCCCGTGTGACATTTTCAACTTGCTAAAACCAATCCATCCACTTCAGCTATTTCCATTAAGCAAGTAATCCAGGAGTTATTTGTAGTCCAAAGGAGTAACCAAAAAAATTTAATGCTGACATTCAAAAATTCTGTAATAGTTAATTAAAAGTTAATTAAAAAGTCCAGGACTTTTAATTAGAAGCTCTGTCTCGTGTGCAAACGTGAAACCCTTGACAAGTCATTTAGTCCTCTCTTGTATCTGTGCCTTATTTTGGTAAATGGAAGATCACACTCTGTGCTCCACATAAGAATTCTGCAGGGCTAAATGGGTGATTAAGAAATACTCAGATCCTAGGATGAAGCAAATATATTCTGTAGAACTCCTAAAAAATACCACAGAGAGAAATGACTGCATGCTTTTTAAGGGAAAAACACATATCTAAAAATACAGCTTCCATTCAAATAAACCTGTTTCCCCATTAAACATCTTTGCCATCCCAAAAGAATGTTATTTTCCCTCCCTCCTGAAATGAAAGTTGCTAAGGAACCTGAGGTAAGCTATCATCACACAGATGCTGCTCTCATCCTATCACTCACCAATAATTCAAGTCCCACAGTAATGCCAAAACACTTCAGTTTACAGAAACAGCTTATTACCAGGAATTGTAGAAGACAGCCGTCTTCTATTAGCTGCCTTTAAAGGAAACAGATTTTAAAAGGATGGTTTGTAACTTTTCTAAGTATTGAAACATTCTTAGATACCACAGTAGGAACGTGAGGTCCTACCTCGGCAGAAGACTCTCGTCGCACTGACTTCACCACAACTGCTTTGTTCTTTTCTTCTATGTCAAATCCATAGTCATCTTCTTCTGGTAGAATCTTAAACAGAGCACAATATTTACACAAATTTATGCTTCATAAATATGGAGTTCACAGAAAAGGTGAGGACTGGAGATGAGAAATTAGACTTTTCATTGCAAGCCACAACTGATCTGGACTTCTGTTTTAAGATGGAAAGGGACTACCAGATCATTTGGTCTGACTGCCTACAGAACACGAGCCATAAAATTTAATCTTAGTTATTTCTGTATAGATCCCTTAATATATATTAAAGCAGATTTTCCAGAGTTACTCAGGTATGATCTGCAGTCTTTAAGAAGTGAAAAATCTATTCCCACCCTTGAGAGTTTTTTCCAATGGTTAATCAACTCTTCTTTTAGAAACTGCATTTGATTTTAACTTCTAGCCCTTCATCCTTCAACAGATCTTTCACTTTTGGATTACGGAATTCATCATTTTTCAGTATTTTCCATTGGTGAATGTACTAAAGATTGAGTGCAGTTATTTGTTTATTTTTCAGAATACATCCCACCTAGCTGATAATGAATGATCTGAGCGCTTCTCAGCTATCAGTTTCACACAAAATGCAGATCTCAGGCCTACCTTTTAGAGATCTAACTACACACTACATAATTCTACAGCATAATGGCAGTCTGATGGCTAAAATTCTGTCTAATGAGAGGACAACTGCTGACATCCCTAAGTCCTTCCTCTAGAAACAGGCACACAGGCTTGGTGTAAGGGAAAAACACCAACTCCATACCTTGTACTCAGGTTCTACCTTACATGGTACACAGAAGCCTTCATAATTCTTGCTCCTGAATTTCTGCTTCCTCTTGTTTGCACTGAGGTCACACAGACCCACCTTACACATATTCTTTAAAATCATATCAATCATGACAAATATACATTTCATGCATCCTTTTCTAGTGGTTTATTAACAATAGTAAAAAGCTTAACAACTCACTTCCTATTACAGAAAAATAAACCAAGCCTATCTACTGGTAAACGGATAAGTGGAAAACCTAACTGATAAGTATCTTGCATTTGAGTAAACATTATGTATTTAAGAACCATCTGATAAAACAGAACTGATTTAAGAGGAAAAATAAAGCTACACAATCTAGCATGCCATGGAGGAAAACAAATTACTCAGAATTGTTTCCTTGCTTCTGATGATTTTTGCACTGTTTTAAAATACTGTACTTTTTCCTTTAAAGTCAATTACATCAGATTATAAAGGTCTTTTTATGAGAAATCACCTTGAGAAAAAAAAAGTCAAGAACCAGAATAATTCTGTCCTGCAGGACCCATACAGTCAAGTTAAAATAATGTATAGCAAAATTTCTGGGGAAAACTCCTTATCAGGTGATGTTCACATTAGAGGATGCATAAGAAAGTAAAGGGACTGGAAGTTAAGTTTCACAATTTTGGCTATTTTAAAGTATTTTCAGAAACAATGTTAGTAGTGCTTGTTCAACAAAGGACTTTGGAAAATCAGCTAAATTGCTGGCTAGATTTTTAATGTTGCAAGTGGAATGAGTTTCAGCCCAACACAACATCCAATTTATCACTTCATATTTGAGATTCAATGGAAAATTTCTGGACTACCTCTCCTCTCCAATTTGCACTTTACATTTGAAGGAAGTATTCAGATTCTTCTGCTGAATTTTAAAAGCATTTGTGAAATAGACATTTAAAAACCTGGAGCCTTTGATATGCCTAACTTCAGATGCCACATTTCTTACCAGAAGATTCTTTCCCAGGATGTTTTCCACAAGCTTGAAGTCATTACGTAATTGTTTGCTCTTGGAACTGGTGCCCTCCATCTCCTCATCAGCATAAAAGCGGAAATATAAGGATTCGTCCTTAAATTCACTTTTCTCCAGGACTGGAAATTATATATATGAAACACATATATGCATTTACATGGAGGAAAAAAGTGAGAAACAGAGGAGAAAGTTAAAGGAAATTCGAAATATTTTCCCCATCTTTACAAAACACAGGCCTTGGTGCATCTCTATTGGTCAGTTCCTCAGCATTTTTAAGCCAATCCTGTGTTTTTGGACAAGAATTTTCCTGACAGTGCATAGTAGCTCATAACATGATGCAACTTCCCTGGCATGCAGAATTTATAGAAAATGCTAAAGAACCTCTTGGAAGGAAGATGCTACTCAAAGCCTCATGCTCCTTTCCCACAACCAAATGAATATTAAAAAACTATAAAAGGAGCAAAGATGGGTAAAGGGGTGGTTTAAAATGTAAGGTGTCCACATAGACTAAGGCTCAACTTTAAAAAAATAACTGAGAGGGAAATGAGATCTACAAAATTCTAGAAGGCATGAAAATGTTCTTTACCAGTTTTTTAAATACGAGACCTGGGGCCTTCAAATAAAAGCAGCAAGTGATGAGCAGCTGCTACATTCAACATGTACTTATGCAAAGGTCTTCCTTGACAAAGAATGTGATAAATGCCATAAGTTTGCACGGGCTCAGAACAGACCAAATTCTTTTAAAAAGGCCCCAACTATTCTTACATTATTATTAACTACTATGGAAGGTCTCTTAATTATTTACAATAATCTGCTCTCAGAAACACTATTCAAAATACAGTGAGCAAATGTTATCCATGACTAAAACTGAATGCTTCATTTGACAAACTACGTTTACTCTTAGGACTTGTATGTTCTATTTCATACTGATACAGATGTGATTTGTTTACTTCCCCTGTTTGAGGATGGTGACGTCTAACTTGGCAATTTGGCACTTCAGATTTGGATGCCTCAGCACTGAGGATTGTGCTTGCTATCCAAGAGGCAAGAATTAGCCAATTTTACTTAACAGCTGATATTTTTTGGTGATATTTCAGGACAGCACTTGGCTTGTGCATTGCTCACATGGCTCTGGAAGAGATGCAGTGAGAACACATGCTCCTTCCAGCTTGTCTAATCCCTTCAGTGCTTCCCATAACTATCAGTAAGTGGCTTCCCTCGGGAAGGCCCCAGGCTTAGCCATGGATAAGCTGGAGGACTGTGTTCCAGAAAGACCTGCAGTAATGCCTGCAAATGGTGTATACAGCATGTATGACACAGCCTAGAACAGCTAATGTGACTGAAGTAAGAGCTCATTTGGTCTGCTGGGGAAAGCAGAACTGGTTGATTACCATGGTGCATGAAGCCGTTATTGCAGAGCCCCACACCCAGAGCGACGGCCTCCTCCCGAGTCTGACAGTCCCCCTGCAAACAGCACAGAACGTTACACCTCAACCATTTCCTGACACAAACTGTTCCCCCTTCCCCAGCGCATAGCTTGCAGCTCTGAAATTAGCAGGATGATCTGTGTAGGGAACACTAGCAAGCCATTCAAACAGGTATCCCACTGCCCAAACATTTTCATTCCTCCAGACAGCATCTCTCCCTCCTACAGGAGCCAGGGGATCAAGGACCAGCACTGGGGAAAAATACCATGTTACCTCAATGTAAAGACATTTTACTTGAAATCAGAGTATTGGACTTCAGGACCCATTAGTCACAGACAATAAAACTCCTCCTTTGAAGCTGAGAGATCCTATCCATATTCAGCTCAAGGGAGAAAAGGCTAAGTATGTGAACTCCGAAGGTCAGACAGGTTAAAAATACAGTGGCAGTTTGCTTATATAGCAGCTTACAAAGGCTTCTGTTTCTCACTACCTGAAGCCTTGAGCGTAATCATTCAAAACAGGTACCAAGGGTGACTTGCAAATTTACAGACTTCCCTGAAACAGCAGCCTTAAGCTTTATATCTACAAGTCAGTTAAATACAAGAAATGCGTAGTTTTCTCAATATATCTGCTAATTTGCAGCCACAAGTGAAGACTTGACAAACATGGTTGTACTTTTTAGGCAGACAAGTAAGTTTTAAATAGTGCTGCTAAAAATCAGAAGGCCCTAGTGGTCTTACAGAGATGGTTAACACTGGTCCCTTGCTGCGAGATGAGCAAAGGGACATGGGGAATCTGGTGTCTGCTGTCTCAGAGAGAGCAGCTGCTCAGCTCGCTCCATCAGGGAGGGCACCTGCTGCTTTGGCAACAGGAACAATTTCCCTGCATTACTTTCAGTCCGATTAAACAAGAAGCTGTATCCTACACCAGTATTACACCTTTTCTCCCCTCCATCTGAAGAACTAGATACCTGAAAGTTCTCACAGCAGCTGCAGGCTAGTGTCCTGACTTTGTTTTAAGCAAGAACAAAGTGTTTCAAGCACACTCTGATCTTGCCAGCAGCGCATCAGTCCAATGTCACAAGCCACTAAGGACAGCAGTAGTTATCTGTCAAGCAAATGCTGGCAAAGACCATCACTATGGTGTATCAGCATTATTTAAAGACAGGATAGAACAGGATCAGCTCTGGCCAATCCACAGCACCACTAGCTTTTGTTAAAGAGGCTGAGAGCAAAAAAGATACAAGATCTACAAATTAAGAACTAACTACTGTTGTCCTGGTAGGAAAGGAACCAAGGCAGTTCTGAAAGAACTGCATGACCATGTAATCACACAAGAAAATAGCTTTAAGAAACCAGAAGTTTAACCCTCATTATGAACTAATTTCAAGTCTTCACAAGTCTTCTCTCATTTTCAACATCCTGTCATGAGACGACGCTTAACACTCACATTGTGTTATTTTATGGGATAAATGGATAGTTTATTTTACAGAGATGTGGATTTAAAAATCCCAATTTATTATTTCAACTGTAAATAAACTGGAGGAGAAATGCCTTCTAATATTACCATCTTAAACCTTTAGCAGTCTATGTTTGTTCTAGGCAACAAAATCTTTGCATAGGAAGAGTCTAAACTAGACTTGGCTACTCCTGTGAAGTTAACTTGGCCTCAGAACATTCCCCTAGCAAAACAGCATTCTCTAATTAGAAAATACAGCTTTAACGTATTCAGCTTGCTAAGTACTTCAAAATGTTATGTAGGTATTTGTCCAAACACATAAAGGCAGTAATGAAAATCTCTAGAAAATAAAGCCATTTACAATGATCAATCTTGACAAAATGTGTCTCGACCTTTTCATACAGAAACTAGATGTGAAACTTGATAACTAGTTCTGACGTGCTAACTTAGGTTTATTCCATACAGAGTCTCCATTTGAGTCATCAGAATGACAGAAACACTTTACAGTCAGTACCACAGTGAAGCAGCATGTCCAGGGCACATTACTATTACTCTTATTACTACTGCCACCATTAAATTATTATTACTGCTGTCTAGTTTCGGCAATGATGTGATGTATAAAGCCCTAATCATGGTGGCTGGTTGCTCTGGGATGTGTAAACCCAGCAATTAAGATGGTCTCAGACCAAGACTGTTGACAGCTCCCTGGGAGGAGGAAAGAAAGCAGATGCACACAGGAAAGAGCAGCTACCAAACCAATTTTAAATTTTCCACTGATAAATTGAAAAAGGAAAGTTTTAGGATTATGAAGTGTTTCTTAGCAGAGAGTATCTTAAAACTTTTCTTACCTGTGCAATAAGCCAGTCCACTAGTTTACTTGCAGGGATTACTGATTTGTATGTCTTTAGGTGGTAATCACGGTCTCTAATTAAGAAAAAGAATTCAGGGAAAATCAGGACAAAAAGGTACACATTTCTGTTACACTCCAAACCTATATATATTATTGTGACCTGTCGCTGACACCTTTTGTGAAAAATCTCTCTTAGGATTTTTCCTGCTGGAGCTGAGAAGTTCAGTAACAAATGTAAACAATTATTATCTGCTGCTGTGGAATGCACCAGGTCCACCTGGGATTGGTGTTCTGTGGATGTTTGGATTTACTGACCACTCACGGTGGAGCTGCTCTCGCTCTCTGTGAGAGACAGACCTTTGTTATTATTCTTTCTATTCTGTTCTTAGCTTAGCCAGCTTCTGAAGAAGCTCTTTCCTTTCTATGTCTTTTTAGTATAATTATAATGTTATATATATATAAGATAATAAATCAAGCCTTCTGATCATGGAATCAAGATTCCTGTCTCTTCCATCATCTGAAAACCCCTGTGACCACCGTCACAGTGACCTACTACTAATAACCAGCCATCTTTTCTCTGTAGAAAGTTTTAAACTTCTCTAGTAGCTTGAATTAGGAAGATACTTCAGGTCAACACAAAGCAGTGTTACTTAAAATTTCTCTAGATGTTGTTTCAAGCCATCTTCAGGGAGTTCACATTGCCACCAGAGGCAACCAGAAGATTCTTTTCACACATGTCCTAAGCTGCTGCTGCACTCCAGATTAGAATACTGCCACCAGCAGTCCCACTAAAAATCACACTTTTCTGGCTGGAAATCAATCTTTCTCATCAGTTTTTTATTTGTAAAAAATTAAGTTCTTCTAAGTGAAAATGCCTAATCTTCCATGTAGTTGTAGAACAACTACAGAGTTCAGGGTGGTTTCCAGTATAGGCCAGAAATGTTCATCTGATGTCACAGTAAGGTAAACAACATCTGAAAATCATCTCCTGGGCTCTGGGAAGAGTTACCTAGCATTTGCAGACTACCTCAATTATTCAGCAGTTATTTATACAGAGCCAAGTTCTTAAGATTGCACACAAAACTTTCAGGGTTTCTTTCAAATTACAGCTTCAGCTTTTATTCTGCTTCAGACTGGCTTTTGCTTCTTTAGGGTGTTCTGAATGACAGAATCCTAGCACCACACTGGAATCTGTTTACATCACTTCAGCATCTGTTGACATTTTCTATAACCCAAATAATACAGTAACTACAATCCCCACCACGTGGGGCACCACATCTGCCTTGAATCAGAGCCACTGTAACCATACCCAGCTGCTCACTCTCCCCGAATCCCCAGCTCCAACATCCTCTAGCAGCAGCACTGCAACTACACATCCAAGCTGTGGAGATGCAAGGGCAGTAGAAGAGCCAAGAAAATTCAGAAAATTATTGCTTATAGAAGGAAACAATAAAGATTTCAATAGTAAGGTCATCTTTTTAACAAAGCCAGATAATAAATACGAAGGGATCACAAAGGGGAGCTTACTTGACCACTGGAGTATACAGGCAGTGCAGTCGGCAGTACAGCCTCACTCCCTGAGGAATGGAAGATGCAGTGTTAGCAGCTTTTTCCTTTTCAAAGAAACACTGACTAGCTAATGCTAACAAAACCTGGACACTGATGTCTCTACTCAGCTGGAATTTTTTATTTATTAATATTGATAGTCAAAACAGTTCCCTTAGCCTCTCTGTCAAACATCCTTCCTTCCTTCCTTCCTGGCTTTCAACAGCCAGAAATCTGGTCCTACCTCTAATCACCTCCATTCCAACATTTTCTCCATTAATCCTTCCTCACAATTAACCCATTAACCAATGTCCATAAGAAAAAAAATCAAATTTATTAAAAGGTATGCAGACAAATATGGCACCAACAGAACTCATCTGACAAACAGTCATTAGGAACAGTTAAATATTGATCTCTTCTATCCCCCTGAACCATAATGCCCAGATCTGCAGCAGACGTGTTACCACCTACTGTTTTGAAACCTTTTGTTACTCTGCTGGGATTGCAATCAGCCGTCTTGGGTGCAGTCACAATTGCATTGGTGTTCACTGCTAAACCTTGTGATTTGCTCTCCCTAATGTGAATGGCTCCTCTGGCATTAGGATGGACAGCTCAGAACAAAGATCAACAGCAATGGCAATCTCCCACACAGCAGGTCAGTGACATTCAGAGGGACAGCAAATCACAAGGTTCCAAGTAAGAATGATAAAGCAAACCTTGGACACAATGTCTTCCAATTCACTTCTTGGCTTGTATGTTCCATCGTCATAGCGAAATCTGTACATCACCTGTTCATTCTTAAACTGGTGCTTATCTGAAACTAAAATATCAGCATGATAATTTAAATTGTCTTTTGTCCCCACCATGTTCTTTATAGATCAGTTGGTAAAAATTGGATTTTTAAAATTTTACATCAGATTGAGTAAGTCTTTGGAAACAGTCCTAGTGAAGAGAATTTGGAACATCTGACCTTTCTCAACGAGTTTTGAACAAAGTGTTGCAAATTCCCACAATAGCTTTCACACCACTTACAGCCATTTTTGCAGTTGCCCAAAACCCTGCGACTCCAAAGCAGAAGCATGCTGGTGGCAGGAAATTAATCCCAAAAATCACTAAACATTTTGAGGATTGGATGGGTATGGCAGCAAAAAGTATTTCAACATCATGTGAACAGCTTCAGTAAGTTTTCTACCCTTACTTCCAGGGCATTACTGAAATCTGTTTTCTTTTTATGATATGGCACACTCACCATGATGAATGATTCCATTTTCCAAGAGTGCCTGTCCCAAGTTGACCCCTTCCTCTGGTTTGCTTATCTCTCCAATCTCAGTGAGCCAGGACACAAACTCGCTGCAAAGGGGAGCAGAACACACAAAGTCAGCTCCAAGTGGCAGCAGGCACTTGCCTCTGTGAGTCACCAGCCAGCCACAGGAGACTCTCCTTGGAGCAAGTATGAAAACTGTTGTAAGGAATGGTACCTCTATCCAGTGGCCTTATTTCCTACATTCCTGGAGGAAATGCTCTGTAGAAGGTTTAGTCTCTTCCCATCGCTGCCCTAAGCTCACTGACAGTGTGCACACAAAAGGAAAGATGACACGGCTGTATCGATAAGGATGATGCAAATCCTCATCTCAGGGAGCAATCCAGACATCCATGGGGGAAAAGATTAGCAAGCAAGACTTACTGAAGACCCTAAACCAAGTTCAACAGTAGGGTATCCTCCCTTTCCAGCTACTTCTTCCCAGGTTACCTATCCAAGCAGTGATGATGATTTGACTTAAATACACATGCTCATCTTCCTTCACTGGGTCTGATTTCTGTCCCCAGCCCCATGGTGTAATTGGACTGGCTTTAAGGCAATCACAGTAGGACTTAGGACAGAAGACTCAACCTACAGAATTCAAGCAGTACAGAGCAGTAACAGACAGCATGAGTCCCACTGACAGGTTAATTTAAGGTCATTTTCTGGAGGTGGTGCCTGGCAGATAACAAACAACGTGGTTCTAATTTATACACAGAAGATGCTAAGTCTCATCTGTTGCTCATGCAGCACAAAACAAAACCTCTCTGTTGAGGGGCAGAGCTGCCCATATGGGCAGAATAAAAGCCAAAAAATTGACAGATACGTAGGATGTTACTCCTCAGAAAGGAAGTACGAAAAAGCAGCCATAGCAAGTCTGATTAATCCAGCTCTGTCAGAGCCCCAGAGGATTGAGCTGTTTGCCAGGTTAATTATCAATTATGCTAGAAATGTATTACAGTCATGGAGAAGAACAAAAGGAATATACGAAAGTAGAACAACTTATGGGAAGTGTGAGTTCAATAAAACATTTGGGTGATTGCCAATGTGCAGAAGGTTGCTGCTTAACAAAGCCAGTATCCATGTCTCCACCTGTGGGCTTTAACTGAAGTATTATTAGTCTCCTTGTATTTATCAGTACTGACTGATCTAAGCTATAGGAATTATTTGCATTTTGCCTTTAGAATAATGAAACAACTTCAGGACTCAAAACTTTGGTTTCCTGAGGGGCTACTCTGTAGCTGTCATGGTACAGAAAAGGCAACAGAATTTATTCCACTATGCCAGCAGATTCCCATGGAAACCAGTAGAGTTTTGTGAAGTCCCTAAAGCCAGATTAGTGGCCCTGGTGAGGTTGCACCTTGAGTGCCGTGTCCAGCCCTGGGCCCCCAGTGTGGGAAGGACCCCGAGACGCTCGAGCACATCCAGGGTGAGAGGGGCTGGGAACACAAACCCTGTGAGGAACCCCTGAGGGAGCTGGGGTGCTCAGCCTGGAGAAAAGGAGACTCAGGGGTGACCCTGTCACTCTCTACAACATCCTGAAAGGTGCCTGTGCTCAGGTGGGGTTGGTCTCTCTCTCCAGGCAGCACTGACAGAACCAGAGGACACAGTCACAAGCTACACCAAGGGAAATACAGGCTGGATATTAGGAAAAAGTTTTTCACAGAAAGAGTCATAAAGTACTGGAATGACCTGCCCCGGGAGGTGGCGGAGTCACCATCCCTGACGCGTTTAAAAAAAGACTGGGTGCCAGGGTGTAGCTGAGGTATTGGGGCTGGGTGCCAGGGTGTAGCTGAGGTATTGGGGCTGGGTGCCAGGGTGTAGCTGAGGTATTGGGGCTGGGTGCCAGGGTTTAGTTGAGGTATTGGGGCTGGGTGCCAGGGTTTAGTTGAGGTATTGGGGCTGGGTTGGACGCAATGATCTTTAAGGGGTGGAGGATGTGTGTGAAGAAGAAAAAGCAACTACTTCTCCAATATCAAGAAATTTTTTTTCTAACTGAAGAATCACCAACCTATGCTACCAGCCTGCCTTCTGCCAGGCAGAAAGCCACTTCCACCCCTGTGCACTGGCAATGCTGCTGCACAGGGGTGGAGAGGGAGGAGAGGGAAGGGAAACGAATGCATAACTGCCTCAGAACTGTTTTTCTTCCCACAGCTGATCACATCAGTCATTAACAACTGAGGCAGAAAAGTCTTCTTAGGTCAACTACTGAATGCTGTGCCCCACAGGACACGTCCCTGCAGCAGCCCCACTGCTTGCCATTGCCAGTCACTGACCCAAGATGTCCACAGAGTCTCTTCTGCTTCCTCACCCGTCACCCTTCAGAATTAGCTTGTCGTTATTTTGTAATATCTAGGTGAATCAAAGAGGTTTTCTCCAGCCAATTAAGTCCTATACTTCCAACAAACGTATCAGGTCATATGATGCACAAAATTTCACTGGTGCCTGTTACACTGACAAACAGGAAACTTCTGTATACAATCCTGAGGCTTAAGTATCCCCTGGAAAGCATTTGCTTGTATCCCAAAGAGAGTCCAGGTTAGGCTACCAACAGCCTGGAGCCTGTGGAGTTTAAGGCAGTTTTCTTACTCCTTTTGATGATCTGAAGTAGCTATTATGACTTACTGTAAAACAGAGTGAGCTGTTTTAAATTATTTACTATCCAGCCTGTGTATGATGTGAAACAAAAATTAATGATTATTTTTTAATAAATCATGAGTGTAATTGGGCTTATGGTCCTTGTAATTAAGATGCATCAAAGCACATCTGATCTGTGTCACGATGACATCCCCAGAAATTCTAGAGTCCATTAACTGGTGTGAAAGACCTTTTCAATTCAAATACCACTTACTTGCCAAGAAAGCACTTGGGAACAGTACTTAATTTTCTTCTCCTATCTTTGATAAGGTTCACTTTCTTGCTCATCATCATTTGGTACAGCTTCTCTCCTTTCTCTGCAATCATGACATATGAATCCCTCTCCATTCCCAGTTTCAAACCTGGAGTATAAAGCACAAACTCTCTCAGATCTTTAACATCAAATAAAATGTTTCCTTGAAGTCAAAAGCTGAGGCCAAACAGCAAAAATTGCAGAAACACAAAAATTTGTTGACTTATTTTCCATTTAAAGGGGAAATTACATATTTTTTTTAATTTGCGTACAAAACTGTCATTGGTAAGTTTAGTACCACCAAGATGCAGCTTTTCCACATTTTAAAAAGCAGCTTTAAACTTATGGTTATATCATACCACACAAAACAGAATGGTTTACAGAACATGAAGAAAGTCCAAAGCAAGATGAGCATGGGTCAGGGCAATCCCAAGCACAAACACAGGCTGGGAGAATGGATTGAGAGCAGCCCTGGAGAGAAACACTTATGGGTGCAGGTGGAGGAAAAGCTGGATGTGACCCAGCCACATGCACTGGCACACAGAAATCCCCCCGTGGGCTGGCTGATTCACCAGTGTGAGCAGCAGGGGAGGGGGGTTCTCTTTAGATTTGCAAATTGCTTTAGGAGGACAGCACTCACAAAAGCTGTGTTGGTGCTGTAGATGCTTTCTGTCTTCTAGCCTGAACATAGCATTTTCTGGATATGTTACTCTAGAACTTGCAAATCTGGGCAACTCTGGGGTCCAAAAGAGACACAGGTTTTAGACACCTCCAAGACTAGCTTGAGAACAGGCAGCCTGAAGTGGCCATGCCTAATTTTAGCAGAGATCATTAGGCAGAATTCAAGTGATCAATGTAAAGCTAGAGAAAAGGAGAGTTGTACATTTTTTAGGAAGAGAAGTTCATCCTAACTGCTTTATGGTAAGATACTGCAATGAATCAAGAACCTTCTGAGACCTCAGAGCTGTTTCCTAGCTTTTGGAAAACATTAAGGACAGATTTTCATTTTCTCCGTTAAGGAAAATGTGTAACCTTTTTTCTTTCTCTCAAATACATTTATGTGCATATACATTTGTCCTACAAGATCACTCAGTGCAGTACAAAATACATCATCCACTTACTCTCTCTCTGCTCCCTTTCCTTGATTATAGCATCCAGCCACTTCTGTTTATCCTCGGCAGTCTTGGCCATACAGACAAACCACTTGTTTTTGGCTGTGTTGTGAATCTTCCAGCCATTTGTCACCGTGTAGCCATTGCTGTGGTAATCTGCTGCAAAAAGTCCAAGCACAAAGCACACAGTGAGCAGGAAGCCTGCTCCTAAACCAAACCAGTGTGGGACACTTTCAGTAAAATCATCTTCTTTGAAGACCTTGATTCCTGAGGTGTTCCTTACTGACTGCCCATGGAACCAGCTGTACTCAGCACTCTGGAAGTACAAGCATTGACAGGCTGTTCATACTGACTGAATGCTTCAGTCCCAAGAGTGACACTTGCTGATTTCACCTCAGAAGAACTAAAGTCTTTTAAAGACAAGGCCATCAGTGGAAGAGTCCATGATGTTTGTTCAGGGTATTTGTTCTGAATTTTCTGGGGATACACTATCTTCCTGCACTGTAAGGATTTCTGTCCCCACGACATGGAAACTCTTTATGTGTCAACTGTTTAAAGGATATAATACAAATTCCTGGCTTATTACACTAGGGGCAGTGGTGGTGTGGCCTTTATGGATGCAATTAGAATCCTACCCTGTCTTCCTGGCTGTGTCAGGATACAAGAATCCTAACAGAACTGTCATTCCCGTATTTTGCTCATGGTCACATTCCATGCTACTAATTTGGATACTAAGACTAATATTTAGTAGCATTCTAAATGAGAAGAAGAGCCAGAAATTATGTTATTTTAGCTGTAATGGCTTACGTCGTGAAAAAAAAAAAAGGACGAAAAGAAGACAGAAGTAACTTTTATTAAATTAACTTAGATTGGCACCAAAAATAGATAAGGTTCTGGGAACACACACTCTTGATAAGGTCATTTCAGAAGGAAGGACTAGTGCCTGAAAGCATTTCCAGTCTTTCAACCACATAAGTTGGTCCAATAATCATGGTGCTACAAGTTCCATAAATTGCTTCAGATTTTGCTAAAAGAGGTGGACAAGTACTTTTGCACTACCTTCCAACACAAGAGCTGAACTTCCTGTGCTCTTAAAAGACAATATTTAGTCATTTACCTGTTCCATCTTCTACATTCTCTACTTCCATGACTTCTGTATTTATTCGGCCCCTGAAGATATAAAGGGACCCGTTGATTGACTTTGTCCTTTTAGATGCTTTTTTCCCAGTAACTCTGCAATTAGGATGAAAACTGTTACAACACATAAGCAAATGGTCTAACATATATATGAATAAATCAATCTGAGATATGACTATTAAAGCAGGATTTCAATATAGCGACTGGTGGTATCTGACCATACCTCTGATGTTAAATCACTGGAATACTCATTCAGATTTCCAAGATAGGTGTGTACCAGGGTTAGTACAGCAATAACAAGCTTGTTTTTCCAGATTATGTGAAGATGGGGGTGGCTTCAAGACGTACCTTCTTGATGACTGACTGAAATACAAGTCCATGAGGGCACATGGCCTCGGGATGACAACAGCAGCATCACTGACTACGTTTGACTCCCCTGTTTGCCTAAAGCTGGGATCATTTTGTGGTATGCACCAAACTTCCAACATGAAACAAACAATGGAAAGAGGCCAGTGTCACATGGTCTAGCACACATGTTACATGTTTTTGTAGGGAAAATTCTGCTGGGGTAATTTTGCACCCAAATTTACATCATCCATAAGCTTTACAGTGTCTCTGTTGAATTCAGGAAAGCACTTGTCATTACCAGTTACGTTCTGTTTTTTATGGCTAAAATGGGTTTAAAGCTATCCAAGTGACACCTGTTGTGTTTTACTATCCAAGAACAGCCCTGCTACACAAGCCAAAACACAACTGGTAACAAAAGGTCATTAAGAGGTGGCAGGTGTCCAAATTCCAGCCAGTGAAGGTTCTGCTGTGGCAATTTGCCAGTGCCTCGTAGGATTCAAAAAATATTGCACTAAAAATCAGTTGAGGAAAAAAATTTCTTGTCAGAGTGAAATACCTATGGTATTTCTATGGTAAAACTGAGGTGAGATTAGAATCACCCATTTTTTCTGAACATTTTTTTCTTTTACAACTACCTTTAGAAACAAATAGACATTTGGTGATGACCACATATTTACATCCAATCACACTGACAGGGACTGTGATCTTGAAGCTATTGGATCCTTTCTTAAAGACTCCTCAAGTCAAAACAAAACCTGTCCTGGCAGCCCTAGGGAAAGCCTTTAACTGTTCAGCCTATTTCCCTACATGAAACATACTGTTCCTGCCATCAGGATTCAATTTAAACCACAGTCTACAATCCTGCTAAAACTAAAAAAAACAATACTCAGCTCTGAAAATCTGTGTCATCAGTTTGACAGATTTCCCTACACTTCAGTAAAAGGAGCTATTGCAGAACTAAAATCACAGATCTAGTTCTGATTCTAAACACATCTTACACTGGGTTTGACAATCCTACTCCTAATTTATGTTATTGTGAAAAAATATGATGTCCAGATTGGAATGCTGCATTACTGACTACTTATCAAAGACTGAGTCCTGAATTCTGACTGCATCCTTAAATCAAGAAATACTCCACTGATTTCTACAAGTTAGCACAACACAATGAGATGAAAACTAAGTCATTTAATCTCAAATTAGGAACAGACAGAGACAGTTTCTTAATGGGGTTTCGGTATTTTTTAAGGTGTGTCTCACTAACATGTTTGTTATTTGAGAGCAGCTGGCCAAATGGACACACCAACACAAGGAAAAGACACTGATTTCCCTTGTAGATTAATTATAAATTGCAGTAAGACAGCAGAAATACCCAAATATAAGGTAGCTCAGTGATTAAAATGTATCCTGTACATCAGGCAACTTCCAGCAAACTTAATGAAATATTATGCTTTTTAATGGAAATCAGATTCTCAACATCCCATCAGTTTGAGTTACACTGTCAGACAAAGGTAAACAATACCAATCCCTTGAGAAATCCAAATGTTATAGCAGGTTCCTCCAAAACCAAGCCAAACTACAGAGGAGCTTGGTAATGCCTCCAAGCATTATAAAAAGAAACTTCTGCTTAAAGGGCACTAGAAACGTTTTGTTTTCAAAATCCTGGTGTTCCAGGAAAACTGTCTGGACAGTGCTGGAGTTAGGCTAACCTCAACTACAAACTGGCTAGAAAAACAGCTTCTAAGAGCTCTGAAGGAGTACAAGATTAGTATCAAATTAACTGGGTTTTTTAAAGGAATGGTTTCTGTTAAAAAACATACACATTTCTGAACTCTGTTTCATACAGAATTTTGGACTTTGGTAAATCTGGTAAAGGGTCCAAGCAAAGTGTTTCCTCTCCTATGCATCACTTCACAGTCAGAAAGCTTCAGGTAGATAACATTTTAAGTATTTTAAGTCTTTTAGATTTAATGGTGCAATTTTAAAAAATTTAAACATCTATATCTCATCTAATTTTGAATGTAGGCATCACCTAATAATTTGCATTTAGGTTGTATAAATTTGGCATTATAAATTATAAAAACACAAAAAAGTCTGAACATTACTGAAATTAGCTTTCACAGCTTAACGGTTCCAAAATTTCCTGGGGGTGGGAGGTGGGGAAGCAAGAAAGAAAAAGAAAAAAAAAAAGGATAAAAAGATAAAAATTTTGAGAAATTAGAATTTTCTTTGGAGAGAATACTGGTTTTACAGAATTTCTGATTGGGTTGGCTGTTGTATTTGGCCATCACCAGTAAGAAAGTATAACTTGAAGTAGGGGGATTGTATTACAGGAAAGGGAGGTAGAAGAGAAGGGAGTGCAGAAAATGCACTGTAAATTCAGAACAGACCAAGACATGAGAATGAGACTGGGGCTGTGAAGGTGAAAAGCTCAGGAACAGAAATACCATATAATGGCTGCAGAAGCAAGCTGCCTTCTACTCTGCCAATGCTATTTTAATTACAAGCAGCAGGTTTTAACAATACTTGAGGTTTATCAGGTGGAATGATGCAGGAAAAAAAACCAGGATAGGAAAGGAGGACAACAAACAGAGCACATGGGCTGTAAATACTGACAGCCACAGCCAAATCTTTATCTCTTTCTCACTCCCCTAGGCCCTGCATCTATTTTATGTTTGCTTAGTCTTCCACTTTCCCCTGTCTTGGCTTTTTATCTTTTTCCACATCACCCTCTTATGCTTAGCATAACTTCACAATGGAAGTTGGCACCTTCACATAATTCCTGGAGATGCAGCTGCCCTCGGAAGCTTTTTGTCTGTAAGAACTCACCCTGAGCTTTAGCTGCACTGTTTTAATTCCTCTTTGGTCTGCACACTTCTCAGAGGGGCACTCTGATACTGCCTGAAATATTTCTCCTACCACATAGTGATTTCTCTCTCCTAAGTGATGGAAATAGTCATGAACAGAGGAAATTTCCACCTGTGCCTCAGCCCTACAGAAGCAACAGGGAATACAGTGAATGATCAGTAAATGATCACAGCTTCCACCTACAAATCTTCTGAATGGTAAAACCAAAAGTACAGAGGGACTCACCTGGATTTCCTCTTGCAATAGACCAGGAGATTATCAAATAGAAAGAACATTCTCTCCTGGATGTTTCCTGCTGAGATTTTTAACAAAGTCCCTTGCAGCAAGAGCTGTGTGCAAATATCTGTCAGATTTGACCCCTAAAACACAAAAAAGAAATTAACTTTTCTTTATGAGTGCACAACAAAGATCGTTTACTAACACACCCTTATTTTGTCTGCCATTAAACTGTGAAATAACTGATGCACTCATAAGGATTTCACCCAGATCTATTTGCCTTTCAAGTGAGATCGACCCTTGAGAAATGTCAGCTCCATTCTAGGTCTAACACCTTCCTTTCTTTCATAATCTTCTTGTTCTGCTACAATTTAGCACCAGCCTGCACACACAAATACACTTTTAATTCCAAATTCCTCTGAGTGACGCTGCCCACACCTTCAAGACGGTTTACACATCACAAAAGAAACAGAAATCCCTGTGCACAACATGAGTCATTCAACTGTGCAGTTCACAGCCTCCAGGGAGCTTGCTGGTCCTGCGTCCCACCTCCCATCCCTCGATGTGGGACTGCAGCTGTTCAAGGGCTTCCAGTTTCTCCATCTGTCTCTTGGTCTCGTTGATATTTGTACAGACTGTCTTCATTGCCTGCAGAGCATTCTGGACAGCTGGGTGATCAGGATGCTTGGAGGGAGTCCTCTTAGCTAATTCCTTATAAAAATAGAGAAAACGTGGAAACTGAGAAGTGGTTCATGGAAAGGTTTGAGCAATCCTGCAAGAAAATGCCAGAACCATTGCAAAACTAAAAAAGAGAATTTGGAGGCATTTTACTGCAGATGCTGTTCTCTATTCTTCATGTGTACAGGGTTAATACGAATGCTGTTAAATAAATGAGGCAATTGCTCATGTTAAGTATTAAGAGAGCTCGAGTATGTTTTGCTGTGTCAGATATGTTTACTTTGTATGTTTAGAAGGCTGGGGCACGTGTCCTGACATTGAGACAAAGAACACCTCTGCTCTGAAGGAGTCCATAAGAGTCTCTGCTTCACTTGTGTCAAAGCACAACAGCCCAGTTAAGCCCTGTCCACTGAAAAACAGCACAGGCAAAACTCAGAACCTGACAATATTAAGGAGTTTGGCAAAAGGGGAAATCACTGTCAAGTCACAATTAATCATTCTTTTTAGACCAATAGTATTTCATAGTCAGCCACAATTGAATAAGAATACATTAAAGAAATCTAAAATACGGTTGGTAATTTAACCTTGATACCTAATATGGTGTTTAAGACTGAAATACTTAACTTTCTCACTATCTTTTGCCCCAATGTGTTATTTGGTTGTTTAAAAGTCCTGTGCTGCTGAATTGCATCATTCTGCAGGAAACACAAGAATGAATTTGGATACAGCCAGAGAGCCTGCCCAGTACTGTGATCTGAATGGAGCTAGACTGCTTCCACCCATCTGTGATTTACAGAGTAACAGATGCACAGGAAAAGGAGGCTCGCTGCTACAAATGTCAGTTGATATGAAAATGAAATTCCCTGTGGAAGTCTTTACTCTACTTTTGCTGAAAGTGAGGCAAGAAAAGTAAATGTTCAAAAAGCAAAGGCAGGAGACAGGTGTTACACTTTGGTGACACTAGCCTCTGTGATTGCAACACAGATTACTCTCACTAAAAATCAGTGAAGTTCTGCAGCTGCAGTGTCACTCATACTGCACTGGGAACAGGCATGTACACACTAGCACTGTCTAAACATCCCATTCAGAAATATCCCCAAAACACAGAGAAAGACCTCTTCATTCCCAGCACGCCCTGCTGCAGCAAACAGCATCTCCCCCATGCCAGTCCCACCTGGGAGCAGGGAGGAGGCTGGGAATGGCAGGGGGTGCTGCCTGGGACTGGCCCTGCCCCTCCACAGCCCTGTCTGAAGCTGCCCAAGGCAAAGCCGTGCTATCCTGACACTGCCATTTCCCAAAAGAGCAGAGCTCAGCACTTCTGAAACACAGGGAGAGTTCTGGGTACTTATTTCTCTTAGTGACACATTTATGATGTGTGCACTCCAAGAGCATTTGACAACACTTTTAAAGACAGCCCAGTACGGCAATACCTGGGTAACCTTTATCCTCCACAAAGCCCACAGACATTCCTGTCTGCAATTGCTATCTCCTGTTCTGCAACTTGTGTGCTAATAGGGTCAGGAAAAAAGGCTGCTGCCAGTTACAGAGAACTACTTCTTGTCAAGAGTTTCTTAAAATAATTAATAAAAGACACTTTTCTTTCTTCTTATTTTTTTTAAGAAGTCTCTGACATCCTTCTCCATGTCCTCCCTCACTGCACAATATTGACTGTGTACTTCAAACTGATAGCAAATACACTTGGCAGTGGAAAGTTACACATTCCTTTATTTGAGAAATTCCTTCCCCCTACCTTTATTCCCCCGAGGCCACTCAGACATGGCCCACATGGACTCTGTCCATGGCTGCTGCAGGCCCTGCAGCCAGGCTGCCCTGCTGCACCGCAGCCCCGGGCACGCGTGGCCTCGGAGCCACGGGCCTGCTGAGAGCTCCACAGAGATACCCAGAGACAACACACTCCCTGAGCTGCTCAAAAAGTTAACTTAATCAACAGTTCAGCTCCAAATGTGCTAAAAAAGAAAAAAAAAAAGGCAATAAAAACCCAAACCACCTTTCTGTAAACATATATGTCCCTGGCAGTTTTATACTTGTATTTTACAGTTTGTAATATTTGCCTGTACTAAGCAGAAAATAAATGATACATCAAACTTCCTCTGTGTGCCTGCAAATCACAATAGTTTTTTTTACTCTGTGTACTGTTAAAGCTTGTAATTTATGTCAATGTCTCTGCAGGGTGAATACTTGACAAGCAATGGTGGTTCAGACAAAATAGATTAGTTCCAATATGCCACCGAACCTACAACATATGCTAACTTAAAATGCAATAAAAACGTTTCTGGTTTTATAAATATCAGCAGTTATTTATGATTTTATATATGCGTGCAAGACAAAAGCATGATTTATAAACTGACAGTGCTCCTTAGAGCTCTTTAAGGAACAGACAATTTTTAATACTATGCTACATAGAATTGGATTTCAACCACACGATGTCATGAACCTAAGAGCAACACAACTTTTCTTGGAGGAGGGAAGGGGGGAAGAAAAAGTCAATCCTCCAAAGATAAATATATTCAATTACGGCCAAATAGAAGATTCTGTTTCTTGAACAGCTGTAAGAGGAATGCAGAGGTGAGGGGGGCAGTAAGGTAAGCTTCCTTAATCCCGTTCCGTATTCACACCAGTGGTTTCCCATCTTTCCTTTTCCAAGTGCAGGCAGTGATTCGTGCAGGCCTGTGTGCGCCTCACCGCTGGCCTTTCCTTCCAGGGCATTCTGACTCTGCTGGCTCCTCTCTGCACACAGGTTTTTCTGCCCCTCCCAGGGCCAGAAACACTCTTCTCCACATGAAGCAATACATAATTACTGTCCTAATTGCCCATGGAGTAGTATGCCCTCAGATGTTTCTAAAGGGTCAGAGGTGCAATGTGCATTTCTGGCTGAGTCTGAGCAAATGGCCAGAGAGCAGAGCTCAGGCAGGGCCCGAGCCCCGCGCGCTCGGGGCTCCCGGGTGCAGCCGGGCGCGGCTGCGGGCACTGCGCGCTCCTCCTGCGCCACAGGAAGGGACAGGGGCGGCGGTGCCCAACGCCCACACGAGGGTGTGACAGAGGTGACGGTGCCCAATCCCCACACGAGGGTGTGACAGAGGTGACGGTGCCCAACGCCCACACGAGGGTGTGACAGAGGCGACGGTGCCCAATGCCCACACGAGGGTGTGACAGGGGCGACAGTGCCCAATGCCCACACGAGGGAGTGACAGAGGTGACAGTGCCCAATGCCCACACGAGGGTGTGACAGAGGTGACAGTGCCCAATGCCCACACGAGGGTGTGACAGAGGTGACGGTGCCCAATGCCTCCACACGAGGGTGTGACAGAGGTGACGGTGCCCAATCCCCCCACACGAGGGTGTGACAGAGGTGACGGTGCCCAATGCCCCCACACGAGGGTGTGACAGAGGCGGCTGTGCCCAATGCCCACACGAGGGTGTGACAGAGGTGACGGTGCCCAATGCCCCCACACGAGGGTGTGACAGAGGTGACGGTGCCCAATGCCCCCACACGAGGGTGTGACAGAGGTGACGGTGCCCAATGCCCACACGAGGGAGTGACAGAGGTGACAGTGCCCAATGCCCACACGAGGGTGTGACAGGGGCGACAGTGCCCAATGCCCACACGAGGGTGTGACAGAGGTGACGGTGCCCAATGCCCACACGAGGGTGTGACAGAGGCGGCTGTGCCCAATGCCCACACGAGGGTGTGACAGAGGTGACGGTGCCCAATGCCCCCACACGAGGGTGTGACAGAGGCGGCTGTGCCCAATGCCCACACGAGGGTGTGACAGAGGTGACGGTGCCCAATGCCCACACGAGGGTGTGACAGAGGCGGCTGTGCCCAATGCCCACACGAGGGTGTGATTCACTCATGACTGCCACTGCCCCAGGGCTTGCTTCTGCTGACAGAAAGGCTCTTTATTAAGGGCAAAAGACTGTTTTTGTTCAGACACTGGTTTACACAACAGCTGCTTTTACTCTTAAGCAGTAGAGTTGAGACTAATTAAGAGTCCCACAATTAGCAGAGACAGAGCTGCCTTCACCCAAACCCCCATGCTAGAAGATCTGCCCGGCAAGTTCTCCAGCCACCCGCTCGTGCTGTGTCCTTCATCTCTGCCACCTTCCTTCTTCCCAAAAACCGATGCCCTTCACAGCCAACAGTTTCATTTTGCTGGAGTCTAGTCCAAGCCCCTTTCTCAGTTATAAGGAACTAATTTGCTGATTGACAAATTTTACACTAATTTTCCTGTATGCTGTCTGAAGCAGACAAGAACTGCATTGGGGCACAAATACTAATATTGTTATTTCTCTATTTGTGCAGAGATTATGAAGTGCCATAGCTAAGTTTAAGTCCCATCCTTCAAACCACACAAAAGGCTTGCAAATTAGACAGAGAAAAAGCAACAAAAATTGTAAAACTCAAGCCCCCAACCCCAATCAAAAAAACCCCAACAAACCCCAACCACAAAAAAAGATCCCACCATCTCCTCCTTCCCCCCAGAAAAAATCCCCAAACTGAAAAACCCATCCAAAAACCTGTTTACAGTCAGACATTTCAAAGCTGCAATGTTTGTGTCACAAAAAATGGGAAACTATAAATAAAATTGAAACGTATTGGCCACCACCATCTGGATCACTGTTCTGTCTCCATCATTTGTTAGTTTAAAAAAACCAAACAACTTCATCAGAGCATGAGAAAACATAAGGTCACGTGTTGCAGGATGGATTATTTCATTGGAAATGACTGCAATGCCTACAGTGGATCAGCACTTGGAGATATTCTAGTGCATTATTCCTACTTAAGTAACTCAACTCCATGCCAGATTTTATTGTTCTGAAGAAGAACACACATATATGTTATTAAGTTGTTACAGTATTTAAAATATGTGCCTTACCTTACTACTTCAGTTTACTTTCAAACACAATCGAGTCTGAATTACCTTGTGCATACTAGCTTTATCAAACCCACCTACTTGGCTACATTAAATACTTACATTAGACAAGGTCATATCAAAGTTACCAGATAATCTGGATGTTTACAAACTCTTGCCAAAAACAAAGTAAAAGAGGAAGGGAAGCTAGCTTTGGTCTAAGACTTTTCTCATCAACTGGAATACAATAGCATCTGTTTGCCCTGGGAATTAGACAAAGCAAGATCCAATCCCCATGAATACAAAAGAGCTATTTCAGGAGCCATAACTGAAGTTCAGTAGCAAAGGGAGAATAAACCCTTAATTTGAAGGTTGTGCTATTTTTAAATCTATCTCTTTTTTTCCTTGCTTGGAGAGCTCCATTTTCCCGGTCAGCATAAATAAAATCTGGCTGTTTTCCCTTAAGTGTTCTCTTGTCTGAGACATTTGTGTCTGCTCTGGTAATTTAATGCTAGCAACTATCAAATAAGTCTTGAATGGGACACAACTTATTTGCTATGAATTCACTACCTTTGAGAACCAGAATCAATCACACTTTATAATGGTCACTGGTATTTTCTGAGCTGAACAACTCCTAGTGTTATGGTATTATTTCACTGACTGAGGCAGATTTGATGCCTACTGAAAACTTAATTCCTCTTTGCTTTTTTTTAAAACTTTTATTTCCCATCCAGGAAGTTTCAACTAGCGTGTGATCTTTATCAGCCTGTATCCAAGAAGAAATCCAAAATGGAATGCAGCCCCACAAGATGCCCCGTCACGGCCCCTCCCTGCAAAGCTCTTTGTGCACAGCCACACGTGGGTCTGGGTCAGCAGCCCCAGGACCATGCACAGGCACAGGGAGGGCAAATTCATCTCTACCCCACTGCAGCTAGAAAGCAAGAAACTGTTTCAGTCTTCATCTCGGTGGTATTGGCTTTGGCTTTCAAAGAAAGGATGTTTGGTCCCCAGGAGTTTTGACATACATTCATCGCAGAATTCTTACTTTCTTCCAGAACTCATAAAGGGACCTTTCTTCCAAAATATGAGGGAAAGTATTTCTATTTTTTTTAAATTACTTTTCTTTTAGTAAACACAGTGTGGCTCTAGCTGAGGAAGAGACTGACATCATGGAAGATTGATGGCTGTTAGCCACAGAGTATCTACCAGGCCACTGGGGGATGCAAGCTCTCCCACAAACTGCTTTCTCCTTTTCCCTCTTCTTGTCCCCACCAGGCAGGTGACCCAGCCCTGACCAGGAGGGATGAGAGGCAAGTTAGCTCTTTTCAGGTCCTTTGTGCTTTATCTTCTCTGGCAAGAATATTAGCAAGGGGGCCAATTAGTGCCACATACCATAGTCATTTCTGGATTGGGAACTCAGCTGAGACAACCAAAGAGTTTTCAAACAAGCTGCCAAACAGCTGTCCAAAGGTACAGGATTTCAATCATTGCTGACCTGCTCACCATCAAATTAGAGACCTTGTAATGAGAAATATATCCCATCAAGAGTCCCCAGAGCCACCCAGTCCCTCAGAACACAGGCACAATTCTAGCTGAACTCAGCTTTACAGGAGGTGGCTCAAACAGCCTGCACAAGCCTTAATAAACATCTGAAGAGCACTGAAGTCAAAAGGCTTTGGTTAGTCAGTAAGTCACCCTGTCTGCTCTACCCAAACCAGAACAGAATTTAGCAGCCTGCCAGCATCAGGCAGCTTTTTGCCTGTACCCATAAAAAGCCATTTTCTTCAGAGAAAATCCAACTTTCAGAAGTGTAAATCAGGAAAGCAATAGTGGCAAGAAATGTCAGGGCTAAAAAAAAAGCAGAATCACTCCAAGAACAAAACAATCATCTGGAGAAATTACTTTCTCTGGTTTACCTTGAGCAGAAGAGGATATTTGCAAATTCTCTGAATTGGAGTCAGCAGATAACCCTCCAGTGGAATGTCTGTTGTCTTTCTGCCTCCCAAGAGCATGCAACCCTATAATCAAAAAAAGAAACAAATGTTACCTCAGACACAAAGCTTTTAGATGATTTTTGACACAATTTTGTATTTCTAAAACATGCCTTATGGTGAGAAAGCACTTTACCATACCTAAGGTACAGGAAATGGCATTTCATTCACCCTAAGTTATCACGTCTGACATACAGCCATCAAGTCTGCAAAGTTCTGCAGGCATCAGCAAAAGAAATTTGCAGTGGAGAACAATGGCTGTGCAGAATGGTATCTTCTCAGAGAAATACTATACAGCTGGTGACTCAAAAACTATTCTAACAATAGGATGGCAAACAGCAAACCTAAATGGACCATTACTTAAAATAATCCAATTTACCTCCACAACAGATATGACCTGTTGTCTTTGTTCACTATGTAAAGTTGTATACTGTCGGTCCAGAAAACTCTTGACGGCTAAAATAAAGTCTGCTAACTACTAATCATGTAATTAACTTTAGTCCACTTGTTATGTTTGAACTGAACTGGAATTGAAACAAATTAGTCATCTGCATCACATCCACCAGTTCTCTGGTAAAACATTATGCCTGAGCACAGCTGGACCAACAGCTGGGCACACTGGCTGGCTAACCAGCACACATGGAACTTCTCCACAGATTATGGAAATTCATTTCTCAGGATTGATATAGAAAGGGGGTTTAAGAACAGGGGATGACAGTGGGAAGAAACAAACCCTTCTAGCCCTTGAACTGTCCTTAATTTGTAACAATAATCTGTAATCTTTGTGACAAATCAATACTGCCCTACTGTAAGCTTCTTCCACATTCCCTGATGATTCTACTATTGGCTGCTGCCAGAGACAGGTAAGAACTTCAGGTAGCCCTCAAGTCTATTTCAGACAAACTATGTCCACATTCCTATGCTCAACCATGAATATGGACTTTGCTCCAAAAGTCACTCCAGTTGCAAACCTGTCCTGTCCACACAGAAGTTGAACTTCAAATGCAGTTCAGCCAAGAAGTGCCTGCTCTGAGGCGTCACCAGCAGTGTTTTCCCCTGTGAAATGCGTGCTGTGGCTCAGACACACTCAGAAATTCAGTGAGCTTTCTGGCTGCAGCTCTTCAATTCTTCTCTTCAAGGAATGTTCACAGGCATCATACATTAAATCTCCTTAGTCCTAACTGCTATTTTTAAGAGACAATTGTCTGTAAAATAACCTGTCCCCAGGCTATCTAGATCTGTGGCATTGGCTACCCAGCTCACAATGCTCCCTGTCCAATTTCCAAGTCTCAAGTGATTCAATCCTTGGCATCTCTTCTTTCTGCCCTCTCTCTAGCTCTGGGCTCAAAACTGCCCTTTAACACTTACTGACTTTCCAGACACATTCTCACATTCTATGTTTCAGCAGCTGTTAGGGGGCAATTGGGCCAAATCTCTCCTCACAAGTAAAGCTTTGTACTTTAGTGCTGCCTTCTCTGCATAGCAGCATTGTAGCACTGGTTTGGGAGGCAGAGGAGGGAAGAGAGGCCTGGAAGAAACTACAGCACCACAGCTAAGCAGACACATCAGTGCAGCCCTTCTTCCCATATTTACTGCAATTTTAAGTATCTTGGATTCAGGTGCTGCAGCAAGCCAGAGCAGACAGTGTGACATCTTTGTTGTCCCTCGTAATCAGTTTGCCAGCTGCTGTCTCTAACACAAACAAAAAACTTTGTCAATTCAGTGGAAGTGGAGAACATTCTGAAGGCTGGGAAGGACAGGGTTTACATGCACCTTCCCTCACCTTTCTCATTGGTTTCCCTCAGCAGAAGCACCCAAAAAAACCTCATGAACAAGGTAAGGGTCATTTAGTAATTAAAAGTAATGGTTTAATAAGGTTCATTAAAATTCAGGCAGGACAAAGAGACTCTGCCTATGCAACAGCACGAGGGTAGGCTCCTTCTGAGGCCTGTATCTTGTGGCTAAAGGAATGCTCTGGTCCTGCTTGTGACTGATGTTTATATGGAAGTTTTCTTTTGCTGAACTACACTGGGAATATACAGAACTTTCACAGGAAGCAAAAAAAGAAGAGCAGAAAGAAAAGCAGGTCCTTTGCAAGAAAGACAGTCTTTATTTCACTTCACAGAACTTACTAGGAAAAAAGCTGATGTGATGAATGATTCCCTCACCTATGTGCCACCCCCGTTACAAATGCCACTCATCCATGGGTCAAGGAAACAAGACATTCAAAAATCAAGCAGAATTCGGGTGAAAGTCAAGAGGAGGAACAACCAAGAAAGGAAAGAAAAGTAAGGAATGCAGTAGTAGAAAGCAGTGCCCACTGACTGCTTCTCCTTCCAGTCCAGCCTCTAAGGTGTGTTTGAAGGCTGTATGGCCACAGCCCGTCCTTGGATGGGAGTTAGGTTACTTTTGATTTAAGCAGCAATGATGCACTCAAAACAGCTCATCTGGACTACACTTCTTGCCCACAACCGGATTCATGGAGAAAAGGGTGCCAGAAACAGGTCCCATTTTTTTCATTAGCCTGCAAAGGGTGAATTGGTCAGAGAACTCGGCAGGGGATCAAATCCAATGGGAGCCAGCCTCAGTCTTGCTGCTGACTTACTGCATTATTCCTTTCATTTGTGCTTGTTTTTTCTGTTGATTTTTAAAAAAGAAAATCTTCCTTGTTTCCACTGCTATCACTCCTGCTGGTACTGCTCAGTTCTGTGCCTCAGGGCATCAGTGATTTCAGGGCCCCTCCACCCCGAGTGCCCCATACCTGGCAGTGGGTACTACCTGCAGAACGCCCAGCATTCCTGGGATACCAAAGAGTTATTCTGAGCACAGGGCAAAGTCAGAGCATTGAGTCAAGAGTGCTAGAGAAGGTGCTTACCAGAAGGAATGTTCTCACTGTGGGGATCTTGTTCAATTCCATCAGCAGTCTGAGTGCCTTCTCATGGTTGCTACAGTACTCCTCATAGACAAAGAATTTGTCTTTCTGCAAGGAAAAACAAAGTGACTTATTGACTCAGACACCACTGGAGAGTCTGCTACCAAATTCTTTATAAACAGAGGTGGACTCCAAGTGGCATTAGCACTGGAGTTTTCAGGAAGCATGTGACACTCTTAATGTGAGTAATGTATATAGGTTCTCACTAATTCCTGACTTACTGTTTTAAGTTAACAGAGACTTTTCTGAGCACTGAGACTTTCAGCACTTTTCCTCTTAATGCTTCAGTGAGATCATTGCTATTCTTTCCTGAAAGGAGGAATTTTGCTATCTTGGGAATAAGTGCATGTATGTCAGGATATTCCACGGCAGTACCCAGAAGCAAAACAAAGCCAGGAGCAAGGGGGCTCACCACTCCTGCAGGAGGAAGAAAGCCAAGTGGAAGAGCCAAGGCCTGAAAGAAGCTCTGAGATCTGGAGGGGAACTATAACACAAAGCAGTCAGCTGGAAATCCCCTGCCTTTCAAGGGGTGAGAAGCCAGGCCCCAGTAGATTGGCTGGTTTACTGTGTTCTGAAACAAGCAGCAGACAAAACTTAACAGATATACATAATAGTTTCTGTAACTGGAAGAATTTCACCAGATACACACCAAATACCCAACACATTACAGATAATAAAGGAAGGGAAGGGTAGCTTCACAACTAGATTGAGCTCCTAACACTGGGACATGTCACAACCACCAGCACATGCTGGAATGAAATCCCCTGTTAAGAAATGAAGGTCAGCTGGCAGGTCAGGGTCAGCAAGTTCTGCTCTACTGATCTTCAGATTCAAAGACAGTGCAACTCCTTCTAAAATGATCAGAGATGCTGAACCCATCGCCATCACTAGATATCTGGAAACACTGGAGTGATTCACAAAAGAAGCAGGAACAACTATTTCCAAGCTGAGCAGATACAGCAAGAGCCAAGTTGATCCTCTGAAAGCTGGGAGGAAGGGCTGAACTTTCAGCAGCTATACTCAGAGTTTCCACTATTGCATTCACCAGAATAAAAGGAGGGTCATGAGACTATATTAGGCTTTAGGCAAAATGAATTACTCAGGAGCCATAAAACATTGGTTTTGAGTGCTTCTCGGGACAGCACTTTATTTCCTGGTTCAGGTTAGCTTCTATGCCACAATGCAGCACCATGTGGAGGTACCCAGACAAGCTAGTTTGCATATCAAAAATCATTTCAAAGCCTTAGTATGGCACTCTGCAAGGTAATATGTGAGGCTTTCTCAGAGCACCAAGCCGTGTAGCCAATGCCTTCCAGAGTTTGCTGTTGCATTCACAGCAGGATTCTGGTCTGAAAACATTCTATCTGAACCTTTTAATCTCCCCAGAATTTGGAAGGTAATTTTTTTGAGTTTTGATTGGAGTCTTGGCACTCTTAGAACTTCCTGTGTCAGCTGAAGGTACTTTCAGCATCTAGGTACTTTTAAGACTGCTCCCAGTGATCCAAGCAAAGAACTACTGCCAGCTGAAGGAGCTGGGGAAAACATGGGACTGCAGCTGCAGTCACTGAGTGTTCCCTTTGCTATTGTCATAAGGGAAAGAAATTGCATTTATATTAGTTTAGGAGAATTTGACATTCTGGTCAGATGTTCAATGGTAGATATACATGTTCAGAATCTGTAAAATACTTTTGGGTTTGGTTTAATTAATTTTTCCTTTCCTTGTACTTCAAAAGAAAGAACTGAGAATAAACAGATGTATGTCCAAACACAAGAACAATGGTAAAGAACAAATAAAACAACAGCCACAAAGGGTATGGTGCAAAGAGATGGAATGCAGATGTTCAAGACTTTTATCCTTCATTGGCAGCCATTCATGTTGCTATTGGGGTGCAATACTGGGAAGCTGCAAAAAACCAAAAGTTTCTGACCATCAGATGCAGGAAAAGGCACTCCTGGGTCCATAGCACAATAGAAAAAAGGCAACATGATTGTTGTCAACCATAAAAACAGGAGAGTTACAGAGTAAAACAGAAGTTTTTCCCACATCTCCACTCACTTCTCAACTCCCTGGATGCACACAAGTACCATGCCTGACACTAAAACCAGCAGTCATTAACACAGAATCATCTGTTACACCAGTGCACACAAAATGTCACTGCTCAGGTCTCTGACTGCAGCTTTGAGTGCCTGGAGTTTGGGAGGCTATATTTATATGATGACAAAATGCCTTTGCTAAAGCTCAAGACAGTACAATAATTATCCACACACCAGAGTGCTTTCCTCAAGTCTTTCCCAGCTGTACCCCATGCCATTGACCCACAAATATGAGAACTATGCTTAAAATTACTCCATGTCTGAAGTGTTTCATTTCCTCTCTGGGTGATACTCAGTCCTAGGCTCTCCCATAGCCTGGTGAGGAAATTATCAGTTACATAATTACAGACGTTAGCCCAGGAATTCTGAACCTGGGTTGCTCTAGGTTAAAGTGTAATTATGGTCAGAGATGTGACCAGATAAAAACGGCACTTTCTTACTCAGCAAATCTGCTGGATACACAGCTAGACCTTCTGTTTTAGTGACAGAAGTAAGACTGTACTGTTCTCAGTTTGGTTAAAATAAGTCTTTAACCATTAGTTTATTCTCCAAACATATTATTTTGGATCCATCATACTGCCGACAAATTAATGCAAATTTGAAAAGCATTTTGACTAGAAAAGAGCAAATAAGACATTTAGAAAACTGCAACATTTTATTTTAACATATTTTTAACAAGGCATGGCATTTTCTTGTTTCAAAGCAGGCTGAAACCAACCTTGTCAACACCAAAAACCTGAACAGAAGACATAATTCTCAATGAAACAATATCCCCGATGACGTAGACAGTAAAACTGGTCACTCATGCAACATTGCTCCAAAAAATGAGCATAACACACATTTCCCTAGAACAAGATTCTAGCTATTACATCCCCAAACCTCTGCAATATGGCAATATCAGAAACAAAGGATCAGACAATTCTCTCCCTTCTGCTCAGTCACACGCATCCCACCCTTTCCTGCCCTGCAAAAGCGAGCCTGTGCTCACAAGGTGTGGGCACTCCACTGTCAGCCCACGGGCCCTCTCTGAGACCTGTCTCACATGCTCTTTTTGTTTAAGGCTGTACACTGGATTTGCAATGAATATTCAAGGATGTTCTGCACCACCAGTGTTACAGTAACACTGCACCGCAGCTCCAGAATAAACTCGAGCACCTACCACCAGACAATGAATTTCTGATCACCCAACCAAATGGAGTACAGGAAGGCAGACAATGTCTGTCTTCTGATGGAAAACAATTTTTCACACCTGAATATCAGAGCAAGCCCATTTCATCATCTCTTATAATATTTCAAAAAGATAGCATGCAATAATTTCTTTTTTTTTAATTCTTGCAAAATCTGCTTGCTTGCTTTAGGTGTTACTCAAGACTTGAATCCTTCTGAACTAAAGGTCCTTGGGACAATATTGGGCCCAAAACAACTACCATCCCTTGATGCATTCAAAAAAGGTGTCAGTGTGGCACTTGAGCACATGGTTTAACGGTGAACATGGTGGTGGTGCTGGGACTTGATGGTCCTAAAGGTCTTTTCCAACCTTAATGATCCCATGATTCTATAAAAGCAGTGTTCTGTTTCTGAAGGCTGGTGGATTGTTGCCAAGTAAGGCTCTCTAGGCCAAGACAGACCAGAAGTCAGGCCTATGTAGACTCTAGAGGACATTAAGGATACACAAATCTCATGAAGAGGACCCAAGCACTGCAGTCTGATGGAACTCCACATGGAGAATCTGGGGATTGCTACAAGGATATACAATATACAGAAACTTAGAGAAAACACAGTCCACTAGGAAAATACAGTGTCCGGATAAAACAGTGCTTCAAGAATTCTCAAGCTATTCACCAAATTTTTAAGTATTTTTAACACTAAGTTTCCAAAGAAAAGCACCTCTGCTAACATCTGGCTGCTGACAAGTACTGGACTCGTAATCAGGACCAGGAATGACCTTGCCAGGTGATCACAACAGTGGATACACCAATACATTCAAGATTCAGGGGCCTTATGTCACTTCCTCACTGCAAGCTCCCCACAGGACTCACCGTGATTTGATGATAATGAAAAAGCAGCACTGAGAGAGTTCCAGCACCGCTTGTGAGCATATTGCAACAACAGAACCCTGCCAAAACAAAAGACCAAAGAAACGTTCCCCGTGGTTTCCCTGGGTGAAACGGTGAGAGCGTGTGCGAGGAGGAAAGCTCCCGAGCCCGCCGGGACACAGCGCTGGCGGCGAGCGGCTGCTGCACCCTGAGCCCGGGCTGCTGCCAGGGCAGGGACAGCCAGGCTGCTGCACCCTGAGCCCGGGCTGCTGCCAGGGCAGGGACAGCCAGGCTGCTGCACCCTGAGCCCGGGCTGCTGCACCCTGAGCCCGGGCTGCTGCCAGGGCAGGGACAGCCAGGCTGCTGCACCCTGAGCCCGGGCTGCTGCCAGGGCAGGGACAGCCAGGCTGCTGCACCCTGAGCCCGGGCTGCTGCACCCTGAGCCCGGGCTGCTGCCAGGGCAGGGACAGCCAGGCTGCTGCCAGGGCAGGGACAGCCAGGCTGCTGCACCCTGAGCCCGGGCTGCTGCAAGGGCAGGGACAGCCAGGCTGCTGCACCCCTGAGCCCGGGCTGCTGCAAGAGCATGGACAGCCAGGCTGCTGCACCCTGAGCCCGGGCTGCTGCAAGGGCAGGGACAGCCAGGCTGCTGCAAGGGCAGGGACAGCCAGGCTGCTGCACCCTGAGCCCGGGCTGCTGCAAGGGCAGGGACAGCCAGGCTGCTGCAAGGGCAGGGACAGCCAGGCTGCTGCACCCTGAGCCCGGGCTGCTGCACCCCTGAGCCCAGGCTGCTGCACCCCTGAGCCCAGGCTGCTGCACCCTGAGCCCAGGCTGCTGCCAGGGCAGGGACAGCCAGGCTGCTGCAAGGGCTGTTTGGGCAGGGAGCACGAACATCACACACCACTGCCTGCAATACGAGGCAAGCACCTGCAGGAACACAGTTTCTGAGGCACGTGAAATTGTGCTGCATTTTTGAAACTTCTAAAACAAAAGCAGACAAATTCTCAGCAATAAAATGTGATCAAATGGGTGAGAAAAAAAAGAAAAAATTCAACAGGAAAGGGAAGAGTTTCTAAAAATATATTGTTGTTTAGCTCAGTTTGATGTGGTGTCCATTGTTCTAGCCTCATTCACAAGTTTTTTCCCACCCTACCTACAACTTTCATACAAGACACACATTGTCATAGCATTCCTACAAGCCTTCGAGATTAGGGCTTGCTAAGGGGCTGGAGAGCTTATGACAGGAAACTGTATTTTCAGATAGCATTAAGTCATTGTACTTACAAATTTTAAGAAAACATTTCCCAGTTCATGCTGAGACTGCGGTTCTGGTTGCAAACAAAATTCCAGAGCAGCCAGGAACTCCTTGTGAACACCAAGAATGTCTTCAATGTTAGAAAATAAGATCTGAAATATAAGGAGAAAAACATTGCTCGTTTTTAATGTATGTCAGCGTTTTTTGCTAAGTACTAATGTCAAAATACTGTGGAGCTCTAGACTTACCGTGAGAGGATCCAGAGCTCAGACAGGGACTTGTAAGGAATGAATTACACTGTATTTGCCCCTTTCCTAGCCCCCTATAAAAATCTTTATTGCAACTGAAATACCTGCTGTAAATTAAGGTTATCTTCGCAGACCCCTGAGAACGATAAATGCAAACAACCTCTTTTAAGTCTTGAGAATATTTCCTATGAGAACATCCAGGTAAATGGAACCACAAGGCCAAATTCATTTTGCAGGAGACAGAAGCAGGGAGCAGTTTGCCTTTCCCTCCCATGCATTAGAAATCCCTTTCTGGAAGAAGGGGACTTGAAGGTATCAAACACAAGGGTATACCTGTAAATAGGAGACAAGATCTGCCATATGGATCCAGCCTTACACTGCCCAGAGTACAGAATAGTGTACATCTCTCACAAACCTCCAGAGCAGCATTTAGAGTTCCCTTTCACTGACCTCAGTGACACCAAAAGGCACATATAGAGGGGAAGAGGCCCCTTGTTCAATCTTGCATTAAAAGGTAATGGTGACAGCTAAATGATCCCTGTGATTAGAATATACATGTGCTAAGGGGAATAAACGGCCAGGGTGAAAGATGCTATAAACACATTATTAATCTTGGTCATTTTCATACAAAATATGAGAAGGAAGTGTGAATCCACATGTAGGAGATGGAATACTACCTAGAGGGGGGCAGAAGCCCTGACGTGAGGTGACAGCCATCAGTACTGGCAGCCACTGGAGGGAAGGCTAAATGGGCAGAGTAAATCCTGAACTCTACAGTGATACACGTGCTGCAGACAATGTTTGGATCACTTTGCTTTAACTCTGTCACTTGCAAAGAGAAGACCTGCAAGCAAGCTTTCACATTGGAAGAAGCCTCTCAGATCAGGCTCAGTGAGCAGGTGGCCCAAAGTATGCAGTGTGACAAACCAGCATTCATCTTCCTGGCATCTGCTGTGGGAAGTGATCGTGCCCAGCATCTCCAAACACTTCCTAAAATGCCTTACTGCAACACTAAACTCTTCAGCTTTATGCAGGCAACACTAAACTCTTCAGCTTTATGCAGAGCTTCACCAGACGTAGCACTGAGTCAGCCTGGTGGCTGGTGATGTGAAGCAATTCAGACAAACAATAATCTGCAAATTAAGTCTAATGATTAAATTAAGTTAGGACTGAAACCTCAATTCCTGGTTTAAAACCAGCATGGGTAGACAAGATCAGGAATTCAAGATCTTCCTCTCTGCACGTAGCCAGGTTCAACTCCATATTTCCATTACTCACAAAGATGGGCAGAGTATTTATCTCAAATTCCTCCTTCAAGCTGACTGCCTGTCCAGAGCAGAGCCTGCTGTATCATCCTTGTCTTTGCCTCTCTCCCTCCAGGAATTCTGAGATACAGGTGCTCTGCACCATCATTATCGCCCATTTGTGCCTCAGAAATCCTTTCTAGTTCTCAAGAAGATGAAAGATTCCGACACACTGAATTTGCACTGGCTGGCTCTGAACCCAAAAAAGGCCAGGGATCTAGGATCCTTTCACTGTTCACTAAAAACTTCCTGTTCTAATTCAAGTGGAGCCTGCAAGCGTTCTGTCACGTGCTTGAAAGTGATGTGCTGATGCAGTAGCCCTTGCCTGCACTGCTGTGCCAGAAGTGGATTAACAAGTAAGAGGAAAACATCTGTCAGGGATGATTTCATCCTTCAGGAGCAGTCCTCAGGGGAGGCTTTTGATCCAAGGAGTAATCTGTGCAAGTTAATGAATTCTGAGGTGATCAGTAAAGCTCTGCTTGCAGCAGAATTTGCAGGTAAGAGTCACTTGAAAATCAAGGCAGCAGACAGACCTTGACTGCACATGCTCCTCTAGCAAATCCAGTTTCCAGCCTTGTGCACAGCCTCAAACTGCTCCATCAGTGCAGTGACAGCAGTGCCTGCTGTGAGCACAGCGTAACAGGGACACATCAGGAGAGCTATTCCCACAGGAGGCAGTGAATAAATTCAAACCAATTGTTATGATGTTGCTGCAGCTGTCAGTCACTGGCATGCTTGTAAAATCAGGGCCCAGCACAGGACTCAGTGTGGCCTTTCTGGAGAGGGCTACAGTGGCTAAGATTACTGAAATCTCTGGTGCTTAGCACCAGCTGTAGGAGAGAACTGCAAAATAATACTGGAGGCAATAGCCCAACTTATCTTAAAAATCACTTTCTCCTTTTGCTCAGAGGTGAGTGACTGCCTGAATGCCCTGTATTTTCCTCTAGGCATTTCTGCACATGAAACAAGAGAGTAAAGACCCTGCCAAACCATTTTTATAGTCTCTTCTACTATCAGCCATCTCACAGCTCTCTGGTGACTCAAGACACATAATATCAGCAGGTAGATTACCAGAAGTCCCAACACCACCTTGCTTCTCCTGGTCCTACCACCTAGGCGGGAGAAAGGAGTGGGAAATAAAAAACAAGGATCTTTCAACTGCAGGAAAGACAAATTATTTGGTATAGCAGGAGATGGGGGGGTGGAAGGAGAAGACAATATTAACTCTGGAAACTATGGACACATGAACACTGTGCCTTGTAATTCTGTTTCACCAGAAACAGGCATAAGCCTTTTTATTACTGAAGGGAAGTTCTCTTACTGAAAGCTGGGTATTGTAATAATAGCAATAAATGAGGTTTCACAGTGGCCTAAAAAGGTCCCCCCAGACATTTCAAGAATGACACAAAAATAAAGTGGTACTTCCCCAGAGGAGTATGAAGTGACTTCAAGTACAAATTCTACTGTACAGGATTTGTAGGCACTGCATCTGATTATGTGGAAGTCAAAATTAATATTCATTTTGGTGACATGAATAATGACAGAATAATAATTGTTATCAACATCAACAAATAGTTGTGTAAGTTTATTTTCATGTAGACCTTGGTTTTTGCACGCTTCTATGTACACAAAGTCTACTGTCACTAATCACTTGCCTACTTTTTCTTCAGTCACCCCTAACTTACTCCAGATGCTGGACAGTGACTTTTTGGAGAGTGGGGATTTCCAGATTTGAAGACAGCAAGAGGCTGAGCTCCACAAAGCTGCCAGCAGTCTTGTTGCCAGCCTCTTCTGCTGCCAGCCAGTCAATACTACCCCTTGCTGGCCTGGTGGAGCCCTGGTGACTGGTACATGCAGGAGACACACACCTGCTGCAGCAGCACTGCAGCTGTGACACACCTCTGCAGCTGCCCCAGGGCAAAGCTGCTGCTGATTCAGGAGCTCCAGGAGCAAACACAGGGGCAGTAAAGCACCATCCAGGGGCAAACAAGCTGCACTCTGTCCCACTCACCAGTGGCTTTCACTTGTGTTTGTGTATGAAGAGGATTTGGTTTCGTGGGCATATGTGTACAAGGTGAGTTTTTTAGCCAAATAACTACAGGAAAGTGTTTGGTGTATTTATGACATTAATGAACAACATGCACCCCTGTGACCACAAGCACTAGAGAAGCCTGTACCTCACAGTTCTCTATGTCCCTTAACTATTGCCAGGGCAAAATTCATTCAGGAACCTCCTCATGCAAGGGTCTCACAATATGTAGACCTCCCAAAAAACCCAAATTCCTTTCCACAAAAACACAAAGAAAAATTCCCGCCTCCTTCTCAAAAGCCCTATCAAATTTCTATTAGTAGAAAACAGCAGATGCAAATTGGCTACCTGACTACTGTCTAACAAAGCAGGCAAGGGCCACAGATTCCCTGCCATTCCTCTCAAAAACATTGAAATGACCCCTCAGTACTCTACTCAGCATTTCACAAATCTTGCCAAAAGTTAGTATTTCTGACAACACTACACTGTTGTCAAATTTTACTAAAATTAGCTGGTGAGATGAAAAATTACTGCAAGATGACAGCTATAAGAATGGGCAAACAGACTGACAGATAAACTGTCAACATGAGCTCCTTTCCTTAGGGAATCAGCTTAATAATAAGCATCAATATGACAAGATGATATCTGATATTCATATCCCTGAATCTAGCCTTTCATTGCAAATCACTTCGCCTACCAAGAACATAAGGAAGACAGAAGAAATACCTTCACATTCTCCTCTGTGATGTACTTCTCAGCTTTGTCCGCTGCATTCTGTCGGATCCGGTGAAGAAATGCCTACAGAGATAAAAGAAGATTTATGTTCAAATTGTTTGATAATAGCTTGATTATCTTGATTATCAAAACTCTTTTGTCTCCTCTAGGTTCCCATCAGCACAGTTTGGTTGATTACCTTTAAGACAGAAAGAATGTAAACATTTAGGAACCCCCCACCACAGATACCCCAGGCTGCACACAGGCACTACCAAAGACATTTCCTACAAGCAGTTGGGCTTTGCTGGACAACAAATGTCTTCTCTTTGTTGAAGCTTTTCACTTGAATTATCGGTTACCAGCCGCAGACAACAGCAGGGCCCACGGCTCCTCGAAGGCCTCCCGTGTCTCCAGGCGCCGCCTTGGCCCGCAGAGATGTGTCAGCAAGGACTGCAGCAACGAGGGAGGGACATCAGAGCCATGAGCTGGGCCGAGGGACAGCTTCAACAGCCTCAGCATGCGGGGAAGGGACAGTGCCTGTGATACGCTGTCCTGTTCGCTTTATTTCAGTGAGTAAAAAAAGACGAAGCAATGCTAGGACTTTTCACTTAGGTCGGGTTTCCCCTTCTCTCAGCTCTGCACAACTCTGGCTTTAACAGCCAAATCAATAAAAGCTGCCAGATACAAATGGACAGTGATCTGAATATCAGCCTGAAAAGCACAACTCTGGCTACTGGAAGTTGGAGGACCTACTTGCATTTGCACTCAACACACCCACAAACCTATTTGATTCAGTGAAAAGGGTTTAGAAAAGGACACTTCATGGGATTTCCATCTCCAGACTCCACTGGTTTAGCAACTACTGGCTAAAAGGCACTTCTGAACTGAGAGTAGGGGATTTTCCTATCCACAGGCATCATCAGAGATGGAAATACCTGCAGGAGAGACTGAAGGGCAACCAGTGAGGACAGAATCTGCTGCAATAAACTACATAACGTGTGCAAAGAAGGCAAGACAGCTTTTCTCTCTGGTCCTGTCAGTGATTTCTAATACATACAAAGGAGTAAGCCCTGGGGAATGCAGTGAACAAGGATGAAAGAACTTCTCTTACCCACCTGAGAGAGTGAGGGGAAGTTGGTCATGTCTTTATTTAGGGCACAAAGCAGTTTTGTTACAGCTTGATAACAAAAAGCCTTTAAAAGCTGAACTATTCCTGAGCAAGGTCCATGTCAACTGGTGCACACTCCTCTTTTGCTTTTTCCCTTTTGCCTGCTGGGATCAGCAGCAGCTTACAACCTGTTAAGTAGCAATACCACTGAACCAAACTTACAGCTTATGGAATGCCTTCATCGCTGGTGTTTTGCTTGGCACACAGTGAACATGTTCCTCTGACTTCCAGCTCTAAAAGGGGCACAACTCTGTTCCACCTAAGGCATTGCTCTCTGTCATTTATCAGCCATTCACACTTTACAGGGCAGATACCAGTAAAAAAGATACTAATTAATGAGGCACAGAGATCCTACATTTGTTTTTAGCCTTGGATTTTCAACCCGCTTTTGAACAAATTGCAGGCACCATAACCACACTGCTCCTCTAGTACTACTAAACAGAAAGACCTTGGCTAGATTCCAGCCAGATACCGAGAACTCGGAGGAGTTTGTGGGGACTAAGAAGTTTGAAGAATAGATTCCTGCATCAAAGGAACAGGACACGTGTGCTCGTGCCAGAAGGGTTATTGTGTAAGGAGCAGCCAGTCTGCCCCGCCAACACCTGGCCAGCACTCAGCAGCACTCAGGGACCGCCCGAGGTGCAGCGTTCAGCTCCATTCCTGAGCACAGGGGGAACGGCTGCTGCTCCCCTTCAGCTCCATTCCTGAGCACAGGGGGAACGGCTGCTGCTCCCCTTCAGCTCCATTCCTGAGGAACGGCTGCTGCTCCCCTTCAGCTCCATTCCTGAGCACAGGGGGAACGGCTGCTGCTCCCCTTCAGCTCCATTCCTGAGGAACGGCTGCTGCTCCCCTTCAGCTCCATTCCTGGGGAACGGCTGCTGCTCCCCTTCAGCTCCGGGTGAGAGCAGAGCATTGGTACCAGGCATGGGAGCCACACAGGGTGGCACATCATCCTAGGGACACTCATTCCCGAACAGCAAGGCAGGCAGTGATTCTCCTTCTTTAATCACAAACATGTTTGGAGACAACAAATCCAACTGAAATGATCAATTAATCTACATAATTAGCAGTTCCACTGGTGACTAATAATTACCTGCACATCAGTCCCAGTATGAAGGGTCTAATAATAGAGAGCTGTATACAGGAAGTGCAAATCACATTGGCTGTTACAGGCCACTCAATAAAAAAGTGGAGACTGTTAATCTGTTCTTTTCTGTGATGCTTGTCTGAAAAGACCACATCATGTGAGCACAAGAAAGAGAGAACGGAAGACAGGAAAATAAAATGAAAAATAAAAAAGGCATAGAAGCAGAGAGAGGAAGAAGGATGAAAGACCTAGAAGGGAAATAGTCAACTTTGTAGATAGTCCTTCAAATCTCCTACAGCCTCTGATTTGCCTTCATGTGCATGGACAGCAGTCTATCCAGTAATAATAAAACAAGACAGTTACAAAATATTTTGGTCTTACAAATTTAATAGTCTACTTTCTGAAATGTAATTCCCCTCAAATTAACAAAACTTAGTGGATGCAGAACAAGTTTGTTCTCCATTTTTCAATACCTACTGAGGTGCAAGAAGAATCTTTTGCAACACAGTCATTCAAATAAAAAGTATGAAAACCACAAGCTATTCAACAGCAGCTCACGGAGATAATGCTGCATGTCCCGTTCACATGGCAACACCACTTTCTTCCCAACCACTTCCTGCTTAGAAAAAGCAACCCTTTTCCCAGAGATGTTATTCTGACATTCAGGTCAGCATTTCCCAAACTTCTCCAGTGACTTTTTTGCGCTGCTTGTTTTATTAGGGTCCAAGCTCATCTGCAGCAGCACTAGCCCTCCAGTCACCTGGTGACACAGACTCCCAGGTCTATTACACACATAGCGTGCAACTCTTTTGGGGGAAGGGAGTGCTATGATATTTCATGAGACCTATTGATTTAGTTGGAAAATCAGAGTTATTTGGACCAGAACATCACAAAAGTGATGCCAAAAGAGAGACGGTGGTGGTGGATGAATATTTTTAAAAATTCATCCTATTAATTCGTGCCTATATCTTATTTACATTCCAAAATATTTTGTTATAGAAGAGAAAGTTGTTGAAAAGGTGAAAGCTTGTCTGGTCACTAAAGTTACTGAGACAAATTCTCTCTGGCTGCTCCAACCTCTTCACACTCTACACAACTCATGTATAAATTCAAGGGCTCTGTTCCTTGGCACTTTCCACAAGGAGCTTTCGGGGACCCCACAGTGCAACCCTTCCCATCCACAGCACCTTCAACCTGTGCAGCAACCAGCCTCCAAGGAGATGAGCAGCATGGGGGTCAGCTTTCTTAGAGAGCTTGCAAGCACGACCTAGGGACTCTGACAATCATTCCTAGGACACTGCAAGATGATCACAATCACCCCTCCACTGCAATCAGGAGCAGAAATCTCTACTGTGGCACGCTGTTGGTTCCCTCTTCTCTGCAACTATCAGGTATAACTGAAACAACAATCAACTGCAGATCACCGAGACTGTTGAAACTGATGAACAGGCAACAAAAGTAGGCTCTGCTTCCTTCTATCTTCTTGTTGCACCCTGGTCAGGACTTACAAGGATAACAATTTCACAAAAAGCAGAGATAAGAGGATGGCTGACATCTTTCCTCCTTTTCCCCCCACAGCACTGCTCCCCTGCCACCCGAGTGCTGCACGTGCTCACCCTGGCCAGGCCTGAGCCAGCCAAGCTGTTTGTCTGGGCAGCAGAGGAAGACAGAAGCACTGCAGGAGCAGATGGATCCAGAACAAGAACAGGTCATGGCTCAAGGCAGGGAAAGAATGGGAAACCAGGCTGATCAATCTTCATACTCCTGACAAAGATTGTAAAGGTCCCATCTTCCATATTAATGTGCTCAGTATTAGGAAAACAGTCCAGAGAAGACTTGTTTTGGTTTTAAATTCTGTGGTAACATAATGTTTATTTGTGCACTGTAAGCTGTTGTCCCAGAGGTCTGCTATTCCCAAACTCAGCAGGCCAGAGCTGATGTTCCTCATGCCATGCATAAGCACAATTTATAGTTTGTCTTACAGTACAAAGCCTTGCAGGATTCAAGCAAATCTATGACAAATTAGAATGAGCAGTGAAATGTTTCTTTTCTGCTTCACATCATGTTGGACAAATTCCTTCCAATACAGACTAATAGAAATATACTACAAATCTAGAATGAAATTTAAATATAAAAGTTCATTTCATTAAATAAGTACTTTTTAATGGCCCCTTTTGTATGAAAGTGTTTTGTTTTTCTATTCCCGGTCCTCATAATCCACTGTTTCAATGAAATCTCATTGTTTTGAGTGTCTTTGCAGCACCTCTAAACTACAAAAGCACAGAATATATATTAAGGAAACAATCAGCTAATTGTTAGTCGTTGTCACATGAAACGGTTGCACACATGAAACACACGAAGCAACTGGGATAACTCTCAAATGCTTCTCATATGAGCCTTGTTGAACTCAGCTTGTAGCCTTAACCAGGGAAAACGAGTATTTTCCATCTTCTATGCAGCAGAAGTAACACCAGCAAAAAGCAGACACTTCCTCAAACGTTCAGAAATAGCAAGAGACTTCTTACTAAACAGCAAGGGAGGCCGAGTGTGCCTGCCCCGGGGGGAAACGAAAAGGAGAACAGAAACAGAGAGCAGGGAGGCAACTGGGCCCCATGCTGCTGGAGAAGAACAGCTCAAAGCACAACCCTGTAAAACCTGTTTCCTGAACAGCTGACTGGAACGTCACCTTGAACTTAAGAGAAAAGTGAGACAATTTCATTAAACTCATCAGTGATCAGGACTGATTCAGAACAAGGGTCCAGGGATCTAAATGAGCCTAGAATTTTCAGAGTTAATATTAATAATTGCTTTACACTCGTGCCATCAATTGTTTAAAGCTTCTTGCAAGTGCAGATACCTTGTTTCCAAGAAAATGTGTTCACAGTGACAAAGTAAGAGGTGACATGAACAATAAATTCCAACATTTGACCATCACTAGCACCTTTACCTTGCAACTACAGCACAGGGGTCATATATATGAACAAGAACTTGCAAGCATAATTTTAACTTTTCTTTTTTTCATCATCTGAATTAGTGCTGCCACTAAATTTGGCAGTTAGAAGTCTTTGCCTCTGTACCAAAAAACCCTATTTCTTTAGCAAAGCACCTCAAAGGTCCTGTGGGAACCTTTCAGCTTTACTGAAATAGTCTGACAAATTGAGTGTTTGCTAATGTTCAAGTTTTAAGAGCAAATGCATCCTTGCTCATATTACTCAATTGTTAGCTTTGAACCTTGTCATTTTGACCATGTTCTTTTGCTTTCTATCAGATAAGCAGTTCATAAGCTAAAACTCTATACAAATGACAGGAAACAAAAATCCTGCATCCCCATCCCACATGTGAAATGCAGTTCTCACCTGAGGTCCGAAGGACAATGCAGTAAATAATCTCCAAGTGACATAACAATGACTGCACAGGACTATTCAAACCTTTCAGCATTTCCCTTCAAGGGGCTGCAGGGCTCACAGCCCAGCCTGGGCCACGGCCTGCAGGGCTGTGCAGGTGACCCACGGTGCTGCTGTCCATCCTAGAGCCTGCTGGACTTCACACACAGATGAAGAAATTCTGGAGCAAACAGAGATGAACGGTTTTCCAGCATCTCCTGCTGTCCTGGGCAAACACCAGTATACAATGTAGAATACTGGGCCTGAGTCAGGTTTTTCAGTTATGATATTAGGTTAGAATATTGGAAATCAGAAGCAACTCCTTTGACATTACTAGCAATACACGTGTAAAATGGAGCAACACTGAAGCAACAGTACTACTTTTAAAGAGCCTATTACTATACCTCTTACTGGAAACCCAGTATTCCCTCACTGCTCAATTACTGGCTGCTATATTAATATTTCTATAAAAGCACATTTTAAATTATCAGTGTCTGGAGAAGAAGGAAGAACTTAAACATCAGATGAGTTCATTATACTAAAATTCTCCTAAACTATAGAGCCACAGCTGTGAGACAGAGCAACTCTGCAAAAACACTGTACCTGTAGCTGAGCTCTACAGGCAAATTAATTCATCAGCAAACACCTGAACAGGGACTTGCCTGACAGACAGAGGTGCTTAGTAAGAGGAAATAGCACCAGAAATATCTTTTATTGCTCTAATTTCAGGCTTCCTGTGTATCAAACTGGCTTTAAAGCCTCAAAGCTTATTGGTACTTTTTTTTAATCTATCCCCTGAAGAGAAACTAAATCATTAGCTAACCAAAGTGATTAATAAAAAGAAAAAAGAAAGTCACACTCAACATGGAGTATCAAACACTCTCTGCAAACAGCTCAGGCAGTCTGAGGTGCAGAAGCTGCACAATGATTTCACACACACAAAAGCACAGGACTTACAGGAGGCACCATCTCTTCCCACAGCAGACTGAATGAACATTTACAAAATAAGCAGATTCCATTTCAGGTGAAACTGGAAAGACCCTCAGAAAAGAAATGCAGCTTCAATTGCAAAATTCAGATATGTCACAAGCGTAAGATCCTTTGATCTGAAGCATACTTTTGATGGGTATTTTTTGTAATTGTATAGATACATGTACCCATATTACAAAACCACCACTCATGCTGGCAATTCAATAAATATTAACTAAGCATTGATCGTGGCAATTTGAAACTTCTTCCCCACTTCTTAGTCTGACATATGGTGAATGCTGATAAATACTAGATGTAATATAAAGGAGCAGTCAGAAATTCTGACTGCTAATTTTAATAATTTAAATTTAAAATTTAATTTTAATAATTTAAAATTAATTAATAAGTGCATGTATGAAAAAATGTTTGAATAAATAAACTTCATTATTTCTTTAAATACTAGATAAGAGAAACAGCTACTGCTAATATGAAGTACATTCCTGAGATAATTCCAAAACTCTGATTTGTCCTTAGCCAATCCTGAATTTTAAGATTCCTGCAGTTATGACCACACTTTATCTGATTTATCTTACATCCATCTTGTCTTTGTTACGTTGCCTATAACATCAAATCAATCACAAAATACTGGCATTGCACAGCACCGGGACTTTGAGCTGTGCTTTAAGGACTCAGTCATTCCAACTGCTTTCTCCTCACTTCGGATTTCCTGACAGAGGTCCAGCACAAAACGGTTTCTGTCACCAGATCCCTGGGTCAGTGAGGACTCGCCTCCTCCGCCGCGCCCCTGAACGCTGAAGCCCTCCCTGAGTCGGTGACCCAGGTTCCCCCCACAACAGAGCGGCGGGCAGGCAGCCGAGAGGACGGGCCCGTGCCCCAGGAGGACGCTGAACAACAGCGGCCGAATTTCCATGGAGAAAGGCGTTCTCGTGAATTCAGCTCAGACCGCGGTCCTCTGCTGCACCGGCAAACACAGCTTCCAGGGCAGCGAGGGCTCCTGAGCCGTCTCCAGAAGGGAGCCGGGGCTGTCTCGGTCACTCGTGGACATTCAGGGACATGGGGGCTGACGCGTGCGAAATTCACACGCGCGGACACTCGGCACGGCGGGATTCCGAGACTAAGCACAAGTGAGCTGATCCAGCAGCACTTCCCAGAAAAGGTCTTATACAAAGAACGCTCTAAAAAGACCCCGGCCCATTATCTTCACTTCCAGCATACTGCTGTTTACACGGCAATCCTGCAACTAAAAAAGCCAGTCAAACCAAATTCATGCTTTGACCGATCGAGGGAGGTGGAACTGAAGGGAAGTCTTAGAGAAACAGTTGCAGTGTTTCTGACTCCAAAGAGAGATCCCTTTCTTAAGGAGGAGCAGTTTTAATTTAAATTACAAAAACCTTTAGTGAAGTGAAAGACAGGCTGGTGCTGCAGAAGGGCCATTGTCTCTTCTCTATCATTGCCCTGACCTCTGCTAGTCCCTCCTCCCCCAGTCGCTAATATTTGCATTCTCAGACAGGTCAGAAGATCCCAATTCACTTCAGGGCCCCAAAAGCTGTATTTCTCACCGCTGAAATCCTTCAGGACTCATTGCTATTAATTTCTGCGTATCACTCGTACCCTGACTTCCCTTGACAGCTCTTCATGCCTCCTATACATCGTTATCTCTAGAACACTTTGAATAATCTCATTATTGTAGACTTTAAAAACCCCCTCCTCTTTGCTTAAGCATGCCCTTTTGTGAATATCTATCCCTAGAAGATTCTAGCCCATTCAAATATCAATAGAAAATGTATTTGTTTGGATTTTCAAAAGAAACTTAAGAAAGCTACATGCATAATTCTCTCAATCCTTTGGAATATTCTCCCTTTTACTGGCCTCTTCGTGTCATTTTCCCTGTTCTACAATAATGAGATTATTTAAATCATTTTACTGTACCATGGCACTCTTCAAAATACTTTCAGGACAAAGTTTGGTTGAACAGTATGGTTTGCTTCATTCCACTTTTATGTAGAGAAATAAATTCAGACAAGTCTGTGTCTACTCAGCCTTTATGGTACTTTAACAAAAGTTTGTTTCAGAAGTAAAGGCCCAGTAAAGGACACATGTATTTTTCAGGATTCAACTCGTATTACTTACATTCACTGTGTTCATAGTGAAGAGATGCCTACAGACTGCAACCTGTTCTACTTAGAGACTCCAACTGCTAAGATCCTATCGGCACCAGGGGATGTTTAATCAGGTTTCAGGCTCTACATAGCTACTCTTTTTTCAGGAGGGATGTAAAAGCATCAGAGAGACTAGAAACAACGAGTGGAATCCAAAAAAAGTAAAATCAAGACGATGAATGAAACTGCAGCAAAAATTAGAATTTCTTCAAATAATATTTCAAGATAATAATCTAAGCTGAAGAACTTTGCTATCAGAAAGACGATTCTCTTCCTCTTCTACTCTTTCCAGTGATGGAAATACACTAAACATTAAATAGACAACACAGAGGAAAATTTTAAAATCAAATCTAGTTCTTCTTTAGTTGCAACACAGCCTAGGACCTCACCTAACTGAAGGAGACTAGTTCAGCTAACTACCATCAGTTCACTGACATTTGCCCTAAATTACCTGGGAATCTAAAGCCCACATAGCATTATCTCGGGTGACCCACAAACTTCATCTACATTGCAAACACGTAACAAAATCCCAGGATCTCATTTCCTAGGAACACTGTATATGCCCTGATGATACGTATTTAAGATTGTCTCTCATAAGCCAGTTTAGCATCAGAATTTGGATCTAAATATTGAGACTGCTCCCAGAGGTTTCCTCTGCAAGGCAGGTCTGTCTGGCAGGGCTGGGCAGCAGCAAGCAGCTCCCGAAGCCGGGAGAGGGGTCCCGGGTTTTCCCTGAAGCCCCGGGCAGCTGGCGAAGGTTGCCCTGTTCGGTGAGGCAGGTGTCGATAAGGTCCCGGTCCAACAGGCGCTCCTACGAGCAGAGCATCGCTCACGGTGGGAGCAGGCAGCAGGGGCCGGAGCCCCGCCGCGGTGGCCAACTCCTCGCAGTGAGGCCTGCCTGCTCAGCGGGCCCGGCCTCAGCGGGCCCGGCCGCAGCGGGGCCCGGCCTCAGCCAGCCCGGCCTCAGCGGGGCCCGGCCTCAGCAGCGGGGCCCGGCCTCAGCCAGCCCGGCCTCAGCAGCGGGGCCCGGCCTCAGCCAGCCCGGCCTCTCTCCGCGCCGGGAGCGGAGAGCCAGAGCTGCCCCAGCCCCAACCTCCGGTACCTCTCCCACCAGGAGAAACCCCTCAGCTTAGAGAGCGGCCAGTCCCATCCCCGCCCTGAACCTCGGCCACTGCTACTTGTCTCTCTTAAGTACCGGTGGTTATTGTCTCTCAGCAACAGATGGGAGAAAATTCCCTGAGAGAAAGAAAACAAAAGGAGCAATCCTAACCTCCAACACAATGCTTTTACACTTCCTACCAAGGGAAAGAAAGGAACTCAGCTTTTGAGTTTCCAGTTTCTTAGCATGTGCTTCGCCCTCACCCGGTAACTGCCCTTGCACACACAGACGGGTTGCACGCACAGCTGCACATGCAAAATCTGCCTTGATGTATTTGCAATTATTTACACACAAAAAAAAGAGAGGGGAAAAAACCCGAAGAGCAGCTTTCACATGTTGGTTTAAAAAAGAATTAGACAAATGAACCTCACAAGTACGCTTTCATTGCTACTCCAGAGCAAGAACAGACGGTTTGGCTGAAGGTCCAGCAGCTGATCCGAGCTGGTTTTCCTGAGCAATCTGCACCATTCTGAACTGGGCACCACCTGGGCGCTCACGGGAATGGCTCAGAGCTTTCCCACCAGACTGCCTATACTGCAACACAGTGGAAAGCACACTGTTTGGGAAAAAACAGGCAGGAGAAAATCCTTAATTAATTATCAAATAAAATGCCAACATTTAAACAAAATCAGAAATCTCCCTGAAAGCAATGTCATTCATGTCCCTCCTTTTTTTTTCTTCTCTTTCAGAAACAGCATTACAGATCTAAAGGCCACTGCAGAGTGGTCTAGAGCCAACCTCTGACTACAGTGCACCTCAGAAACATCCTCAGAAAGCTTACTCAACTTACTTGGTCAGGGCTCCTGCCCAGCTTTACACGCCTAGAACATTTAGGCTACTGAAAGCCACACCTGTTTGGGGTGCCCAGACAGACCTAAACTCTTCACTGCACCCAATACTCAATGGTTAACAGTCACATTTCGTCTCGAACAAACGGAAAATATGCCATTTTGTCACGTCTAAGAGCTAGATGAGTCTAAAATCACTGCCTATCCCACTGCCTCAAGATAACCAGAGCTGGGTTTCATAGGTCCCTTTCAAATACATTCGTTTTCTTGTGACAGACTGAAGAAAACCTCTCTCTCATGGTGGCGTTCCTTCTCTGCATGTTCTTGCAGAACACAATCGTATCACACACAGTCTTAAACTCCAGCTTCCTGTGAAACAGAGTGAAGAATGAGACCATTATATTTTAAACATAAAGGGGAAGTTGAGCTAGTGAAGCTTGCTGCAGCCCCCGAACTGAAGGGCTCCAGCAGGCAGACTGCCCTCCCCAGCCTTCCCATGGCCTCGGACCGGCCTGGAGGGTCTGCGAGGCTGCGCTGCTGCTGCTGCCAGCTCTGCTGCCAGCTCTGCTGCCCTGGCTTGGGCAGGAGGGCGGTGTCGGCAGCTGTTTCTAATCTATGCATAGTCTAGAGCAAAGCTAAAAACGTACCTTTGGTATACACACTTGCTCTTTCTTTACAGAGGTGCAAATAGATGGAAAACCTTAAAAGGAATTACTAAAATTTTAGTTTTAGAAGGGGCTTTGTGATCAAAACAGGAGTTTGAAGTATCATGACGTTTTTAAATGAAAACCAGATAAAATTTGACCTTCCTTCATCTGAAGCCAACTGCATTACATTGCTAGGAAACATCTCTCCAATTCTCAATCTGTTTCTGCAACCTGCCCTTTTCTCAGTTCTGCCACACCTTTCTCCCCTGCCTTACAAAAACAATTATTAAAGCAGCTTGGGGACCTATCACCAGGACAGTCCTCTGGAAACTGAGCTATTTTCAATGTAGCTATCTCATATCTGCAGAGCAGCCGTTAGGATTACATATGACTTTGTTCACCACTCCATCCCATGCAGGAATTGTCCCTGCTGAAGAAAGGACATCAAGCGTGCTGCCTGCATGCCAGTGCACTGGCTGGTGACTTTAGAAAACCATTCATTCATGCTGCCACCTTCTCTTCTGCAATACTTTCCCTTCAGCTGCCTTTTCATTAGAGACTGACTAGTAGCACCTACAATCTAGCAAAGAAATTCACACACGGAGTTCCCTTTAGAGCCAGTTCTCCTGCCATTCATCTTCCAGTGCAGCAGCTCCCAACCCAAGTCCACTGCCAGTCACCTCTGACACAGCTGGCACTACTTCCCCCAAGGATCCATCTCTATCAGTCCAAAGAACAAACCTCAAAATATGCTGCCAAGCTCAGGTGCATGCTGGGCCAAAGCAAATAGCTATTTTAAACCTCCTCTACCACATTTACACACTGGATTGAATGTAGCCTTTGCAAGAGTACCAATTGCATCTGTGAACTCAGCTGATTGCCATTTACTGAGTGCTCACACAGAGCAGGGCTTTTATTTGTAATAAAATATTTAGAGTGGAAAAACACCACGGAATTTAATAAAAGAAACACTCACAGACTGCCAGTGCCTTGTGGTGCATCTATGCAGATGCTTGGAATTCCCTACATAAAGCTGGAATTTAAAGTTCCGCCAATTAAATAAATGTCTGTTTCAACTCAGTTTTGTATTAAAACAGTAACCAATTTTACTTCTACAAAATAAAGTGTGAAGTCCTGGACTATAAATAGACTCCACTTGTGGATCTCTTTTCACAGCTACTCTGCCTAAATAGCTGACTGTTCAGAGAAAAAAACCAAACCTAATTTTACAGAGGTGCAAATAGATGGAAAACCTTAAAAAAAACCATACCTAAGCACAACTGCATTACCCAACTTAAAAGGCAAAACACACACAAAAAGTTGAATTTAGATATCAGATATTTTAAATAACTGTTGGTCATTCCCACAGAAAATGCAATAGATCTAAAAGCTTTTTAAGAATAAGTAAGTGTTTAGAAGCTTATAGGGGCAACATCTGTTCTAGCAACTGTTTCAGTCTTTCCACAGTGAAGGTACCACGATATTCTGGATGCCCAAGTAACTTTCACATCAATACAGGATCCTTTATCAAATCCCTTTTTATTTGAGCCATGTACCAAGTTAAGGATCTGCATTTAAATGCACTACAGATGGCGGACAAAGCAAAAACAGGAGGAAAACTGGAACTGCAATCCTTCCTTCTTTGCTAACAGCCTGAGCAGTGTCTTGTTCTCTGTACTCTGGGAATCCCTTCTCTGAACTGGGAAGAGCCCACCTTCCTTTTTTTCAATCTACTGACCCTGAAAGCTGTCCTGTGGTTTTCTGGGGAGGAAAGCTTAGAATACTCTCTGCTAGTCTTACAGCAGGAAGCAGAAGAGAAGCTAAACAAGAAATGACAAAAAAAAATCTCTGGGACATTTAACTGAACTTTGAAAAACCAACACAAAGCTCTGACACCAACATCCCTGACAACACAAAAGCAGCCATCCCAAAGCACAGGGCCTTGCTCTTGCTGTCAGCCACTTGGGACTGAAAGCAGGTAATACAAAACACCCACAAGAAACATCGAGAAACCACAGCAGGAAGTAATAAGCACAGGCTGTCAAAAGAAGTATTTATATTTATTTTACTTATTCTTTAATGCACCTCCAAAAAACCTAAACTCTTCTTCAGGGCAGTGCTCTACTGAAAGCACCTCACAGCTGGGAGCACATCATGGCTATGGCTGGTGGCTGTGCATGATTTGATTCTGATGCTGACTATCTTTTCAATGGAAAATGTAGTTTGTCATGCTATTAGTGCCTCCAGATTTGAATGGAACCTATAAGCGTTACAATTCCTTTATATATATTCTGGCAAGGAGGCTGGAGGTTTTGTTTTGACTTTTATTTCTCCCCTAGTAGAACGGTCTTCGAGGCACGGCAAGATCCCCCAGCGGTAAAGGGCAGCTGTCTGCGCAAAGCCCTTTTCAGTCACTCCTGGCTCTCTCCAGGTGGCAATCCAAACATTTGTTGGCTTCACTTACTGTTCTAAAAAGCAACATAAAGCAAGATGCAATTACCCACAAGTCCTTATGCTACTCCTTGTTTTATTACTTCTGGCAAATGGAGTAGAAAACAGTAAAAGCAAAGCATTTGATGACTGTTTGCTAAGTACAGAACCTGTGCTGAATCCCTTTATTTTTTGAATACCACAGTAAAGCTATGCATGACCATTTGGTTTGACACAGACCACACAAACGACTCCCTGCTCCCTGTATTGACTCTCGGCTGGTTGCTCTTCTATCACTGGCATCATACAACAAAGCACCTGTTTCAAATGCACACGCAGATTGCATGGGCATAATTCTACAGAATCAGGAAGTTCTAACCTCAGTCTTAAAAGTGACAGGTCCCTTGCTACTGATGGGATTTCTGGCTCGTTATCATACTGCTAATTTACATGGATTTTATCCTATCACTCCCGATGCCCTGCCAATTACTGATTGGAAAGGCAGGCTGGTACCTCATCTTCACCTTACCCCTTGCCCTGGGGCTGCCAGCAATGCTTCTAATTGTCACAAACCAAACTCCATCTTTGCAGCAGCACTCTTACAAGAGTGAACCATGCATAAAGTGATGCCAGAATCTCCTGAGATGTAACCCACGGCCCTGGATCCACAATCCTCCTGTGCATTATAGTGCTGCTGGCACTTCATACAGGAGGCAGGAAGCTAATAGCAATGATTGTTCAGAATCCAGGTGATTAATTATGGTGGTTATTGCTTACAAAACCATCCCATTATCCTAGCATCCCCTTCAAAATCCACTGTTTTAAATTAAATGTAACATTACTACTATAACAAATAATATTAGGCCTTATTACTCAAATGAAATAGAGTAATTTCTAGGAAATGCGTTTCTTCCATCATAGATGATGTTGACATTTTCTATTTTCAAAGTATTTAATTTTTCATGTCTAAATGCTAAAGCAACAAAACAACCACAAGGTTACTTCAGAAAAATCTGCTTTGAGTGCTCCTTGGATTTGTTATCTTTCCTACAAAAGCTTAATATGATATGTGATTGTACTGCTCAGGTATCGAGTGTGACAATGATGTTACAGAGTAACACAAGGATTCCAGCCCTTGCTCTCGGGTAGCAACCCTTACAACTGACACTCCAAGGCTCTTCTGTTATTCATTAAGGATCACATACTCAGATGGTGAAAAAAGGATGTCCCATTTCTAACGTCTGAGGATTCATGAAGTTCATTAAAATGTCATTCCTGAATCTCCAGCATTCTCAGGACTTGGGCATTTAGCTAACAAAACAAAACTAACATTTCAGACATGCCTGATCAGCTCTGGACTTTATCTAGAACCAGAATGTACCAAAGGCAAGGTCTCGTCAGTGTGCCTGACAGTCCAGCAACCCTCCTTTCTGCAAGCTAGAGCAACGATGGCATGATCAGGCTAACTCCAGGACACCCAGGAGCCTCCCAAGTTGTCCTATTAACTAAAGATGCTCTCTTCAGTATCGCCCACTAAGATGAAATGAGAGAAGCTGACAGCCTCCCTCACAAAGAGAAATAGGCTCCGTTACCAAAACGTCACACGGCAACATAAGCTGTCACTGACCCAGAAGCATCAATTTTCCATTGCACTAAGTACAACAGAGCAGTCACTGAGGCTAAGGCTCCCATCACAAACAATATTCCTAGCAGCATTTCTGCACACAGCAGACCTTCCTTGACAGCTTGCATTTCATTCTAATTCTGAAGTCTTACCAACAAAAATGCTCTTATAACTTCAGTACCCACAAAAGAAGCCAGGAAATCTGACTATCAAATGCAAGCAAAATTACCAGTGTTGGAGCACTTGAAAGAAGAAGAGCGCATGCTATTTAAATTGTGTTATAAATCAGATGAGCAACTGATCGGCACAGCTGTCGCTAGAAAAATCAAGTGTTAAGAACCATTCTGATAATCAAATCAAGACATGCAAAACAGTCCAGGGATTTTTAATGGTAACGTAGGTCAGATGATAGAGCATTAGTCAAATGCTCACAAATCTCTTACTTATTGCAGCACAGTGAATGCAAAAGAATATTGAAATCAAGATAAAATGTTACAGGCAAACAATACAAGAATGCAGAACAGGAATGATTAAGCTTGTTGGGTTCCTAAGGAAACTCTCTACCTCTCACTCCCTCCTTTCCATTAATATCTCCCAGAAAAATGTCAGCTCCAAGGCCTTCCCAAAGCACTCAGCAACTGAATCTTGGAAACAAGCCTGGAAAGTTCAATCCAGTTCTGATGAGAGAGGTGTCCTTCCCTGAAGGTTTTAGATTTTCCCGTACACAAAAAATTTCATTGCACTGTCAGGCTATTGTACCAACAAGGGAGGATTGCCAGCTCCCTCCTTCCAGGGGACAAGAAGCAAAGCCCCTCTGACCCAGAGTGCCTGTGCAGCAGTGAGAGGCTTCAGGCTCTCCCCTCAGCACAGCAGGGCACTGTCCTGGACCCTGCCCAGGGCTCGCTTCCCACACTCTTCTGCCCTAGTTACCACACAGCACATTAGTTCTGTGCTGCAGTTATCTGTAGCAGTGACTGAGTCTGCAAAATATAAATACTGTGATTTAAAAAAATCATTATGGACTGAACAGATACTGAATCACGTTGCAAAAGCCTTAAGAGTTGTAATTCCTGGACAGCCTTGACCCATAATCCATTTCCACAATGAGCAAAAGGAATGCTGATTAACCCTTCATGTTAGAATCCACTCCTCTCATAATCGGAGCTAGACAATTAGCCCTGATTTGGAATGAGAGGATTTTCTGAAATATCTGAAGTTATCATATAAGAGGATCGATTTGAATTTCAACCAGCATGTAAGATACTCAGACAGCCTCTGAGCAATGCACTGGAGTAGGTCTGAGAGCAGCTCAGAGAGAAACAGATTTCCACAGATGTAGAATTCTCAGTTTTATCCATTCATCTTGAAAATAAATAAGATCTGACTTAGGCACAAAACTCTACTTATTCTTCTGCCTAATAGAGAAGACAATTTTTGGGGAAAACCAATTAAAAAATATATATATATACAGCAGCCCTTAGGGTAAATGCATCCAAAGCTATATATTGTAACTGCACTTAAAAAGAAATTTGGATTGATTTATAGTTATAATATGGGATTAAGGGCTTTGCTTTGTTTTGATGAGACTAATGACCAAGGTTCTTGTAATAAGCAAATGCAGCTGCCCTTGACAATGGAGAAGTCTCTGGAGAGGAGATGAGGACTGCATAATGAAGTTAACAAGGAGAGGAGGACACAGTGCTTTGTAGAGGATCTGCATGAAAGCACAAATAGTCTCTCATCTCTCAGTAAACGCTATAGAATGCTTTCATAATTAAAAACATTTTCAGGCCACATGTTTCACAAGATGATACATTTTTAATAAATGTGAAACTAGCACAAACTTTTCCATTACATCGTTTTTTACTCTGAAAGGGCCTTCACTTGACAATAAGATTGCTCAATATATGTAAGTATTCATTATGCACTTCAGAAATGAAGACTATTTTCAAGATGTAAACCTTGTTTCCATGATAACAAAAATATTGAAAGTCAGTTTTAATGATGACCTGTAAATGTTATTCTTTAATACTCAAAACTGCACTAATAGAAAAACAAATATTAACAGAGGAAAAAGGGTTTATGGCAGCAGTTTCCAAAATAGAAAACCTTCAGTAGTGGTCTTAAGAGGAGAGAAAGGTAACTTTCCTTGTAAACACAGGTTAGTACAGTCCATTAAACATTAAAGAGTTCCTTGCTGCAACACAAAGCCTCAGTCTCAGAAAGTGTCATCAGCCTCACCAAGACTGCATGGAAACGAAACAAGTGAGATACCAACAATGTCTGATAAGGAACATATTTCAAGATACATATCAAACATTACTATGGAAGGCAGTGAGGGAGAGTTACTATGTCCCTATTAGGTCCTGTACAATTCCTAATAGTATCACAATTAATATTTACTTTCCAGCATTAAGAAAGCAGCCATGGGAAGCTTCATGATGCCATAGAGGTTAATTTCTGGGCTTGACTAGAACGACAGTATTCTGTGAAATTTAACACCTCAGGAGAAGATGACACTGTAGTGATGCCAGTAAAAACCAAGCCAGATGTTCACCCTGCAACGCATCACAACTCTGAATGCATTAGCAGTGCACAGTGAGCCTCAAGGCCTCCAAAAATGAGCAACATCCATGCACTTAGTGCAAGACACCCCAATGTTTTTCACTGCAGCCACAATCATTCCTCTGAATCAAACAAGGCAGGGAGTATTTCAATTTTCACACAATATGCAGAAAATCACTAGACTTGGTTTTCTGTATGTCATTCCATTCTGCCCATGGGATCTTCAGGGATCACAGGAAAAAAGTACAGCCTACTGTGCAACTGTGTGTGCATCTACTATAGCACCTACAGACACAAGCAAATTGCCACCATGTCAGCTTCTCTTTTGCCAAAATATGTAATGGAATAGCACATTGGAGGAACTGATCTAGGCTCTATAAAGTTCAGACTCTTTTGCAGAAGGATACAGCCCTGCTTGAGTCTGACTCCTTGCACAGACGTCTCAGCCATACAGGCAGTTACAGGCCCCAGAAGTCAGCACTGTGCTCTTCCTTTCATTCTGACAGAAGGAGATTACAGGTACCTGTGACCTACAGCCCACTGATCAACGTCATCTCAATCTTCCTCTTTTCTTGCTCCCTCAAACTGCTACTTGACTCTGCCCTCCACGTCCTCCAGCGCAGCACGTGAACCGGCGCTGCGATGGCTGAACAGGGGAGCGCCCGGCACGGAAATCACTGCCCTCCCTCCTCTGCCCAGCCACGAGGACAGCTTGAGACCACAGCTCTAGTTCAGGGTCAGCTTCTCAGGATCCTCCAGCATCACAGCTCTCCCGTTTGTACCGGCCTATGGCGTGGCATTAAAGGCACGCCAGCAGAGCCAGCACAGCCCGCTGTGGGCCCGGCCGTCGGCGCCCTGCCGTCTGTGGGCAGCCCCAGAGGAGGCCAGGCTGGCAGCTCCCGTGGGCAGCGCTGCCCCCAGCACAGCAGCACCTACTGCACCCCTGGGAAGCGATGGAGAAGCCTCAGCAGGAAATCTGCAATGCCAATCTGCAAGAAGTGAGGAGTATCTACAGGGCCATTCGGACCTATCAGCCGAGGTGACACAGAGATCTGGACTGCCAGACACTAATTCAGAGACAGCTGCTTCCCTGCATGCGGAGTTTGGCTAACCTGTGAATAATTTCAACCACAGAGCTCTGGGGGGGATCATACACGTACCTGATAGGTGTGGGGCCCTGGATTTCAGGTCTGTTTTTCATTTGAATTGAGATACTACTGTAGGAAATCACAAAGAGAGACTCACCCAACCAGAGAGACAGAAGGTAGTTCTCGAGAAATAATTTTTAACCCTTAGGATGAGAGAACTGAGATTTACTGCAGTAATTAGTCCCAAATCAGGAGGGAAAAGAAAACCATTCCAAATCTGTTGTAGCAACAACAAAACCTGCAGTTGGCCAGTAGCTGGGGCAGCACCTGAGGGCATTGCCTGCAAAAGCTTTTTGATGCTCTAAGTTAGACATATTCAACCTGATGGATAAATAGGCTATTTTTTTTTTCAGTGTCTGGAAGCACAGGATTTCCTTTCCAAAGCCAAGGAGTAGCATGCAAGAATACATCACTTCTAGGAAATACTGGATACACTGCATGAGAACCAAAAACCTGGCATTTCTGGATGGTCACATTTCTTGGCTTGCACACTAAGAAAGGCTAGTTCAGAAGAAAAGGCAAAAAAAGGTAGGCCATGAGCAAAAGCCACGGCTCTGTGAGTATCTCCTTCAGCCTACTTCTTTTCTGTCACTTCCACTATTCCTAACATTGTGTATGAAAAAGCAAGTGTGTTACCAGCCCAGTCCTTAGTGGCTCACCTTCTCTGTAGCTGCTTCTCCCGGTACCCCAGGGCAGTTTCACTGTTCTGGCCGTGGGCAAGCACGCATCTACTCCGCACAGGGAAATACTCAAAGTCAGGGCTGTAACACAGCCCATTTGGTTACACACATGGGGCCAGGTTTTGCCTCAAAACTGCCACATCTAGCTTCTTCTAAAGGAGTTATTTGCAGTCTTCTGGGGGAACCCCATCTGATCCAATTAAAGGAGTACAGAAAAACAGCACAAAAATTAGCTTTTATCCAGAATTGATGAAGCCCCAACAGGTGAAGAAATACTTTTTCTGCAAAGAAAAGTGATCCACACTACAAAGCAATTCTCTTCAGAACTGCAGAACACATCGAGTCCAGGCTCTTCTTTTGTTGCAGTAACCACAAGACCGGATCCCTTTTCCAGTAACTCGCAGCTCTCTGCTAAAGATAGAGATGAGAAGGGCCTGCTTTTGTCTGCCTCTCTTCTGGCTACCAGCCTGCAAAGAACATGTTTTAGTAATCTCTAACAACAACATACAGCAATCAAAACAAGTGCTGAACAGCAACACCCAGGAAATCAAAGCTGTCCACAAAAGCAGCCTGTGGGACACAACATGATTTAGAATTCGAAACACCTTTTCTGATTCGCCCCCAGAAACACGACTGACGCAGAAACTATTCTAGTAAGATACATGAACACATGAAAAAGGAATAAGGGAGATGTAAGAACGCTCCAGAATTAGTGTGGGCAGCATCCAGTTTGTTAGACTTCATCAGACCCAGTGAAATAACATTCAGTGGAATTAATTCAACTGCAAACAGTAAAACTTTAAAATATAGGGGATACATAATAAAATGCCAATGGTCCAGGTTAGGTCTATTTGCACAGGCCCAATGTTTTCACTACAGTAAATATTTAGCAGCCACACTGCATGCAGAAGGTGGCTGTGGACAGAAGCCCAAGTGACCCAAAGAGAAAGCAGCACACCTGGAATGTCAGTGAAAGGTCAGAGCCCGTCTACTTAACAAAACAGTCCCCTCAGTAATTCATGGCTGTTAGATAAGAACTTTCAATCCCTGACTGAACTCAGAGGCCATATTCCATTTATAGAAAGAACTAAGGATGAAATAATACTTCATTCAATAGCTGACAAAGCTTCTTCAGGAAGACTACTAAGACAAAATGATAGCTTTTCCTCACTAAAACACTTGCTGTCGAGACTGTGGTACCTCATGTATTACATACATATTAGTAAAGACAATACATTAAAAAATACTGAGATAAAACCACGTAAAGAGACACAATCCATCCGGGATGTCTTTAGACAAGGATATAACGTACATATCACCTTCAGATTGCCTACAGCTGCCCTGACAATCAGTGCCAAAACATCCTGGTGATCGCAGGCTGTAATCATGGCCACTACTTTAGACTTTAGATAGATAAATCCTGTGAGCAGCAGCGTTTCACTTCCAAACTCTGGGCTCTCGCTAAGTATTTTTATTTTTTGTCATTATCTTTGCAGACAGAGGTTTAAACCTTGTAAATGCAGCACTGAACAACTACAAAAGGTCTTGAAGATGCAAGGAATACAGGAGGATTTAAAACCCCCTCTGCATTATTCCTGAGCTCTCGGTGATTGGTTCCACAAGCAGTAACTGGTGAGAAGGGAAGGCGATCCCTGCGCAGCGCCGCTCGGCACTGGCCTCATCAGGGAGAACGCTCCACGGGCAGAACCATCTCCTGGAGAGCTGCCCTCCTTTTCTTCCTGTGAATTTCTATAAAATTGTCTCCACTCGACTGCTTCTGAATAATGCACAACAACAGATGAGAACAGCGATTGCCAAGGGAGCTGCAGCCAATGGCAGCTCAGTGAGCCCATTGCTGTGCCCCAGCTTCCACGAGCACTCTGAGGGAATCAGAACAACACTCAGCCAGGAAAGCTTCAGACCGTTCAAAAATGCATCTGCCACAAGAACAAAGAGTACCTGACAGTTCACTTCGCACTGAAACAAAATTCCCAAACCACCTTCTGCTCACAGGTTTCCCAACTAAAACCCAGGCAACTCCAAAACCTATACTAGACATTACAATGTAAATAAATAGGTTTTCCAGACTTTTTAAACCCACTTTACTACCCTTGGTTACTTCATCCTTAGAGAAAACTCTGGTGACAAGCTTAATGAAATATTTGCCCCTTTTTTTTTTTTTTAGTAGGATTCAAGTGTTAATAGAAAAGAGGTATTTACACTTCAGAAAATTAAATCCATCAAAAGGGGAACATAAGATTCACTACATTTGCACTTGAGCTGTCAAGACTGCCCAGTCAACCCACAGCAGCTCCGTATTCTTCAGGCAGAGGGAAAGGTGTATGTATCTATCTCCCAATAGCCTGAACTTGTACCCATATTAAAGAACTGCTAGTCAGAGGAATCACTGAAGGGAATCTCCTTTTCTAGACAGAACCAGTTTAAGGTGTTTCAATTTTAATAGTTTACTCCTCACATCAGTGAGGCTGGTCAGGTGTAGATATATAAAAACTATAAACAGGCACTCCTTCCCTTAGACAGGAATCTTTGCACAAAGGTCAAATTACCAAATTAGCCAGAAGTATTGAAAACTGGAAATGATGGGAGAGATGTACTACTGCAAGTACAACTCCCAGCAAAGCTTTCCCTAACCACGAACAAGGCTTTGGGAGACATAAGCAATCTCAGTTTGCAGAGATGCTTTACTTCACACTCCATCCAAGCCTGACAATGTTGATTACAAGCAGCAGGCATATATTGACAGCATGTATTTCAGACAGACCCTGTTCTGTGATTGCTAATCCAGTCTTCTGCAAACTTGGAAAGTTCCAAAAACTTTTAGGGGGTTCCTCCAATCCAAGAAAATGTGATAACATACTTAAGGCTGCATGTCACTCCCAGACTTCCAATCATGTCATAGTCTGTGATCAAAGCAGTTGCTTATATTGATATCAGCAAAAGGTGAAATTTTCAGTGGGTTTCCCAGTCATGTCTGGCCATACCCTGCAGTGTGAAGGAGTGCATTATGTGGATAGCAAGGTGTGTTAGGCACAGAACCCCAAATCCACACAAAGCTGGTCCCACCATACGCCTGGTGGTACGAATCTGGCTGACAGTGGGTAGTGCAGCACGGTATCTGGTGCCAGCATACTTGACTGTAAGAAGTCATAAATGCAACAACTACATTTGCATTGTAGAGACAATTTGCAGACAACTGGCATGAGGCAGCCAAATGTCTCCTTTACAACAATGCCTAATCCACACAGCACTGTGGCAACAAAAGGAACTACAGGCTTTGCATCAGCGTTCTGAACCTCTGCTCTGCCAAATGCTAACAGAAAAATCGGCTTGTTGTCCCTTCCACAGCAGCACCAACATGGGTCAGCATCTCAAATCCACTTTTACATGTGAAAGAAATAAAATAACCTTCAAAACCATCAAAAAAGATGCAACCTTGGAAAGAAGATAAAAGGAACTAGCAGAATGTTATGACAGTATCTGTCAGAGAGGCTATCAAAATAACCACCCCATTCAAGGGCTTGCATCAGCCTGATTTCATATGCTGAGGCAAACTGGTATTGGAGTTGAAATGCTCCAAAGGACTCAGAATGACCTACTTTCACTCTCTATGGACTAAGACACACTGTAGTCCCTACTAATAATATACATGCTTCAGTTTAAATCATGTGCTACAATCTGAACATCGCTTCAGCCCCGAGTAATAAAACCCCCAAAAAAGTAGTTTACAGAACCATCTTTAATACACGAGCATTTCAGATGCTTGCCACAGACTCATGAGATGAGGCTTGGTCCTAAAGAATGTGTTCCTTTTCTGTTGACTCTTTATTCAAGTTATATCTCCTCTACTTTAGTGAGTTTGGCAGATTATGGCACAAGAACACCCATTCAGTTCTCAAAGATATTCATTTTTGTAGATCTGATATTATTAAATACAATATATCATCCTTTGTGTTCCACTAGGGTCTTCATAAACATTAAGAAAATCCATTTCCACTCCATTACTCTAAAGATTTATGGCAAGGGAATAAATGTGACAGCTTTATCCTAAACTGTCAAATCACTGCTGGCTGCTGATTCCCAAAAACCTCAGACCCCCATCTGCCACCTTCCAGACCAAAGAATCCCAAAATGCTTTCAAAGCTGTAGATAATGTTTCAATTATACTAGTTTACCTTCTGACCAGAAACAAGAAGCACGTGGACTCACAGGAATAAGTGGGGATTACCTCTCACCAGCACAGGTTGCTAGAAATGGGTGTGAACTGCCATTAGGAGAGTAGGCAATCTTTTACTCTGTCTTACATGCCCCTCCCAAAAAAAAAATAAAAACACCAAAAAGACTTCAGAATCGTCTGGCCAGCCCATGAGGTAACAGTCCTGACTTCTTTTGGATGTCTCCAAACTATGAAATAATCCAGGAAAAACTATTCAGGCATGTGTAATTTTCCAAAGCAAAACAGGAACCAGTTGAGGTTATCTAGGCAAAAGATCAAAAAAATCCAAGCAGCAGACAATATACTTCCAAGCCAAACAACAATCAAGGTTCACAGAGCCTCTCTGAGAGCCTGGCCTGGGGAATAAACCCCTTGCTGAGTAGAAAGAGGCCTGTCGACTCAGCACCATGAAATTGAATAAAACCTCTCTTTGTGGCAGCAACCAGGGGAGAGGCACAAAGGGGCTCTGCCACTGCAGTGTGTCTGAATGACAGAGGCCTCCAGCACCTCCAGCACTCCTCCCACCCACAGCAGAATCCCAGCAAACTGAGTGCTTATTCATGACTTGGGCTCTGTCCATTTTCTGAGTTTCCCTCTACATCCTCCAATGCCGACTATTCAACAATATCTTCTTTTAGCTCGTCTTTTGTTCACCACTTCCGCATTTAATTGCAAGTTCATGGGTATAAAGTGGCCTGAACAGCTGAATTCAGTCATCCTGATTTGAAGGCTCCCTTTCCTCATAAATGGGGAAACAGTTCATTCTCTGTCTTTCTGTCTGTCTTCATTTCCCTTTCCTTGGCCACTTCTCCCCTTCCCCCTCTAACCCGGCAATTTTTCTCTTTCCTGTTCCCTTTCCCATCCCATATTTTTTTTCTATGTCTCCCTCTAAATCGAACTGATACTTCTCAGAGATGCTGATGTGTCCGGGAAGGGAAGGCAAAGTTCTCAAACACTGGCACCTGTCCCTAAAACAGCTCCCAGGCTTCTGCAGCCATTCCCAGTCTGCAGAACAGAACAGACAGCTCGTGTGACAACACAGCTCCCTGAAAACAACAAAACCTCTGCAAAGGCAGCAGCTCCTCTGCCTTGTACAGCAGGTTTCGAGGGGAAATCTGTACACTGAAGCTGTAACTTCTGCATCAGTTAACTGGGAGGAAGCAGCAACATAGATAAACAATGCACTTGAGCTCCCTGTTACAACATGAATTCTGACTGCACTGATGTCACCTGCTCTCATTCACTGAGCAAAAGTAGTTTATTAACACTGTAGTGGGCAAAAAAGAAAAAAAAAAAGAAAGGAAATGAAGATGGCAACAAGCGTAAGCTTGAAAGGACCTACAGTCCATGCTGGCCAGTTTTTTGACAATTGCCATGCAAAAAGGGGGAAATCTGGTGCTAAAACCAAGAGCAATAGTAAAACCACTACTGCCCCATGAAATCTGAGACACAAACCCACAGAGTCAATTATTTAATTGGGCCATATGATATGCAAAATTTCACCCCTTTCTGCATTCTTGTCTCTTTCCACACTCCCTAGAAGATGACAATGCCACCCATGCTCCTCCTTGCTCATCTGCCAGCATGCTTTCAAAAAGCTGAGTGTGTTAGAATTGTTGATTATGGACCAACAAACCACTTGGCAAAGGATACTGAGCAGAGGCCGATCACCAGGAGAGTTTAGCTGCCTTTAAAATCAGAAGGGTGTCTGTGGGAGTGGGGACAGAGGTATTTTAATTCTTTGCCTTTTGAATTCTGAGACTTTCACTGCTCATACACGGATTCCACAAGCTGGCCTCAATTTGACTGAAGCTCAAACTTCACCATACTCCATCACACACCTCTGCTGTACAGCTGTGGAGCTTTTTATTCAGAGATACAACTTCATAAAACTGAAGCGGTCAGACAGAGTCTTTCTTATGGCATTTAGTGACAATTTACATGCTTAAGAAAAAATGATAAGGCATCCTAAATGCCAAAGAATTTTTGTTTGTCAGTTTTAAGAACAAAGGAACGTAGGCACATAAAGAGACAACAGAATGAGAGAAAAGAAAAAGAGGCAATACAAATTGCATGAGACTAAGTCCCCAAGAGAAAGCAAGGAGGACTGTGCTCAAGCTGCAGGCTTGGACCCAGCCAGGCAGTCCCAGCACCATCAAATGCACTGACACTGAGAAACTCAAACCCCTAGTGTAGCTAGAACTATTGTCAAATGTCTCTTGACATAAAGCTAGTAATTACTACTATTCAGATCAGTAACTACAGATCATAAAACAGTATTTTTTTTCTCATTAAGCTCAAAGAACACTAAGTCTTTCAGAAACAATTCTGACAAAACAGCACATAAGTCTTAAGCAGATTTTAGACACTACTTGTGCTGCTGTGGCAAACAAAAGCATCTCATTCCACTGACTCATGGCATTTAATGAAGCACAACTTTGGTACAGCAAAAATAACCCAGGAATCCTGAAAGGAGATCTCCCAAAAACAGATGATCAGGCATATGCTCAGGAAGATCATATCTTGCAAACAGATTTCAGAAGCAGACTTTAAAAAACAGCACCATCTGGATCAAATTTGCAATTCTATCCATAAATAAGAAGGGACAGCTTGTGGCACCACTGCAAGCATATTTATAAAGTGTGGGAATACCAGGCTGTGAGGCAAGAGCGCTAGGGGGAAATTCTGTCCACAGGAGTGAAAGATGGAGCTGAGCTACTAAGGAAGTGGAGTGAGGAAGCCACTTCTTAGCAAAAGAAAACTATCCAGGACAAAGAAAAGTGGAAATGAGGCAGCCAAATGCCAAGAATTTAGAAAAAGGTGAAGTCAGCAAGGTTGTGGAGCTAATTGTAACTTATGAACAAGAGTAAAATTCATTTGACTGCACAGCAAACTTCCTTTCTACTGTGGTGCTCCTGTGTACAGAGACAGCAGAGCCAGGCATGGTGGGAAAGCTGACAGCATCTGGTTTCCCCAGGAGAACTCAGAAAAAGAAATTCAATGTACAACTGAAAACGGTCCAGTGATTTATATCTTTGAGAATCCAGGCAGACAAAGCACACTTATTCTTTTGACCTAAGTGACTAGCCAGAAATGTGGGGGAATTACATGCTGTCCCAATTAGAAGGAGAAAATTCTTAAACAAGTTAGGTCACTTTGCTCCAAATGACAGAGGATATCAGTATTCTCGCAGTCACATCAGAAATTTATATTGTCATCTTCTGGATTGCCACAGAATCTTCAAGTCACCGTATTTTCAGGACACATTTGGAGCCAGAAATAAAACTAATTACCTGGTAAAAAAAAGGATGACTTAGGCAGTAATTTTACATTCTTAACCTCACCCAAATGTGGAACACTCCCCAGTACCGCAGGATGTCCCCCACGGTATCTTTCCTACCACTGGTAACAGCCTCATAAAACTGGATTTCACATTTTTACTTCAGTGAAATGCACAGTCCCAAGACTACTTTTGTTTCACTTTCTTTAAAAAAAAAAAAAAGTCCACACTTTTTCTGTGTCTTTAGGGATTTGTTCTGTTTTTAAATACGCTTGGCTTTTGGAGAGGTCAGGGTAAATTGTTTGGATTGACTTAGAAGAGTCACATTTAATTTGCTAAGAACTGGAATGATTTAGGACTTAAACACCTCTTTTCTTGGTTATCCCTCTGCTGCTGGAAGCTGCTGTCCCTGCTCTCAGCCAGTTTACGTGAGCTATTCCTCTGCCTCCTCATGTCAGCCTGCTCAGTTCAAGGTACCAAACAAACACCTCAAGCTAAACTTCCTAAGTTTTCGCTCAGATATATTAAAGAGTCCTCAGAAATTTCAGCGAGACCAAAAGGACAAGGGTTATGAACACATGGAATCAGGTAACAGGAAATGACCAGTCAGGGAGCTGCCCAAAAGCTCTCGGTGCGCTGCGCTCCGCACGCGCGTCTCTGCCGCAGCAGCGCGGCTCTGCTGGCCCAGCGCCACCGGGGCATCCCCGGGGCAGATCCCGGCAGGGACAGGGGGCTGGCCCCTGCCTTGGAGACAGACACTGGGGTACAAGCAGGACAGGGTATGAAGCAGCACGTCAGACAAACGGCTTTTCAGTTGCTTCTGAAGGGAACAGCAGACCGGTGTTCCCACCACTGAAGTGAATCTGTACCTCTCTGGCATTTTAGTTCATGAAAAATTTGCACAGTATGAAAAAAAGCAGGTTTTTCTTGGTTCATTTTGATGTTTTGCAGAAGAAACAGCCACTGCAACTGCAGAATTTGGAACCTGGAAAGCAGATACGAGCTGCTAAGGAGGAGCAGCTTCATCTAATATTTAGTATCACACTCTTTATGCAAGAATACCCTACAGAACACTTCAGATTCTGCCAAGATTTCCAGCTCATGCATGCTTTAGTAGTTGTACCACACATCAATAGCTTATGGTTTGGAGTCATCACTGCTACGTAAACTCATTGAGACTTTACTCAAATGGGTAATAGACAAAAATTCACTACAAAAAAAAGCCAAGAACCCTGTAATTCTGCTATAGCTAAGAAGGTACCTACCATTAATAAACAGGCAAAGTATATATACATGTACATATATACAGATTGTGTGTGTGTGATGTGGGAGGTACTATTCTGGCATAAGTTTTAGAAACTAAAAACTGAAACACATAGAAAACAGGAACCTGCTCCAAACTTAGCAGTAACTTAGTGCCAAACAAGATTTCTAGGTAGGACTGTGCCAGTATTCCAGCCAGGCCTCATTGCTTGTCCTCCTGGGCATTAGCAGAGGGCAGACCCCTGCCCCGAGCACGCAGCCCCTGTGCAGGTGGGGATCACACACAACTCCTCTGGCTGCACAGGTACAAACCCAACAGAATTTTGGTCCTCTGCTGTTGTGTATTCCTCCATGAATGCACAGAAATCAAAATTCAGAGATGTTGAAGAAGCATTAGCACTTCTGCATTTGTAATAATGCCTGCAAAGTTTTTACATACACGCACAGGCAATAAAATCAACTGATTCTGAAATACATAAGACATTGTTTTTCTAATGTGTTCTCTTGCCATCTTCTTTATGTCTTTGGGTATATTCCGTCATAAGCCAAATGACTGATCAACTTTACATGAAGGGAAAACATACTTTATTTCTCAGCAATTCATAACCTTCTATTTATCACCTTGAAAGTCAAAATAAGTACTAGAGTCCCCTTGGAAACAGTTATTTTATACTAAAATTGCTATAAAGGCAGCTCCAATTAAACCTGGCAAATGAAGAGTAAGGGCAGATGAATCCTCAAAAAAGCAGTTTTGTGCAAATAATACTAAAAATAACAAAAAACCCTCACTGCATAGACCTGAAGATTAAATTAACAACTTTTCAGCTTTATCCCTTAATCCCTAGTTAGGAGACCATTGTACAGTTACTTTTGTCAAGGTCTGGACCCTTAGAAACTTTCCCAGTTGATTTTATAGCAGAAACATTAGTACCTTTTTTCTCATACTAACATTCCTCTGCCCTTACCCATATCGTCTTCAAGAAGAGACAGAGCGTGGAGAAATGGAATTTCATGGTTCCTTTCCATCTCTCTCCTGAAATGTGTTTTTTCTGATAACAAGAACTTCTTCAATGGGTATGAAATATTGATATGTGCAACACGCACACCTCACACACATCTCAGTGATCATTTAAAGAAAGATGTGGAGAGAACTTCCTATAGCATTTCACCATGTCTGAACTTCACGCTTGAAACCAGCCTGAAACTGATATACATCTTTTCTGTTCCTTCTCCCTCACTCCTGCAAAGCTAATAACAGCACCAACAAGGCCCAGGTGTGAGTGCAGGATTGCCTCACCAAGAAGCCCTTGTCAGAAGTGCTCCTGAGGACGTGTACACACAGTGAAGCACCAAACTTCTTTCTGCCAGGTACTCCAAAGCACATCACCCTTTTGGAGAGGCATCCCAGAATTCTGACAGCATCACAGAGCCTCACATGAAGTAGGTGCAGGATATCATGCTGAGTGTCTGGGATTGTGTGTCCTACCCAAAAGCTCCTAAAGACAGGAGAGCTGCCCCAGAAAAACAGACAAGTCTGACAACTGAATATCATAGTACCTAGAGACACAACAGAGAGGGAGACTTCTATCTAGCTCTTGTCACTGACCGCTGGGAAAGTGAGATTTTCTCTTTAAGAAAAGATCTGCATAATGATGAGTGAAGGCAGAAGTTATTTACTTAGACAAATTCCACTTAAATGCACATTGCAGGGGACAGGTCGTATACCTCTAAATGAGAAGGTTTGCAATCAAAAAATTGTGAGATTTCTGTCATTGGTGCCACAGCTGGGGTATCAATTAACAAAAAAGGACACTCAAGCCCAAACTACTCCTCATACACCTCCCCAAAAAAAAACCTGCCAAAAAAAAACCACTCCAAAAACAAACCAAACAAAAAAACCCCAAACACATATGAAATTTGCTTTCACTTCATTCCAAAGTCTCAACCCTTCTGACCAATTCCACCAGTTCAACTGAAACTTGCTTACACAGTAAATACAAAATAGCATAAGCCTAGAAAACAGAAGCAGACTAAGACAGCACGTTTCTCTTCCTCCTTTGAAACTGCCACTCAAGTATCATCTGTATTTAACATTTCTTGTTTCTAAAAATCAAGGTAAGTGCCTAATCCTCAACCACTCCAGCTGCCATCTCCAAGTCAATTACAAACTGTTAATGAATGTGCATTTGGGCCAAGGACTGTGACTCTCATTTGCAAACTGATTTAAAAAAGACGGAAGCAATTTTTGTCTTCTGTTCCTTCCTCTCCTTAAGGTTAGACCTGTGTTTCTGACAAGACTGCATCTGTTGCTTGAACACTGCCCTCTACAACTCAACGTTTAAGCATTTAAACAAACTACTGTGGCCTTTAAGCTGCATTTCTACAGAAAGCTGCAGCAGCTGAGGAGACAAACCGAGACAGGCACTGACACTGTGGGACTCCACCTCCAAGCACTGGGGCCAGGCAAACAGTCATGGCAATCACTGCCACTGTCATCTCACTTTAACATGCTTGCAAACAGAAATCAAAGCTCTAAGCAGTGAGTAAGAGGGAAATTGGTGGGAATATCTTCAGGTTTGATCTACTGCACTCAAAGATAACTAAAAGAAATATGGATTGCAGGATAATGGTGTAACACATACACCAGCATTTCCAATTGCTTGCAATGGTCAGTACTGAAATTATGATCTCAAATCATGTACAATATTAGTGCTGTATTATGTTCTACATCAGGCAGTCCTGGTGGACCTTCAGCTGTCCATCTCCTTTGGGCCGTGCAGCAGCAGCAGTGCCCTGCTCCAGCAGGAAGCTGTAAACACCAGGCTCTCTTTTATCTTTGCCCTCGTACAAAGGGAGCTGCACCTCACCTCGTGAAGTGCGGGAGTGAAGCAGAACAGAGCAGACTGTGGGGACAGCAGAGAGTTTGTGATGTGGGACATGAGACACAGCAGGATGCTGCAGTGGCGCAGAGATGCAGAAAGTCCAACCCCACCTCGTGCTACAGAGCACCAGAGCAGGTGTCTCAGCAGGTCTTGCTTTTCTAGACAGGTCACATGGGCTGGCACAGGAGAAAAGGCCAGTAGTGCTCTTCTGAGGGCATTACTCCACCTCTCCATGCACCACCCTCACCAATCTCTTACCCAAATGGTTCAACAGTCTCATGATTTGCAGAGATGTATCAGGTTACTTTTTTATTTTGGTACTGGTTACTTTGATTAAAGTAGTCATGGCCTCTCAGAGTCAGAGCTGGTGAACAAAAATCTTTTTATGTGAAAATAAGGAGAATTTTTAAGGACAAGACCCAACAAGTATGGACTGAAGAGGTATCTTTAAAATGAATGAAAAGGAAGGAGGTGGAGCCTTAGAAGACTGGAATTGTGCAGAGGGGTATGAAATCTACCAAAAATAAACGCTCTTGTCCCAGAGGACAAGTTTCTACGGTGAATTTCAGGATTAAAATACTTCTGTAATTCACTTTCAGACTTCAAGTCTGAACCTTGGAGATAGAAAATTACAGAGGAAGAAACTTCCTTTCTGTGGCATCTCTGAAGTTCCAGCTCCTCGCCAAGAAAAAAAGTACAGAGAAGGCATATAAGTGAAATGTTCTAGATACCGACTTTTGTAAAAACTTTTTCAAAATTTCACCTTGGATTCAGCTTGGCATTAGACAGTTTTACCTTCCTTGACCAAACTGGTTTTTTCTAGTGAATGCTGGGGCAGTCAAATCCCCGTACAGCCGTACATTCAAGCCACAGACATTTTCACTTCATTTCTGTCTTTTAAAGCCTTTGTGCTCAATGTGTGCTTGATTGCAGAACTCAGGCTTGCACTTACTGCTTTAAAAAGTACTTCTGTATAGTGCTGGGAACTATTTGTTTCAGCAGCTAGCACAGAAACAGACTAGGCAAGCAAGAAACCAGATGTCCAAGTGTTTGCACTTGGACTTGCCGAGATTTTAGCATGAGCACAACTGTTGAGACAACTGCCACTGAGTAATTCTGAGACCTAACACAGCTTCTCTGTTTACATTTTTACTACTCTCAGAGTATTGGGAAAGCGCTGACTGGCAGTTCCGCAAGGACCAAGACTCACATTCTACACCTTATGTTCACACAGGAACACTTTGGCAGGAAGATACTCCCAGCACAATCTCCTGCATCCAGCAGAGGTTCTCCCAGAAGGGAAAATTGTTAGTGCCTCCCACCCCCCGGATTCTTTGTTTGTGCACAGAGATTGCCTCTGGTTATGCCTAACAGTCCTGGATTGAGCTAAGACCACAAAATTCATGGAGTGCTAACTGCCAAGGATGTGTCAGCTGGATGTCAGAAGACTGAATTGGAGAATTAACATTCTTGTTGCACTATTTCACAAAAAAATTCCCATCGTTTATGTGACATCTTTTGTTCAGCTTTTTCTCCTAAAAGTGGTAAGAAATGCAGACAAGGCTCTGTTAGTTACTTCATCAGTGCCCTTTGTCCAACTCATTTTGCCTTTCTGCACCTCAGTTTCTCCATCTGCTAAATACTGGTGCTCTATTTTGAGAAGATCCAGCCAAAAAAAGTGCTGCATGAACCAGTATCTTTATTTTCAATGCGCTTCACAACAAAACTTTCTTCTCTAAGTGAAATAGTCTCAAGAGTTTCTTTCCACCCGATTGAGCTGGTTTTTGATACCGTGCTGCCCCAGCAGCTCACCCAGAGCCACATTAAAAGAGAACTGATGTCATGCAGCCTTGCCTCCACACACCACCTGGACATGGTAACTGCTGCCACTGCAATTTAATTCTTGCTTGCTGTTTGCAAATTTCAGTTCCTCTGGCTGTGCTGTAAAAATTTTGATTCATACTTTGCTTTCCAAATATTGTGGCTTTTCTTGTGCAACTGCTTAAGAAAGATGGCCTGTATTGTGCAAAAGGACCTCTTATGACACAGTGCATGCACAGTGTAACAGTCAAAGCCCCTTAAGAGCCTGGCTGTTCTTTCTACCTTTATTTCATGTTAAGATGCATATTAGCTGTTTTTCAACAGAGGTCACAGTGGAAATACCAGATGTGCCTTGCTGCTCATGGTTGACATTCTACAAGCAGAAGGTGCTGATCCTGTGAGGTGACAGCACCTGTTGAACAGGCTGAGCTTTCCCAGCCCCTCCTGGCTCCTGCACCCCTCAGGATGGGGTCTGTAACAGAATCCCCAAAAGGCACTCTGCCAGACATCACACAAAACAGAGTATCACCCCACATATTCCTCCTGTTTTGATTTTCCTCTGCTACTTGGTATAACTGCAGAAAACTTCCAGCACCCTTCACCAACACATCACTCCACAAAGCAAGTTAGCAAGTTTCATCAGCTTGATCTGTCCACCATGCCAAAAATCAAGATGAAACCAAGCACATTAGAGAAAGAAAGGCTTGCTTAACAGTCAAAAAGAGGAAAACACACATTTCTTCGGGGACTGTTTTGCTCACTGAGTAATTGCCACATTTGGCAAACATACAAAAAACCCAACCCAAACCAACAACAAAAATCAAAGCAAAGCAATAAAAACTGTGCATAAGTGTTAATTTATAACAACAGGAGCTGTCCACAGCTGATTTTGTCAGAGAACCACCATAGCTAGTGAATAGTGAAAGATTATGTAAGGATGTCATGCGTCTTAGTGACCCGTTCTAACCACAAAAGTATTTATTTCAATGCAGAAGTATTGATCTGTGCTTCTTTTTGACTCCCTCCATTTATCTAAAACCAATACTCTTTCCAAAATCTAAAACCAATACTCTTTCCAAATGTGTTTAGTTCAAAACCCTGGACTATACTTTCAATTCAGTTGTCCAGTTTTGTTTCTAAATGCTTTTTGCTCTTGTTTCCTAACTCCTAAGTGCAGTTATTCTGGCAAATGCTTCTTCTAAGTGTTGAAGGATGAATGCACAGAAGTGAAAAAAGCCATCTACAGTAGGATTCTCTGTCCTTGCACAAGGGCTTTGCAATCATTGGAAAGGAAAGCAGCAGCAAGCAAGAACATGGAGGCCATGTCCAGCCAGAGGACTGAATACAGTACAACCCTGAGAGTTCAGTGCTGGCAAAGTTGAAGGACTACTCAGTAAAAAGCCCAGCAAAACAGGTACTGCAACACTCAATGCACTGTATTTCACATCCTCTCTACCATTTAATGACTAGGTTAAAAACTCCCATGGTACTTTTCTCTGCTATTAATAACTTAATTGGAAAATCTCACTTTTCAACTATACCTCCCAAAAACAGTGTCTTTGGTCCATATAGCCTAAAAAACATGACTTATTTAGTGACAAGCTTCCAGAACACATTCTCCTTGTGTGAACAGACGCCTTGTGCCGGCCCAGAGGATGGGACATGTATTTGTAACAGTGGTAGTTTCCCACGTACATTTTAAAGAGCCAACAAAGGAGACAAACTCTGTGAAAAGTGTCTCCTCCCCAATATGCATCTCTCATTTTCCTGCTGAGGGATCATGCCTCCGACAAACCAAAGCAAATGCACTTCTGCAGCTCTTTGGGAAGCTTCCCCCACTGCTCTGCCCTTATTGCCTTGTCAACACCCTCTCCTCACAAACAGCTGCTTCTCATCCAAACTGATTTCTGAGCACAGTTTCAGTAATACAACAAACAGATCCTCCAGCACCCAGAGGGATAGGAGGTAAAAAAATTATATGCAAGTGTCCAGTGATTATCATTTGAAGTTTTTCATTTTCTTCAATAAAAAAGGAAGTAAATAAAAGAGAAATGATCAAGCATCCTTCATATGAAGGACCAAAGTACCTTCAGTCAACAGTATCTCAGCTGACAACTGTCAATGTTGACACTGAATTAGGTAATTAACATCCAGTTCCTTTTCACACTGTCCTGAACTAGTTGACAGCCATTCAAACTGTATTTCCTTTCTGTCTCCTCCTCCACAGATTAAAGAAATAAAAGATCCCAAGTAATGATGGCAAGAGAGTAATGGTGAAAATCTAAGGAAGGCTGATAAAACATATTTCTAGCATTTCTGAGCTGGCACCTGGAACTTGCACATAATAACAAGCATCAGAAGCAACACCATCCACATCAGCACCCTCAAGGAAAAGCTAGCACTGCGTCTGGCTGTGAGCTCCAATCTACCAGAATCCTGCTTTAGCACCAAGTGCCAGAGCCTGGGGTGGGACCTAGGCCAGGCCTCCACAGGTGAGCCCACGGGGCCAGGACACGCACCTGAGCCTTGCAGTTCTGGGAAAAAACTGGCAGAATGTTTCTGGCACTCTCTGGCCTGGGCCCACCAGCATTGTCCCAAACAACTGTCAGGCATGGTGCCAGGTTGGGCAGCCCAAGCACCACTCCCAGGAGGCAGTCCAAAATACAGCCATCCTGCTTGGAGACTGGAGTTCAGCACCACAAGGCAGGACCAGACCATGCCAGCTGGCCACAGGGCCAAAGAGTAAAGCCTGGCACAGTTTTGTTTACTACACTTGTAGCCTAAGTGTCTTGCTGAACAATACAGGGCATTAACCAGTGACCAGGTCTAAAAACACAGATCAGCTTTTGTGTCCATGCCTTCTCCTCTGTGACCTACGTATTAAATAGCACACAGCCTACTCATGTACACCTACAGTAAGCTTGCCCAATTTTCCCACAACAACATGGATGCTATTTAAGGATCAGGTTTGAGAGTCCTAAAAACCTTCACAGCCGAGTTACTGCCCATCATACAAAATGGAAGGGGCAGTAGCCACCTAGTGATGAGGTTAACAGCCAAGGCTCCCTGTGAAGTGACATTCAAAGCAGTTGCCAGATAAAACTAAGTCCCATGGGATCAGAGACTTTGCTATGTAGCTGAAACCCATCTACCTACCTGAGATAAGAATTTGCATTTTAGTGAGTTCTTATCAAGAGTCTGCCACCTAAGCAATGCCCTCCACCACTGACACACACACTTTGAACATCAGGGAACTCCTCTCACTGTCAGCTTCCTCAGCATCCAAAATAATCCTGAATGCAACCTTTTATAACTTCCCCTCTTTCCTGACAAGTGTTTCCCTTATGTACCCCATGACAAACCATGCTAGGATGCCAGAAACATGAGCAGGAAAAACTTTCAAGACCGAAGTGTTATCACTAATGTGATTTACTGTAGATAAAAGAAAGTGTAAGAGGGTATGGATGATGTTGTTAGGCTTTTTTTTTAAATCTAAGCCCATTTTGTCATGTACAAAGGTAGCAAACATCTGGAAGACATTCGGTAAATTGAGTCATGGGTTAAAAGCTGTTTCTTGGTAAATTGCTCAGATCCCAAAGATAAGCATCACTCCTTGGTGGCAAGCTCAGCTGTCAGTGACACTGGTGCAAAGGACTGGAGCAAGCTCTCTGCACAAGAGGTGTTGTCAGGGAAGGGGCAAGCAGTGTGCCTCTCAGGCATCAGCATTTGCTCATTCTGACACCCTGGCCAAGACGTGTCAGCAGAAAGGATGTGGCTTTGGTGTCAGTGGCAGCAGGCTCTGGCTCACAGCTAAACCAGCGGCCTGATAAGTGCAAGCCAGGCTCCAGGCCCCATCACACCAAGTTCCACACCCAAAACATACAGTGAAACAGCTCCTAGCACATGCTTGAGGCAGGAGCCCTGGAAATGTTGGTCCTATCCCTTAGCTAGTGGTAACTTAACAACTGACAAATCCACAGGGAATATATAAACAGCACTCTGCCTATCAGATTATTTGCTCCTTCTTTTTTTTTAATTGAAAGTGTATTACTGAGCTAAATAAATTAAGACTAGTCTACAAAGGTTTTTTTAAGGACTAAACAACTGCACTTGTTAAAAAAAAAAAGGTGTCCTTATTTTAGATAAGCAAAGTGGTTTGGGAACCAACAAATTAACCAGTTGGCATAAGAAATGACCACAGCAAAACCAGAAGTACAAAATGAAAGGTTAAGGATGGTCACAACATCTACTCCATGAGTCATTAGACATCAGATTAACTGCAACAAGTTATTATTTGTATGGCTGATATGCTTCCATAAAAATAATTTCAGCAATGGGAATAGCTGAGAATACTGAGAATGACCCAGTATCCTCACATGAACCTAAACGTTGCTGTAACTCAGTTTCACAGTCCCATCATGTCATACCAACTTTTAAATAATCAGGATTCAGAAATCTGTGCCCCCCTCCGCAATTCAAAGACACACGACATAAAATTGTCACTGTTTCCAGAACTGTAGGAAGTGTCACTGCCAGCTGGTTTGCAACAAGTTCTTGTGCTGATAGCACTGGGTGAAAGGGCAGACAGGCCTAAGAGGAGCCCCACAGTGCCAGAACAGTAAATTCTGTCTTTCTGTCCCTAGGCTTGAAGTGGCCTATCAGAGCTACACTCAGCTTTGGGCACTCGTGTCTCCTGGGCTGACATATGGCATTCAGCTGTGCAAGCAAGGAGGAAGACTCACTAGGAAGGCTGAAGGAACTGTTTTCTCATCACAGAGCTCTTTTCTCTTATTCTGCTCTTGAGAGCTGCAGTTCAAAGGGAGCCAATGTCTCTTCATATGAATGGCATCTACAGAAGGGTGAAGGTGATATGTAGTCAGGTGTTCTAACCAGACAGCCAGCCTGAGGTTCTGTCCCAGCACAGATCCACTGCATTCTCTATATCTGCTACAGCTTGACTCAATCACACCTGCAGAGGTAGTGTCAAAGCTTTAATCATGCCTGCCTGGGTAATTAAAAATGACTCTTCATCTGCAGCAATGTTTAAATCCAACACTTTGGTGAGATCTTGGGCATGTTGTTGGTGCAATCCCCAGTCCAAAAGTCAATTTGTGGCACAGACGGGAAAAGCAGTCAAAGGTAGTGCTCAGTCTAGATGAGATGGCTTTGCAAGAACTGCATTGCTCCACAAGGAGTCTTTGTAACCAACTGAGAAAAGACATGGTTGCTTACTTCAAGTCTTTTCTTGTCACTAGCTGTACTCACTCCTGGTAACCAGGACAGGCTGCCATTTGCACAGGAATTTCAAGCATAATCAAAACCAAAAGCTACACCACCACTTACATCCTAAATCACACTACAAATGTGCAAGTCCTTTACCACTGCAGGCTGGAAATCCATTGGGGAAACAAAAACAGAAAAGGGATTCTACAGCTGGAAAGAAGACAGAAATTCTTACAGTCCCTTTATATTTTCTTGTAAGAGCCAGAAGCAAACAATAAACAGGCAACAAAAATAAGTAATTTCTTGAAAGCTTAATCTGTCCCAGACTCACCTGGGTGCCCAAAGGCAGACAATGCACTGGGGAGATCCTGCCTTTTCAAGCCTCAGAAACGCCCGGTGCCGGGCGCCTCTGGGAGTGCCGGGGTGTGGACAGGGGGCCTGCAAACACATCACCCTCCATCCTCCCCTCAGGAGGGCTCGGCACTGCACTGCCAGGGCACCCCAGGAGCCTGAATACCTGACTGCTCCCGTAAATGCTTTATGCTGACACCCAGTTACTGGTATGAGCAATGAGTTGTTCCCAAATGCAGGCACAAAGTCAGGCAAACCTTCCTCTCCTGTGACAGAAATACTCTGTACACTGTACAAAACCTGTAAGTGAGCCACTGCCTCACTTGGTACTGCTAAAGCCTTGGGAGTGCCTTGTACCTGGTGCTTTGGGCACTGGAGTTCAGGATACAAACAGATTAGAGAATCCAGATAACAGCACAGGAATTATCAGAAGTAAAATTAAATACTTTTTGAGAAAGAAAATGAAACAATTTGACAATTCAGCATAATCTGAAGCAAAATGTGAAAACATTCTTGAAATATTTAAGGGATTGACACAAAGGAAAAAAGAGCACTAAAAAGATTAGACATTATGTTAGGCATTAAGAAGACATCTTTAATACTAACAATATCTAAACAACAGGATAAACCATCAGAAATTAACATCTTTCCATATCAGAACATGATGGTTTGTCTAGACTGTCTCCAAGGCTACTTTTCACGATTCCATGATAACAATGTAAAATGAAGAATTACGTTTCTCCCCCCTGCAAACCAGTACTTCTGTCTATGGCAGAAATACTGTGTGACCTAGGGAGTAGAAAATGATCAAAGCTTTTAAACTTTTTTGCTTCCTACACTTAGGGACAAACAAGTTTCCCATAATGGGTATCAGTCTGCTTCCTGCAAATATCAGCTGAAAACGCTGTAAAATCAAACGCATCCAGCCGTGTATGGAGCAAGTGCAATACTCTGCTGTCCGCGATGCTTGGCTCCTTTTGATCCCCACGCCCTCTCGAGCAGAGCCCGGGCCCTCTCCCCTCGCTGCCCTCAGCTCCCCCAGGCCATCGCTATCGCTATCGCAGGACAGCTTCGCTGCAGAGGCACCGGAGCGGCCCTGGGACAGCCGGGACAGCCGGGCCCTCCCTCGTCCCTCAGAGCAGGGCACCCTGCAGAGGCACCGGAGCGGCCCTGGGACAGCCGGGACAGCCGGGCCCTCCCTCGTCCCTCAGAGCAGGGCACCCTGCAGAGGCACCGGAGCGGCCCTGGGACAGCCCGCGCAGCCGGGCCCTCCCTCGTCCCTCAGAGCAGGGCACCCTGCAGAGGCACCGGAGCGGCCCTGGGACAGCCGGGCCCTCCCTCGTCCCTCAGAGCAGGGCACACGTTCACAGCAGCTGGCGCGCCCGAAAGGACAGGGAGGGACAGTCTGCGAAAGGGCTGATGGACCACAGCACAGCAGCCGAGAGCAGGGAGACATGCCGAGCCAGAAACAGGGCAGACACCTCGTTCTAAAGGACGTAACGAGACCAAAGTCAGTCCGAGATAAAGGGTAAAAGGGGTCAGATGCACACCGAGCTGGAATGAGTTAAGGGAGGCAAAGAGAAATTCGTTTCTAACCTGTACGGCAGAAAACTGGTGAAACTACACAGAGGATTTATTGATATTTTCTCACCGTGGAAATTCTGTGAGAGTGCAAAAAGAATAAACACCTTCTTTCACATAAAAAGCTGCTGAGCTTCTATGTAACTGGTTTGTAAAGCCTCACTGCAAAAGGCATGGGCTCAGCACACTATATTCCAAGCAACACACTAGGCTCATACAGCTCAGAGCAGGAGAGAACCTGGGTATTCTGGATCCTCCAGCCCCGACCTTAGACCCATGGCTGTAAACTGGGCTCTCTACACCACAGGCTGAGATGAAAAAATATTTTCAGAGCTCTCTCTTTGCTTTGTTTTGCTTTTCAGTGTCTCACTTTTGCTTCATCTTTCTACATCCAGATTGTTTTCATCACTTTCTTTTTTGTATCTGGAGCAAAAGAACCTTTTCATCTATTTGCATTTCAGCTTTTAGCTGCTGATTCTGCAATACACTTGGTCCAAACAGAGAACTCTACTAGCAGAATTGCCAACCCCAAATTCAAGATTTAAAACAAAAGCCCCCAAAAACTCAGAAGCATTTTTGTTTTGCTAATGTTCTATCTTCAATTCGTGCTTTACAACCAGAAGGGCTACAAACACGTCATTTAAAATTAAATCTGTCATCTTCCTCAATTTGCATACATCAGCAACCAGACTTAAAAAAAAAAAGCTCTGTAACTTTAAACAGAACATCTTTTGCAGTTCTAACAACTGACCCAAAATAACAGATCAGCAAAGGTAATTTAGATCACTTCCAAGCAATTTCCTTTCCCATCTCCTTCTTCTCCCAAGAATGCTCTTTTAGCTGTCTCCTAATAAAGAAGCACCATTACCCAAACCATATGGTTCACCTTCCAGAATCAGCATTTATCTGTATCTACAGAGGGTGAACAGGCAGAGAACAGGGTAGGACAGGAAACCACAGCACACAGCTGAGACAAATGGTCTGTTTGCTACTCTATTAGAGCACCAGAGCCCCATCTTGGATGCAAACAAGATTGTGAAATAGAAAGGGAAGGAGGAGGGGGAAGACCAAACAAAGCCTGTGATGCTTATCATGTTTCGAGATGGGTGGAGTGCAAAACCCAGAGACAGATCAATTACACCTACAAGGCAAGCAAGAAAGAGGAGCAAAACACAAATATTTTGAGTCTGTAGGATGTGGGCTAATTTATCTGATGGAACATGTCCTAATGTAACATTTACAGAATTGATAGGATTGAAGAGGACTTCTAGTTTTCATACAAAAATAAAGGAATGCATGACACTGAAACCTAAAAATAGTATGGGTACAATTACTTATCCAATTTGATACCTATCTGGTAACAATTCACCTTTCCTACCGTTTTCATGCCTTCACAGAACAAGCAGCAATTGCTCAAGCTAAAAGTACATCCTGTCATTCTGACATTAAAATTAACAAGTTGCTGGTTTGTCTCTGGAAAGATGAAAGAGACATACACTGTAGAGAACAATTTGACTTTATATATTTGCAATTATCTAAGCTGTGGAAGCTGCATGTGCAGGTTTGAGCTGAATGTTGGATGAGATACATGAATGTAAGGGAAAAAAGTGATGCAACAAAATACCTACCACTGCAACCCAGCGTACTGGATAACTACTGCTCCAACACTTCCACATGTAACTCCTGATTTTATCTACAAAATGGTAAAAAAAACCTTTTAAAAACCTGACCGCCAACTGCTGTGTATTCACCATTTCATCTGTTTTTAGAATGATGGTCAACAAGTATGTCTGAAATCTCTCAGGGCTCCTGCGTCTCCTTACCTGAGAGCTGGTCTTCAATTACTGAAATACCAGTGTCAGATTTGACTGGGTTTCTGTGCAATGACCATGCAACAGTCAAACACACCACAACTTTTCTCTCCCCAACAAACTGTGCATGACTCCTCTGTAGCAAGGGACACTCGGAGCACGACCAGGCCCCCAGAGCCTGGCTGGGCCTGAGGGTGCACCCTGCAGACACCGCACCTCCGCAGGGCGCCGCCACCAGACAGGGGCTGCATTCATCTGCAGCTCACTCAAACTAAATCATCACCTGGTGTGATTCCAAAAAAAAAAAAAGAGGTATTTACAAAATTACATAGGACAAGATAAACTTTCTGTAGACATTACAGAGTTAAAAGAGGCCAAAGGATTAATTGAATCTTAAAACTTGGAGACTGAAAATCCTTATGGTTTATGATCACACCAGAGACTTAGAATTATCTGTCTTTATGCCTTTGAAGTTTATCTTACTCCTGAAACTTTTACTAAAGTTCCATTAGGTTCTAACAATTTTCCACTTTGCTTCTTCTGTGGTCAGCAGTTCTTTAATGTTAGCAGCAATATATTTCCATCTGCTCCATGCAGTTCTCCCTGCTGCTTAAAAAGTTTGTCTGTATAATGTACTAGTGCAGCCAGTAACACAGCTGCATAACTGCAGTATTGTCTATTAATACTCCTGAGTTACACAGCATTTCTTCAAGAATAATTCCATAATTAGCAATAATACCATCCCTGCTTAACAAAATGGCAAATAAAACAGGACACCATATCGTGTGTGTATATTCGTAACTAAATCAGTAACTTCAGGTCATCAGCTCTGAGCTGGCAGAAGAGAGTTAGAACTCCATGTTCTATCACTTTAATTATAACTTTAATTATGCTTTATATTAAACTTTACATACTCACTTTATTAATTTATGAAAGCAAAATATGGACCACAATCCTTTAGGTAAAGCAAATAAGGGCTGAGTCCTTATGTTAATAGTGAACCTATTTTCCCCTGCATCTTAGTGGGAAAACATTTCTGAACATAGAAAAAGAAAAGAAAAAGGAAACCTTTCCTTAAACATGATCATAAATTCATCTCCTAAAACAGATTAAAATACTGTAAGTGAACCGAGGTTATCTTGATTCATTTGCAAACGCATAGTATTAAATACTTGCAAGATTCTAAATACTTAAGAGATCTTGTACATTACCAGGGAACACAGGAAGCTTCTGCTAGCAAGCATCTTCAGTGCTGTGAATAAACCCATAGAATTTAGCTGTTTGCTTTTTAAAACATTGTTTATTGAGAACACTTAATGAGGACTAGAGCTTCAATAGCAAATATTTAACCAAGAGCACAGATTCCCTCATACAAGCACAGCTGTCCCAGCCTACTTGGGGGAAATTCATTATGATAATAAAAGATATGAGCTTTAGCCTTCCTTTATTTAACCCAAGCTATTGACGTTTCTTAGGCAAAGGAACCCATATCCCACATCTGTCTCATCTCCTTTTTCACAGGAACAAGTTTCAGAAGATCGGGGTGCTGCAGTTCTCCTGCACAAAACAGCAGTCTTTCAGGGCAGCCAAAATTGCATCTGGATCATATGGAGTACACACCATTTCAGTACAATTCACACTAAGGACAAGACAACTAACCTTGCCAGTCACACTGGAGTGTTAACATTACCCCAGGCAGTATAAGAGTGTTGGTTTATTTTGCACTGGGTAGGTGCTGCCCACACAGAACACGAGCTGAGAAAACAGAGATCCAGGGGCAGGAGGGGCGGCTCCTGAGCAGGGATGCCAGCACGCTCAGGAGAGCCAACAAGCAGGAGCTGGGCGGCCTCCTGTGAGAATACAGTCCCAGGGCCACAGCAGCACTTTCATCAGGGTCCTAAAGCAAAACTTTTGCATCTAATCCCAGTGATTATATGGATGATGTTATCCTTCCACGTTGTGTTGGCTGTCCAATGCGGGAGGTGGGGCAGAATTCTTCCTTGTGGGCTGTCTTGTTAGAAGGATTAAGTTATGGCCATCCACACAATTCATGCAGAAAATATTTCACACTCCAAATTTGATTTTTAAAAATTTCATCCTGCTACTGCTCCTTTTACCCTCACATGCTTTAGTAGATCCTCATCCTCCTTTTCTTGGGGCTAACAACATTCAGCTTTAAGAAAGCAGTTGTACAGAGATTCAGTCCATAAGATGTAGGTCAATGACTGAAGAAACTGACATTATTTAGGACAGCACATGAATATTTGACATGTGCCTGAAGTTAAGCCTGTGTATGAATGCTGCTCTAAACTAAGGCCCAGATATCAGGAAGATCCTATCCCTCGGTGCTTTATTCAAACATAATTACTAAAACACAAATTTCGTAGAGGGGTAAAGCTGCACTTCCAGAACCAACACCACAAGATAATACTACAGCCCCTCTACACCTGGTGGCAAAGTGCCCCAGACGGGCTCTAACTGCCCCCAGTGCCAGCCGGGACCGCAGCGAGTGCGCTCCATCAGGATCCTCTCCTGCCGTTACCTAGGGGTATTACTCACTACTGCTCTAATGAAAACTGCCAAGTTAACAATTACAAATAAATAAAAGACCTCTTTTGTTTTTTTAATACATGAAAAACCCATTTAGCTAACACTAAGAATACATTCAGCTGTAAAAACTAGAATTAAAAATAGATGTAACTTGAATCTACATTCTAGCCTGCAGCTAACAAAATCTCAAATTCAGTACTTAGGACAGAGGAGTTTTCTGAGGGATTTTGGTTTTGTTTTGTTTTGTTTTGTCTGTAGGGTGGGGCTCTTCTACATCTTAGAAGAAAACCTCCTTACACTGAGACAGAACCACAGTTCTAAATGAAGCTAACTGGCACTTCAGTTGGAAAACTCAAATTAAAGGCTCAGAGTTCAATTACTGGAGAGAGGAGGGTTCAAGTAGAGACTAGTTCATAAAGCAACCACATCCTTGTCATTTATCTTTTATGTTAGACAGTTTTCCACTTTGGTGGACACTTTGGTGAATCTGAAAAACACTGAAGACAAACTAATTTTAAAAAACAAACAAACAAAAATCTTGCCAGAAGGACAGGTCAAAAGGGGCCCAGGGTCTAACCGCTTTTAGATGAAACCAGAGTTTAGTCTTTATCTAGAAAAACACCAGAAAGAATTTCTGCCCTTTTAGAAACAACCTTTTAGAAATCTCTGCAGAGACTTCCTTTGCTTTGATTCTTGATCGTTGTGTGATCATTCGTTTATTTTTCTTTTATAACTATATTTATCTGTTATCTAGTAACTTTTACTACACGCTCTTCTAGTTATTTGCAGGAGCGTGGTGGTACACGGATTAATTCCACATTTAGAACCTACATAGGAAAATGGAAATATCCAGATGGATTTTCTTCTTCTGAACTAGCCCGTGAATAATTTCAGAGGCAGGTATAATTGCTTCCACATGCACAGACACACCCGGCACAATCACAAATTTATGTTTACCATTTAACAAAGATACATGTATAATATTTATTTATAAACAACTGATAGTAAGGGTAGATTTTCCAAGTGAGCGTAAAAGGAACTTCTGAACAACAACAACCAAAGGGAGGAGGCATTCTGAGAGCAGACCCACTCCTGGGTCGGTTCCAGCCGCCCCGCGGGGCCGGGAGCGCTCCGCGCCGGGGGCGAGAGAACCGCGGCTCCGCCGGCCCCGCGCTGCCGGGCGGCCCCGGCCCGGCCCGGGCCTCTCCGCGGAAACTCCATCTCGGCGGAGCGGCCCCGCGCGCGGCGCTTCACAACTTGCGCCCCGCCGCCCTCGCAGCCCCCTCGCAGGGAGGAGCCGCCGGGAGGAGCCGCTCCGGCCGCCCGCCCGGCCCCGCCGTGCCCCCGAGGGCGCTCCCCAGCCCCGCGGCGCCACTCACCGACTGCAGGAAGCGGAGGGTCCCCACGTAGTCGCGCTCGGTGCTGAGGATCTCGTTGAGGACGCAGAGGCGGAGGCGCAGCTGGCGGTCGGTGTCCTTGGGGCAGCCGGCGGGCTCGGCGGCGCTGGGGGCGCCGGGCGGCGGCGGCGGCGGCTCCATGGTGGCGGCGCGGGCCGGGCGCTCCGCTCCCCGCTCCCTCAGGAGCCCCCCATGGCCTCCTCGGCCCTGCCTCGCCCGCGGGCCGAGGCGTTACAGGAGCCGGGCGCTGGGCGAAGCCCGGCTGCGGGACATGCCGGGCTAGCGGCGCGGCGCCGCTGAATAGAGCGCGAAGGGAAGTCCCGGTGGCGGGGGGGGAAGGAGGGACGGGGCGGGCGCAGGCGGCGGAGCCCGGCCCCGGGGGCCGGCGGAGGGCAGCGGGGCGGGGCGAGAGCGAGGGCAATACGGCTTTGTCGTCTCGTCCCGCGTACCCTCGTAGTCGCCTGTCCTCGGCTCCACGTCCAGCACACCCTCATAGCCGCGTCTCACGCAGCCCCTCTCACGCATCGCCTCTCATGCGCACTCCCCCATCTCCTCCCACACGCGCTCCCTCACCCCCGTGCGCTGCAGACCCCGCACACCTCGCCCTCTGCCCCCCCCCCCCGCACTTCACAGTGTGTTGAGTTGCTGCACAGCCCGCACATCGCGGTCACACAGCCCGCACAGCCCGCACATCGCGGTCACACAGCCCGTACAGCCCGCACATCGCGGTCACACAGCCCGTACAGCCCGCACAGCGCGGTCACACAGCCCGCACAGCCCGCACATCGCGGTCACACAGCCCGTACAGCCCGCACAGCGCGGTCACACAGCGCGGTCACACAGCCCGCACAGCGCGGTCACACAGCGCCGGTCACACAGCGCCGGTCACACAGCGCGGTCACACAGCCCGCACATCGCGGTCACACAGCCCGCACAGCCCGCACATCGCGGTCACACAGCCCGCACAGCCCGCACAGCGCGGTCACACAGCGCGGTCACACAGCCCGCACAGCCCGCACAGCGCGGTCACACAGCGCGGTCACACAGCCCGCACATCGCGGTCACGCAGCCCGCACAGCCCGCACGGCGCGGTCACACAGCGCGGTCACACAGCCCGCACAGCGCGGTCACACATCGCGGTCACACAGCCCGCACATCGCGGTCACACAGCGCGGTCACACAGCCCGCACAGCGCGGTCACACATCGCGGTCACACAGCCCGCACATCGCGGTCACACAGCGCGGTCACACAGCCCGCACATCGCGGTCACACAGCCCGCACAGCCCTCACAGCGCGGTCACACAGCGCGGTCACACAGCCCGCACATCGCGGTCACACAGCCCGCACAGCGCGGTCACACAGCGCGGTCACACAGCCCGCACATCGCGGTCACACAGCCCGCACAGCCCTCACAGCGCGGTCACACAGCGCGGTCACACAGCCCGCACAGCCCGCACAGCGCGGTCACGCAGCGCGGCCGGACACAGGGCTCACCCCACGGCACACGAACACAGCACAGCGCGGTGAACACACCGCACCTTCCCGCACGAGCAGGGACTTGCCCCCAGCCCTACAGGCCCGGCCCGGCCCGCCGCTAAGCGGGGGTGACACAGACACCGCCGTTGTCACACAGGAACGAGCACAGCACAATGGACACAAACGGGCAGAGATAAGGAATCACAGACTTCTATGCCAACAAAGAATAAATACGAAAGCAGGTTTCATCGCTGTGAATCCAAAATGCAGAGGTTTTAAGTAAGTTGTAACTGCTTGTGCAAAGTGAGCGTGCAGCGTAAGGGCAGAGATGAACAGGGCAAACTGCACAACAAAACCAGGCTGAGGGCTGCAATTCAGCACTACTCCCACCATTCCCTGAAGGCTAACTTGGTTCATAACGGTGGAGATTCTCCCAAATATCTTCATTCCATCATAAGAACACTGCCAGGCTTTTGGGAGACTACAAATACTTTTTCTTTTCTTTTCTTTTCTTTTCTTTTCTTTTATTTTATTTTCTTTTCTGGGAAAAAGGTTTCAAGAGGAAGATTTAAAAAAGTTAATAATGTGAACTCCTAAGAGGCAAAATAATAGAGACACTTATTGGATATACTACCTTAAAAAGTAAACTTAGCAAAACGAAATGTAACAAATAATGTAATAATTGTCATCTTCCCCCGGCTAAACCAAAATATCTCTTGAACTTTTTTTTTATCTCAGCATGGGCTTTTTTATTTTCTCACTGATCATTATTCTGGTTTATAAGTTTTCTATTCAGGAATAAGTATAACACGCCCAGTTACCATCTCAAGGCTTCATGGGTATCGCATTACATGGAATGAAAAAACAGCTCTTGGATCAAGACACGGTTGCAGAAGGCTGCAGGTCTGCAGTGTAAAAATATCTCAAATGCTTTCAGCCCTAGGTGTGGAAATTGTCTTTATTAAATGTCAATATTTTATTTCCCCATGTCTCCTAATGAGGCAGTCTTGGGTCAAGGTGTGCGGTTACCGTGGCTCTCGTGATGCCCTGCGGTGGCACTTTCCGCATCCTCATCAGTGACGGGCGTTCCCCTCGCCGAGTCAGTCGGAAACACCATTGTTGAAAAGGGGAAAGAAGCGGTGGGCAAGGCCTTGTCCCTTGTCGCCCGAGTGTCGGGGTCCGGGGAAAGGCGCCCCGGGGAGGGACCGGCCGGGGGGACTCCGGGCTCTGCGCGGTCTCAGCCGCGCCGAGGGCGCTCTGGGCGCGGGGAGCGCTGCAGAGCGGGGCTGGGGCCTGAACCTCCAGAAGGTCCGATTGGACTCTAAATTCACTGGTTTTCTTTCAAATTCTTTACATTTAACTTTTCATTTTCTTCTGAAAGTCACTACAGCATTTTCATTTATTTACTCGTTTTGTATCCAGCTTATCTCTTGTTTAAAATCATCAAATGGTTTTGGGTTTTTTTCTGTTTGGGGCAAGAGGCAGGCGACAAGACTTTCTTTTAAAATATCCTAATTAAATAACAATACGCCCTGTTAGGAAAAATCGCCGTCACCAAAGCTACGCCCCCACCCTGTGGCTGAGTGAGAAAGTTGTTAGTTTTAAAGCTGTTAATTTGCTATCTCTGTCTCCTGTGTTTTCCTCAAAAATCCTATAAGAATTTCATTTCCGTAGCAAGTGCTGAGACAGGAGCCTATCACAGCCTAAGTAGAATGTTTACCGATGCGGTGCCTCCACCGCTGGAGGACAATTGCCTTTTTGTCACCATGGTGTACAAGCTACATTGCTTCAAAACACTTCTCTAGCTTAGGCGGCAGTATCGAAAGCATTACTGCGTAAGGATTTTTAAAAGGATGCTACTTGTGACTGGGAATTAAAATTAAAGGAAGATTTTTCACTCTTTTTTATAAAGTGCTTTCTTTTGGCTGTAGGAAAATTCATTTAGGTAAAGTCCAAATTATTGCAGACATGCATGTAATCCTCACTTTTGAATGGATATTCTATTAGTTGCTAATGTAGACTTTTATTTTAAAGACAAAGAATATGTAATTAGCCAACAATGAGCATATTTCCTATTGAATCCTCCTTTGACACACAAGGTGTTTGCATGGAAATGCTGCTGCTGAAGAGAGAATAAACCCCGACTCCAGCACCTGTTTATTGAATGTCAGCAGCTAATTTAAATTCCAACATTGCATCTGTAGATATACAGAGTAATTCTAGAAACTTCAGTCAAAATAATGTAGTTAATAGAGATTTCCATGGGTGTGGTTAAAATCAGGTTCTGGCCTGTGTGCAACAGACATTAATCAACTTTCACTTGTCCCTATATAATTCATTGCAGATAACTGATTTTGCTAAAGCCACTGCTGATTTATTCAACGAGGAACTAATCCCTTTGATTTCTACAAATTATTAATCTTCAAGCAAGATATATGGAGGAAGTTTGCAGTGAGCTTTGCAAAAATAATTTCTTAGCTTCCAATTCTTCAGGAACCTAGACTGCCAGTGGAGCATTTGCATTTCTCTTTTTAACATCAGCCTAAAAATAGGTTTAAAATAAATATGCTCAGGTAACTTGACAGCAGAGTGACTTGGAACAAATGGAAGCTTAGAGGGAACACGGTGAACAAAGAAAAAGAATTGCAAGGAAGGGTGGATGCAATTCTCTGTGATTAGAAGATAATATAATACACGCATTCAGTTAAACTCTGAAAGCACTTAATTAGACATATGGTAGAAGGACATAAGTATTACATCCATTTGAAAATAGGGAAACTGAGATGCATGGCCTGAAGTGGCTGCCCAAGGGTCCTGTGAGCATGTGCAAAACAGAGCCCACTCAAAGGGGCCCCCACAATGTCACACGAGTTTTCAGGCAGCAATTCACATTTTACCTGTGGGGTTCTTCGGCCACCTGTGAGCGGGATGAGACAGCAGTGACTGAGGTTGTGCTTCTCCTTGGCATCCCCACTTGCTTGATAACCCTAATATCCTAGAGAAAACTGAAGGTTAACACCACTTCATGCCATAAAGGATTCTGGATTTGAGAAGAGGAAGACACTATAAACTGTATCGTGGCACCTGCACACAAGCTTTTGTAAAATGTTACACCAGTGTCTCACTTGGCAGAGGGACAGCACCGTGAGAACGGAGAGCTGCAGCCTTCCCATGAGCTCAAGGGAGATGGACAAAACTTTTTGAAAATATTCCTGGTACTAAACTCACTAATTAATTGGAAATGCAGCTTATTTCCTTTTCATATGTTTCAGATTTGTGTCAGATCCTAAACGCATATAATTGGAGAAGAAGCGTGTGTTATTTCATACATTCTGTATTCAAGTCAAAACATTCCATTTTGGAAGACACTCTGGGTGAAGGCTGTATTTGCTATTACTCACTCCTCTGATACTTCTTTTCTTTCCACTGTCTGATTCACTTCTTTAATCATATTTCCCCTCTTTTGCTCTTCCTCAATCATACCCACCTACTTAAAACTAATCACATACTAAAAAGTGCATAATTAGGTTTTCATTATGTTCTTTCCTGACATAATTTTTGATTATGTAATTAAGGGTTCTCACTGAGCTCTTGAACTGAGAGAAGATTTTTGGTTTAATTAATCAAATGGTCCTTCTCAATTCAGAGTAGTTTTAAGCAGTTTTGTTTTTAAGTCAGGTGCAGAAAGTGTTTCTATTACTCCTGACATAATGCTATATGATCTGATCTTTACCCTCTAAAGCCAACAATGGAGAAGCATAGCCTTGACAACAGGCTCAGGTATATTTATCTAAAGAAAAGAAGATATATCAAACTTCAATATGCTCAACGCAAGATGATTTTTAAAAATTTTTCAAATTCTTTTTTTTTCTATTGTAGATTGGAAGTTTGTCAGATTTTTATTAAATAGTCAATTAAACTGAGGTTGTTCCAAGTGATTTTTTCCCCATATGAGACCATTTACAAGTCTGCAACTCCTTTCACTTTTTTCTGACAAATTAACATTCTTACAAATTAACATTCTTACAAAATTTATTCTTTCGGGAGAGTACTAAAAAAGGCTGCTGGAAGATTTGCAGATTGTATGCAAATAAGTATTTGCCCTGCACTGATACAATCAAGCAAAGGTTCACTCTCTGTATTTTGTTGTCTGTAAGTACATGAAGTAAAAATAACATGAACAACAGTGCTTGTTTTTGTTTTTTTATAGATTGCTTCTTCCTGACTGCATTTGCATTATTTCCTCTGCCAGTACACTGAACAGGAAAAGCCACCTACCTCTGTGTCAGCACAACCAAGGTATAGAAATTGTGATGAGGAGGTGGAGGCTGGAATTCTGTGGCTGATTCAAAACTCATGGTGTTTTCACAACTGAAGCTGGAAAGAATCTTCTGCATGGAACAACAGAGAGCTGAAGATCATAGAAAAAAGTTTTATGGCACATAAATAGACCTGGAATACATGGCATCTCTCCTGGAATGCATGGCATCTATCCGCCCGCTCTTCTTTTCTCCAGTTCCAGTCTTTGCTTTTCCTGGTGCACCTCCGTGGTGTTGATGGTGTAGAGCATGATTCTGGGGCAAGGGATTGGCCCTAGCTCAGCACCCTGTTGCCAGCTGGAGGGGTTTTGTGAATTGTTCTCAGCTTAAGGTCAGACCACGCCTGAGGAACTGACTGGGCTGGGCCCACTCCATGTGCTGCGAGAGGAGGAGGAGCAAAATCACAGAACGTGCTGCTGCATCTCCTGCATCTTTGACACTCATGGTCCAAATGCAGCTGTGCAGAGGTGTCTGGGATTTACTGTCTGCACCTGCAATTTTGGTCAGGTTTTTTTTAATACTGGAGTATATGAATAAACTAACACACGTTTCTGAGATGATATGTGAATTCTTCTCCACTAAATACTAAGAGTGATGGAGGTCTGCATTTGATAAACTAAAGATCTTTGCTAAGGATGGGCGGAGCCAGTTTCATATCACAACAGCACAAAATAGAGAGCTTGGTCATAATACATAATTTTGGCATTTATAGGCTCCCTGTGCATCTTGTATCCAGTATAAAACTCTCTCCATGGTTATTGTAGTGCACACATTTTGTATCCATAAGGCTGAATTCATGTAACCTGGAAACATTTAGTCATTGGTGTAGCTTGGACTGTGTTTTTATTGTTGAACTTAACTGAAGTGTGTATGTTTTCACCACTTCCTTTGTGACACAGTGGTGAACAGGATCAGGAACTGATCAGCCGATCCAGCTCAAATTAACTGGAAGGCAAACAAACAAAAGGTCCTTTTTTGAATCAGATTTGCTCCCTGACAAGCTCAGTGTGCAACCCCCAAGAGTTACTGCAGGCATGAGAGGAGGTGTTCAGTCATGTGGTAAGGGCAGGGATGGGAGAAGGATGGGATTGCCTCCTTTGGCAGTAACTCATCTACAGATCAGTTTAAAGCCATTTGTGAAACTACAGCCTTGCACAACTACTGGCATCAACACTGGATGCAGTCCTTGGAACTATAACCACTTGTTAGGCCTTGTGGAATTTCCATGGGCTGTGAGCTCACAGTGTAGGGGAGAAAGATGTTCTAGGAAATCATCACCAGCTCTAACAGAACTACAGCAGTCCCTCTAGGGAAGGGGAATCAGACTTTTTTGTATTATTGACATTTTCAAAACAGGCTTCTTTCTTTTTCCCTGGTTGATCTTTGTGCAGAAACATTAAAAGTGTAGCAATAAAAATGCCATTAAACTAAAAGTATGATTCATTTATCACAGAACACTTTCATTTGAATTACAGTGTAAATACTGTACAAGTCTTAACAGAAAGACATTAGCAACACAGTTAGGAGGAGGCTCAAATGCTTTGCCATGGAAGATGGAACTGTAGGCTCAATGCTGTGCTGAGATTGCTTTTCAGGAGAAAAAGGAAAGATAATTTGATAGAGAATGCTTTTTTTAAAAAAAAATACTTACCAAAGTCATAGGTATCTGTCTCTGGCCTGCACGATATTTGGCTTCTATTGCTCATAGGGACACCCTGGTGTGAGGTGAGTATAAAGTGTACAGGGTTAAGCAGAAGGTTCTTTACGGATCTCAGGATGCTTTGAACTGCATTGCACAGACACTTTTACAGCTTTACATCCATTGCTGACCTCCGTGATGTTTTATTACATCAATAGTCCCAAGTGCTCAAATGGACTGCTACAATTCAGACTTTTCTGGGAGTTTTGGAGACTTCTGACAGCAGCCCTGAGCTCTGTCAGTCCCTGGGGAAGGCGGCAAAATGTCTTTTACACTTGCTTTCTCTCAAGCACAAGGAGAGGGAACAGCTCTTTGGAAGGCAGACAAAGCCTTCTCTTGGAGTGGCTGATGCTCTGGACATGGCTTGCACTAGGCCTGCATTGTCATCACTCCAGCATCAAAGCCCCCACAGGGTCCCACTGTCCTGTGCTCCTCGGAAGGGGCAGAAGGCAGTGGTGTGTGTGAGGTGTAGGCCTTGGCTGCATTTCTGTCTGCTGTGCAGCATGGCAGCAAAGCACCTCTGTGCGTGCTCGCACAACCACGCCAGCTGCAGCCCTGACCGTGCCCGCGTGCTAAAGGCTGGACAGGGGTGGGCAAGGCAGGCTGAGTCTCCACATTTCATTGGGATGATTATATGGAAATTGTTTTTCTGTTCTACTGGCTGAAGAAATTACAGAACCATTTCTGTTTCAAATTGAACATGCTGCCTTAGAACACAGGACCAGGACAGTGAACAGGTTCTTTCCTCTGTGTCAGTTCAATATAGTGCAACTTGGTTTTTGCACCGTTGCTTTTTGTAGCTTTCCTTAAAATGGTGGCTGGGACTCAAGTGATGAAATACAGAGACAAAGGGAAACTAGAGCAACAAAATAGTGGTTTTGGAAAGAAGGCCAAAAGATATAATATAAAGATGAGACAGAGATTTTTAAGAAGATTGTGGAAAAGTTTCCATTGACAACAGCATAGAAAAATATTTTTGCACTTTATAATCTTAACCACTCGGGAAGGAGAGAGAAAGGATCAGTTCCACAGACCCAATTTCTACATAAACGTTTCAGTTTATTCAATATGTTTCTTCTGATCCAGTAACATTTAGTCCCATAAAGCATTTGGGAACTATTGCAAGGACAAAGAAAGTGAAACTTAAATAAAATAAGAGTGACTGGATAGCTCACCGGACCTGTTGAGTTACGCATTTTAATTCTAGTCCAATAGGAAGAAGATACAGTAAGCCAAACCAAAACAAAGCTCCTTTTGTCTCAATGAAGATTCCTCTGAAGAATACCCAACTGCAACTCAAGAATAAATGAGTTCAGTAATGAGCAGAGAGAGGAAGCCCTTCCTGCTGAGAGGAAAGGAAACAAGCCTTCTTAAATCTGCATCAAGGAGCCAAGGACCTGCCTGTGGGAAAGACATGAAGAGTTCTGCACATACACCAATAAGGTCTATACTGTATGGTTAAGCTAGGGGCATTTCTTGGTGACACTCTGAGCTTCTTACAAGAAGTTATGAGAAATAAAGATCAGATTAAAGGTCAGAGAGAAGGTCACTTATCATTTTAATTCCTCATAGAGTTACTCATATCTTCTGACTGAAGTTACCCTGATTGAAATCCACTAAAACTGAAAACCAGGATCTTCACTAGCTTAGTATTCTGTTTCCTTTGTTTTTACTGAGTACAAGGTTTGTGTCAACAAAATCTACCTCATTATACACTTGCCTTGGTGAAAAGTAGAGTGCTGTGCAAAGCAGGCTGTTCTGTGCACTGCCAGTTCTGTGCCATTCAGATACACACAACTCTAAGTAGCACTTGCTTGTGTGGCAAATAAAGTCTCATTATCACCTCTCAGACAGAAAATTTGCAAGTGAGTGATTATCCAGCCCTGGGTCTTCCACCTCTCCAGCACCTCAGGGTGTGGGAGCTACTCAATTGCATTTGCATCTTTCCAAACAATTACACTTCTCGCTCTGCAGGCAAAAGCAGGAGTTGACAAAAATATTTTTTCCCAACTGCTCCTTCACTTTGGCTGCTATCCTTTAAAAATAAATGCACTTTTTGTTGTTTTCAAAACATGTTGTTTCTAATGTTTCTCTGTATTTGGTAATTGCAGACTTTTGTGGCTTAGATACGGTTCTAAACACTGTAAAAGGAAAATAGTTAGACATTTTCAAGCCTGAATATATTAAGCTCTTAAAATGACTGTGTTTAGGACTGCTGCTCATCAGAAACACATGCTCCTATCAGTGAGAGCAGTGGTTGTTCAGTAACATGGGCCATCAAGGCAATAATATTTGAATATGTGAACACTTTGATTTAAAGTCTGATCTTCAGATTCTATTGCATCTCTGCTTGTCTGAACAGTTATATTCCTAACACATCCTCTTATGGTTACATATTATTTGTTATCATAACAAGGAATAGAGGCTGCAGTTCAGCATTGAAGGGTCTGTGTCTGCTTCTGTCCAGCACACGTGATTTATTGCAATACCTTCACGTGGGTCTGGCACCACAGCTGACCTCAGGACTGGCTCCTTCTCCCAGGACAAGTGAAAAAAAATTTCTAACTTGGTTTTGATTGAAAGGTCAAAACAAAATTTGTTTAATTTAACAAGATCATTCTGTGGGATAAGTGTCTACTTTCTTTGGACAGGCTGCTGATCCTTTGAAATGTGAAAAAAAGAAAATGCAGATTTGGAGTATGTATTTCAGATTTTTTTATAAGAAAGTTCAAGTTCTCTTGTGAGAAAGAGAACTGCAAATCTGATCTGTCCTGATGGCTTTATAAGGAAAGAACAATTTAATTTGTATTTACTTAAAATTGCATAAACCTCTCTTATTCAAAATACTGCTATTATCCTTTGTAACTTACTTGAGGGTAAAATATTGGGCTAAAAGGCAAATCCCAGCAGTGAGCAGAAGCGCTGCAGTCAGGTTTGAGAGCTGGGTGGAGGCTGGCAGCAGTGCAGGGATGGCTGAGGTGCAGGGCTGGCAGCAATGCAGGGCTGGCAGCAATGCAGGGATGGCTGAGGTGCAGGGCTGGCAGCAATGCAGGGATGGCAGCAGTGCAGGGATGGCTGAGGTGCAGGGCTGGCAGCAATGCAGGGATGGCTGAGGTGCAGGGCTGGCAGCAATGCAGGGATGGCAACAGTGCAGGGATGGCTGAGGTGCAGGGCTGGCAGCAATGCAGGGATGGCTGAGGTGCAGGGCTGGCAGCAATGCAGGGATGGCAGCAGTGCAGGGCTGGCAGCAGTGCAGGGATGGCAGCAGTGCAGGGATGGCTGAGGTGCAGGGCTGGCAGCAATGCAGGGATGGCAGCAGTGCAGGGCTGGCAGCAATGCAGGGATGGCAGCAGTGCAGGGATGGCTGAGGTGCAGGGCTGGCTGAGGTGCAGGGCTGGCAGCAATGCTGGGATGGCTGAGGTGCAGGGCTGGCAGCAATGCAGAGATGGCAGCAGTGCAGGGATGGCTGAGGTGCAGGGATGGCAGCAGTGCAGGGATGGCTGAGGTGCAGGGATGGCAGCAGTGCAGGGATGGCTGAGGTGCAGGGATGGCAGCAGTGCAGGGATGGCAGCAGTGCAGGGGTGGCTGCAGCAGCTCCTGCCCACCCTGGCCCAGCTCCGTGGACAAACAGCTCCAGCACCTCTCCTGCCAAGTGATTTTTCTTTTAATCTCATGACATTGCACAGTGCTGTTTCAATATATTGTCTGTCCTTTTTTCACATTACAGAGCTTCTCTGGGCTGGAATGCAAGTTCTGTGTGTGGCTGCTGGCAGTAAGAGGGTCAGAAGACACAGATGGTCTAAGACTGGGATTTGAAGAAAATAGTGGGAATGAAAGGGAGAGCATTGTCTGTACAGATCATGGTGAAATGCCTTGCTAATATCGCATAAATACTTGTATAATTATTCACTTAGTAGTTACCTAATTATATTGCTAGCAGTGGGAGAATGTTTTACTATGTGGATTCATTGATTTTAGGGCATGCAGTGTCGAACTGGAAAAAATTAGAGTTGAGACAGTGAATCAAATGAGTACCCCCCTGGGAAATCCACTAATAAGTACATTACTGGACAGCAGGAAAAGTGGCTGGAAGCCAGGCAGAATAAATAGAATCAGTCCCAAACGAAATGATTAAAAATAGGCAGAAGAGGGGAAAAGAAGTTCTATGCTAATGCTTGACTGGGAACTAAGCTACTATACAGACCCGTGCTGGTTTTCCAAGAATTTTCCTGTCCATTCCGCATCTATTTTTAGCCTGTGGTTTCCTTCCTAAAACAAGCCATGTAGCAACATGCCAGCGGGAAAGTGCGGTGAGGTTAGTCCTGTCAGTCAGTACAGAGCACCTGGCCTCTGGGCAGATATCCAGAGAGCTGCTTGCCAAGGAAGTAGCTTGTACAAACCGTGAACTCCATCCACCTGTTAGGCATTGTTTGCTCATGATTTATGTCTCCAACCACAGACGCACTCGCCACAATGAGCTATTTACAGCAGTTTAATAGTAATTCTTGTAATTGGCACAGAATCCACTGGCAAGCAGATGCATGCAGATGTATGTATATCTTCTCCCTTGATCTGCCTGCTCCCCCACTGGAAATGCTTCCTTTCTTTGTTTGCCTGCAGCCAGCGAGCGCAGCTGCGCTCGGCAGCGCTGCGCTCAGGAGCAGCACTGCGCCGGGCTGCTCGCCTTTGAATTAGCCAAAGCACTCACATCCTTCCCTCAGAAATCACCTACTGTAATCCTAAACTACTTTGAGGAGAAGAATATTGGGAAATAGTTGTGAGAATGATATCAACCCCATTACTCTTTCACTGCATTTAGTTACACAGTGGTGTCAGTGTAAGGAGAGTACTGAGCAGGCCTAATTAGACTTTAGAACTGTCTGTCTCTGGTGGTGGAGACACTATGTGGGCTGGGAGACACTGAGGCATTATGCCATGTGTGGGAAGCCCAGGTGCATTTGGTGTTCAGGTGAAAGGAGCCCTTGGCCATAACCAAACCTCAGCTAGGGGAGCGTGCCATCCACCTGCTCTGTGCTCTTCACCTGCCACTGGCAGTCAGAGAGCTCACTGAAACTGAGGCCTGCTACTGACTCTGGGCTCTTTGAAATCCAAACCAGAACCTCAGTGTAGCCCTACACCTATGAATTCAGATACTACTTTATGATTTCAAAAACGGGGTTTTGCCTAAGAGAAATTTTTGAAAAAATCTCTGTTAAACCATCTGTTCAATCTATTTTCTGAAAACTAGCCTGTATCCATTTGCTTCTCCCCTGAGAACTAATCTTGTCCCATGATAAAAACCCTAAAATCAGAACTGATAATTTGGCTGACAATGTGTGAAGAGCTCTGCTGCTTAATTAGGTCTGCAATGCTGCTGACAGTAATTACAGCCTCCTTTTGTGTCAATAACTAAGTCAGCAACTCTCAAAAAAGATTCAGGGCCTTATTTGTCTTTTAGTTATGTCACTTCTGCATCCCTGTAATTTCAGTGATAACAGTAGAATTACCCTTAATGCGCAGCAGTGTAAGTGAAAGGAGCATCCAGACGTGTACACTGGGGGTTGGGTTTGCAGTCACGTTCCTGACTGGGAGCATATTTAGAAAATATGTCTCTAAAAATACAAGCACTGGTCAATTTTCCCCGGGAAATAATACTAAACTGATGGTTTGCACAGGTGTTCAGAACCTTTGTTAGTGGTTTTGGGGACAAAAATTGCAGTTCTTGACAAATCAACACTAAAGGTTCATTGATGACATTCTAAAGAGTTAGAGTCCTGCTGTTTGAGAAAAAGGAAGCAAAACTGCAATCTAGAGAACTGAATGTGCTCCTGTATTCCCCATTAGATGTGGCCAGTGGATTTGAAGGAGACCTTTGTGGAACTTCATGAAGTGCCGCCCGTGCGCAGCGGTGGTTAATAGAGCGAGGCGGGCGTCCATGCAGTGAGCACGGACACACTGCTGGCTGTGGAGCCCGGAACTGGATTTCAGCTGCGACGTGCTTTACCTAGGCAAAGGGTAAAGGGAGGAGATTCAATTAGGCATAAGGTTATTAACAGAGGGTTAATTTCTGTGACTGAAAATTTAATTTTTAGTGAGTCCTTATTAATATATGGCTTTGCCTCTTTCAGACGTGCTCTCTCTCCATGCCTCATTACAGGACTGTGGGAGAGGTAACAGGGATAATGCGAATGGCGAGATATTTAGGTTGGAAGCGTTATAAAACCGAACATTCCACCAAGGCAGCCTCCCGGTTAGTAACTTACAGCTTTTCTCCAGCACGACGGCCCCGGCCCTCAACCTCAGGCTCCGCCCTCAGCTCGACCCCACCCTCCGCCCCGCCCTTCACCCCGCCCTCATCTCCGCCCCTCGCCCCGCCCTTGACTCCGCCTCTCGCTCCACCCCCTCGCTCCACTCTCGGCTCCGCCCCTCGCTCCGCCCCCACACGCGCAGCCCTGCGGGCGGGGCCAGGGCCGGGTCGAGTCACGTGACGGTGCCAACATGGCGGCGCCGTGGCGGCGGCGCGGCCGCTGAGGGAGGCGCGTCTCTTCCGGGTGGTGCCGCGGGCCCGAGCGCCCGCCCGGCTCTTGCTCCCGGCCTCGTCATGCAGCCACCGGCTCACGAGCAGGACGCCCGCACTAAGAGCATGTTCGTGTCGCGGGCCCTGGAGAAGATCCTGGCGGAGAAGGAGGCGAAGCGGCCCCCGCACGGGCAGCTGCGGAGAGCCTGCCAGGTGGCGCTGGGTGAGTCGGCCCGGCCCGGCCCGCACAGGGCACGCGGGGCGCGGTGGTGGAAGGGGCCCAGCCCTCCGGCACATGTCTCCTCCGGGTCGCGTCCCGGCAGGGTGCGGGAGATCCTCTTGGGACCTTGGAGCGGAGGGAGAGCTCTCCCCCCGGTACAGGACGTGCAAATACGAGGGGAAAACCCCCGAATACCTGTTTTAATAAGTTCTGGTCTCGGTGTGAAACAGGAGGGACTTGGTCTTGCCACTTGGGTTTTGAGAAAATTAATTGCCGCTTTTGGACTAGGAAACAAGAGAACAAGAGTTTTTAAGGCCCTCGACTCACGGAGTCCCAGAGCTTCTTGGGATGTTAAATCTGACCTCTGATCTCCAGGTCGTGTTCGGACTGGCTAAAGACTATTAGCATTGTGGCCAAGTACACGTAATACCTGTGATGTTTTCAGAGCTGGCAGCGCTTTTTGTGGAGTTGGTGAGCTGGTGTCCTGAAATCTGCAAATACAAGCTTATGTAAAGGTCTCTGGTAAAAGTTCTGACAACATACACTGTGTCACAGAGAGGGAAAAGATAAACTGAGGAGAATAGTAGAGCTCTGCAGCTGGAGTTCTCCGTGGCCCTTTCTTAATTTGCAAAACTGGCATTTCTCTTTCAGCTTTGGTTGCTTCCCATCAATATTTTGCTTTGAATTGGGGACATTTAGTGTATCCAGGACAAGAAAAGACAGGGTATGTAAGGAGGCTGGACAGGTGCAAGTTCTGTCCCAGGCAGAGTGAGCTTAAAGAAATGCTGTCATTTTTATCTTCCTTCCAGCGGTCTTTGCTGCCAAAGATCTGTAGGAGCTACCTGTAGTGTAAACACATATGCCCCAGCAGTTAGAGACTGCTTTTCCTGATGAGTTCCTTTTCCTGATCTCGTCCCCAGCTGCCCCCACATGCGCTGCACCCATTTACCGGGCTGAGAACCTGTTTTGCTGCTGGATAACTCTGTGTAGAGGCTGAGAAAGGGAGCTTCCTTGTTGCATGCCTGGTGAAGGCCGTGCTTGCTGAGGCATTGCCGGGTGATTTTGGGAGCAGTGTTGGCACCTGCCTCGGGCTGTGGCCGTGCCTGCGGGTCCTGAGGTCAGCCTGTGCGAGGGGAGCTCGTGCAGCTGTGGTGGACAGAGTAAACCTGCTTTGGAAAGGAGTCTGTGGGCTTTCCTGGACTAAAGCAGAGGTCAGCATAAAGAGAGAACCTCATGTTGACCAACTTTTAGGGGCCTGAATGACTGTATGGGAGGATCTCTGTTACGTCTGGTGAATATTAGATTATTTTAGGTTGCTAACAGGAATGGGGTTTCTTTTATTTACATGTGATTTTTCCGCCAAACCTTTTTTATATTTTGACTAAGCCTTTTTTTTCTTGAGTGAAAAAATCAGTTTTATTTCCATATACTTAATTTTAATTAAGCATATACTTTGTATTAACTAAGACTATGACTAAGTTCCAAAAGTGTGTACTTAATTTTCAAGCTCTGTGCAATAGCAAATGTGTGAGGAAATGTGGGAAGAATGTTACTGACCGTCTGAAGAATTCAGAATTTGTAACCTACAGAAACTGTCAGGAATGAAAGAAGCTTCAATGTTGTGAATAATGACAAAAAGTCCAGTTAACACTGAATAAAAATAATTCTGTTTGAAAGAAATGTAGTTACTTTATGAAAGTGGTTGTTGTGTCAGCTGTTGTCTGCTGCGCTTTTCTCCAAGTAATACTTCAGATAATCCATTTCTACTTACTAAATGCCTTTTGCTGTGCACTCTTTTTTTTTTCCAAATAGGGAGATATGGGTGTGTTCTACAGCTGCCTAATAGAAATGAACCAGTTTTTATGGCTTCTGCTATGGTGTTACCACAGTAGTGTTTCAATTGCTTACCTATGCCTTACATTTGTTGTTTGGTGAGAGAGAAAAGTTTCTAACTGTGGGAATGATGCTCTTGTTTTCTTACATGAGTTCTGTATTAATTTGTACATGTAGCTCCTGAGAATTTAGGTAAATTACTATGGAAGGTTGCTGTCTCTCTTGTGTAGGAAATATAAGTATTCTTTAATTCTAATTTTAATCTGTTTAATTTTTCTAAATTTTAATTTTTCTTACCCCTTTTTCCCTGTAATTTGGGCCTTTCACTGGGCTAATACTGATCAGTTTTGGACTACAAAATACACATGACCTTGTAGAAATCAGAAGTAACATAAGTGCAAAAAGGATAGAAACACAAGTGTGGAGGAAAAGGAACAAAACCACTTCAAAGTGGTGTTTTTTGGGTTTTTTGCCGCTTTCCATGCCCTCCTTTGAAATACACAGTGTTAATGTTAAGTAAGCAGAGTTTGAATAGATTCCTTCATCCAGGCTCTTGCTTCATCAGTAGGTGTAATGGTTGTCTCCTGTAGTTTAGTGCCAGTAAGCCCCAGGAGAGATTGGGAGAAATTGAGGGTTTTAAACAGAGAAGCTGTTCTGTTCTGCTCTGCTTTAGAAAACCCTGTTTTAAAGAAAGCTTGTTTTCGAAAGACCATTTTATTGTATAAAAATAGTTGCATAATAAGCATTTTTATTTACGTGAAGCTCCACATACACATGATTCTTAATAAACCTCCTGAAATTATCCTGAAAAATTGACAGTGGAATACTGACAGTCTGTATCCCAGCAGTTCATAGTTGTGCACCTGGGTCACTCACATAACTATGACTCCTGCCCTACTGGGGCTGTTTTTAATGACATCCTGTGCAGCCACCCCGGTTCTGCAGCCTTCTCTGCTAGCCTGGGCAGCTCCACATACAGATCTTCAAGCTTTGCGAGCAACAAAATTTGTTTAGTTAGCTTGTTAACAAGTTCAAATCTGTTCAGCCCTGCCTTCACTTAGGAATCTGCTTGTGTGCTTAGGAAGTCTCCGTGTACAAATGACAAATGTCCAGAATGAGTTGTGTTTCTTTGTTTGGCCTCTTGTCCAGCGTGTTCAGAGCACTGGGCAGCGAGCGGACTGCAGCCTGCCCCGGCCCTTTCTGAAGGGCTCTGCACAGCCTCGTGTGACCCATTCCTGCAGGGCTCTGTGGGGAGTCCCGGGCAGGCTGGGCTTGGCAATGCAGTTGGCTTTGCTGTGCTGGGGAGGAAGTTGTGGCTGCTCCTCCACGTGTTTGTGTTGGCCCTGCTGCTCGGACCGTGCCGTGTCCTGGTGCCAGCACAGGCCATTTTGTGCCAGGGGCTCGCTTGCTGCCACTGGCACAAACCTGACTCTAAGGCCACAGAGCAGGCATGGAGCTGCAGGCAGACAAATGTCCTCTGGTTTAATGTGTAGTTTTCAATACAAGTGAGCTGAACCTATCCATCTGCTAAAGAAAGGCAGCTACCCAATGTCAGCTTTATCCTGCTTTTATGGCCAGAAACTCTGGAAGAAATTGCTGCAAGGCCATTCTTGTTCCAGGTCTGTGGCCTGGTAGGAATGCTGACTGAAGGAGGGAGAGACAGGGAGCTCTGGTACCTAAAGCACCAAGGGAGGGGTCAGCGTTGTGCTGGCATGAGCAGATGTTGACAAGCATTGGAGCTGTGTTCTGTAGCTGCAGGAGGGAGCTGAGCTGTGCCCCTTACTCCTGTGGCTGGAGAAAAACAGGACCAGTGGCAGGCGGTTTCTGGAACCTGGCCGTGTCTGGTTAGGGCTTGGCAAGCTGTTCTCGGCAGCAGACTTCAATTGAGCAACTGTTTCTGTTTCACTCACTTATGATGGTCAAACCACCAAATGAGTACTTCAGATGTGGAGGTTTTCAAACTGTTTTGGTGCAATCAGTAGCAGAAGTATGCCTGCAGCTTCCTTTTGTCCTTTCATTTATTCTTTTCTACCAGTATTATCTATTAAAATACTGTTGTGGTGAAGACGTTTTCATATGGCTTTAGAAAAGCTTTTATTATAATAAAATTGTGGGGAACTTAATCAGACCTTGGTTAGATCTTTCTTGTTGCTGTTTATTATAGAGTATTTCTGAGAGTTAAACTATTGTTGCTCTAATATGGGATATTATTCTTGCATTATTTTTCCAGTGCAAGATCTATGACAAGTATCAGTAAAGATGGAAATGATCATGTCTACTTAAGGCTATAATCTTTATGACTCTTTCAATTCAACATCTTTTTTACTTTGCAAAACAATCAGTATGGGGGGAAAGTGATCTCCTTGAAAGAAAGAGAAACTTAGTGGAAATTTTTGCATTAGAAAAATTTCTTCATTAAGAAAAAGCTCTGTACACCTTAGTTCTACAGGGTGTCTGAAATACAGCATTAATTGTGTTTTTGCTGATCCTGGAATCCTGCTGTACTTGGGATTGTAGCTCCAGCTAAAATATGCCTTTGTGTGCCAAGACCTGGGGGCAGGACTAAGCGTTCTGAAGGAGCAGAGCTGCCCAGAAGACTCGGTGTGTTTAGCAGCAGGTCCTGCAGGCTGGGGGAATGCGCCGTGCTGAGAGCAAGGCACGTCAAAACAGGGGCACAAGACATTGGTGGGGCACATACATTCTCAGTAGCTCTTTGGATTATATGATGTTAAAGGTGGGGAAGGTAATTAAATCAAAAGGCCTGAATTGAAATTATGCTGAACTCAATTTCTGACTAGTCACTGGATTGGTAGACCAGCTGGATCCTGGAATTAAAAACACAGTGGTTTAAGAAGTGATGCTGTGCAAGATTTACGTTGTCTGTTTGGTACAGAAAACTTTGGTCATTTCTTACCAACAGCCTCCATTCTGTTGCCTCTCCAGTTGAAGCCTAAAGCATCAGGGGATGGTGGTGCTGGCTTTGGGCTGTCACAAAGTGCAAAGTTCTTACTGACCCCAGGCTCAGTGCTTACACCTTTCAATAACTGGTGAAACTGGGATCTCTGAAGCCGAGGTGTTACAGAATGGACCAGCAAATACTGAAGTCCGAAACTGGATTTAAACATCTTAGCTTTATTACTGTGTTATTGATAATGATAACTTAAGCTTGCATTTTTTCTCTCTTCCAGATGAAATAAAAAGTGAGCTGGAAAAGCAAAGGTAAGTTATTAATTACTCTAAACAGAAGGATATGAAAAGCACAACTGGAATAATTTGGGGGAAGTGTAAGAGTGTATACACATTATAGCAGTGAGTTTGTGAATACCCAGACCCACCTTTCTGCCAAGAACACGTGGCCTGGCCTGTGTGTTTCACTTACACAATGTTTGTGGCTGTGGGTACTCAAGCCATAACTGCCTGTGAATTTCACCGTGAAAAAACTGTGAAATTTCTAAAAGGTGCCGTTTTTTTGTTTCCTTTTACTGGACTCAGTAGCCTGATAGGAAGTTACGGGGAGCAGTACATACCCTGTGTTTGATAGCATGTGCTCTTTATTACCTAGATCAAGAAGACCGATTTAAGTATTGCTGCAATAAAAGTTTTAAAAAAGTTTTCCAGCACTGTGCTATAATTGAAAAAGAGCAAATGGATCTCCAGATGTGTTTCTGTTTGCTTAGTTCTGCTTATGGGCACTGTTTAATCCATTTTGGATAACATGGGTAGATATGAGTTGGGTAGGAGTTTTCCAATATTTCAGATAGTGGGACAGTGTTGGAGTATAGTGAGAGAAGAGTTAAGCTGAAGAAGATAGGAAAAAGATCAGATAGAATATAAATAAATTTAAAATGGGTATTGTGTGATTTTTAAAGAAAATTGATCTTTGTTTAAGAAAGTATATGCAAGAAAGCTGCAGTACATTTGTATGCTGCTGTGCATTTTTTAGCTTTAAATTCAGAAAAAGGAGAAAGTGTAGTTTACTGTGATATACAAGCTTAGAAAAATTAATAATTCTTTTTATCTGACCTAGAGAAGGCACTGCTGCTCCACCAAAAGCAAATTTCATTGAAGCAGATAAATATTTCCTTCCATTTGAGCTGGCCTGCCAGTCAAAGTCTCCACGCATCGTCAGTACTTCCCTGGATTGTTTACAGGTAATGTTGTGGGTAAGCTTGGTCAGAGTGAGAAGGAGAAAGCTGTAGTGAGCAGATCTGGCACACAGCTGCTGCAGCGAGGAGCGGCCCTGCCCTGGGATCACAGCAGGCAGGTCCCTCTCCCCAGGGTCACAGCAGGCAGGTCCCTGTCCCCAGGGTCACAGCAGGCAGGTCCCTGTCCCCGGGGTCACAGCAGGCAGGTCCCTGTCCCCAGGGTCACAGCAGGCAGGTCCCTGTCCCCGGGGTCACAGCAGGCAGGTCCCTGTCCCCAGGGTCACAGCAGGCAGGTCCCTGTCCCCGGGGTCACAGCAGGCAGGTCCCTCTCCCCAGGGTCACAGCAGGCAGGCCCGGCCTGGGGTGACACTCAACCGGGCACTGGGCACTGGCACTGGGCACAGGAAGGAGTGTGGCTGCCCTGCTGCAGCCCTTCTGCTGGGGGATCCTTACACCAGGCAGTAAAGGTGCTTCATCTGTTGTGCTCCACAAGGAGTGTTACCAAGGGGTTTCTTGTGGTGCTGATGCGACAGAGGAAGTCACACTCCGGTGTTAAAGTTGTTTTTCTCTGGTTATGGTATGAAGAAATGGCCCAAGTTGAAAAAGCTTTTCTGTCATGCTAAAATCTGTTTTGCCCACATATACGAGCAGTCAAAGTATTTGCTGGCCAGACTGTAGATAGTGTTAAATTTTTACATTAAAACTGGTGAAGTGAGGTATGCTATCTAAACACACCTTTTTATGCTGTGCTGAACTGTGTTTTTCTTAACAATATATGGTCATCTAAGCTGCATTCTTTCTGTCTAGAAACTCATTGCATATGGGCACATCACTGGCAATGCCCCGGACAGCGCAGCTCCTGGGAAGCGGCTGATCGACCGCATCGTGGAAACCATTTGCAATTGCTTTCAGGGTCCTCAAACAGATGAAGGAGTACAACTGCAGATAATTAAGGTATTTTATCCAATTCATTTTGGTGCAACATTAATTTGCTTTCTCTCTCTTTCATTTTGTAACTTAAAAAAAAAATAAGGCAAAATATTGCTGTGGGCTCATTTGCTCCATTTCTTACATTGTCCTACGTGTCACTGCTTTCAGGGAGGCTGTCACCAGGGCAGAATTGGTGAGGAAAATGTACTTCCTGTTGGGAAAGCAGAATGTAAAGGAATATTTTAAAAATGTTTGTCCTTTCTGAGATAAACCATCTCTCAAACAAGTTGGTGCTCCTCTTAGAGGCTCATTATGCCTACCTCCATCAGGCCAGGGAATTGCTTTCAGCCCTAATAGCAGGTGCTGGAACTGCCATGCAGTGCCAGGGAATGCTGTTCAAGCCTGTCTGCTCTCTGGCCATTTGCCAGCATATTTTCTCAACAAGGCGTAGTAATGTCCGTCAGTAGTGTGTATTCTGCTTCTGAAATCTTCTTGGGCTACTGTAGCTGAGGTTGAAGTTAGTGAACCTTCTAGTAATCCAACTTGATAATAGTGTAGGCCTGTTGGCTCTTGTGTGGAAATGAAGCTATGGAATTTAGTAAATTTTTTTGGAGGCGGAGTATCTCCCTTGGTGGAAATTTAGTTTTGATAAGACCCTCTAAGAACAGCTGAGGAGAGAGCAGACATGTGGAAATCCTTTTGAACTTTCTTTGAATTGAGATGTTGTTGCCTGTGAAGCCTAAAGAAGAAGGTATCTGTGTTTTGTAGCAAACCCAGTGATTATTCTGGAAGACATGCATGAGGAGCATTGCTGTCTACTTGCTTAGGTTTCACTTTTACTGTGTTATGGACTTTTCTAGGCTCTTCTCACTGCAGTAACATCTCCATATATAGAAATTCATGAAGGAACAGTTCTTCAAACTGTTAGAACATGCTACAACATCTATCTGGCCAGTAAAAATCTTATTAACCAGACAACTGCCAAAGCTACCCTTACACAGATGTTAAATGTAATTTTTACACGGATGGAAAATCAAGCTGTAAGTAGCTATTACTTTTTCTCATCTCAAGTGTTTAGGCTTGAAAATGACTAAAAACTTTTTTACTATTATTGTTTTTAATGAATCTGTCATTGTAGTTGCGTATCTGTTGGTTCGTCATGTTAGAAAACCTGTCAAATTGTGCAGTGAGGCATGCTGAGTTAAAATAAAAGGTGACATGCTCTGCTGATAACAAGGTTTCGCACCATAGCTTCTGCCAAATGGCATTGGATAAACAAATGATGCTTTTCAAATAAACTTGAAGTGTTATCTTTTTAATCTTATTGGCCGAGTGATTGTAGTTTCACTGTTTCCTGCTAAGACTTGAGTTCCCAAAGGAACATCAGTCATCATAGTCAGGATTTCCCTCAGTGTATTCTGTGCTTAGATGAACCTTTCCATGTGTGTTTTCCAAGTTGCAGGAGTCCAGAGAAGCAGAGCGAATGCAGAAGCCGCAGTCCCCGGCAGTGGCGGGGCCGCGGTCCCCACGGCCGGGGCAGCGGCAGCACAGCTCCTGGGGAGGCAGAGCTGGCACTGCTGGCACCGTGCTGGCCAACGGGGAGCCCAGGCCTGGGGAACCCAGCCATGGAGAGCCCGGCCACGGGGAGCCCAGACCTGGAGAGCCTGGCCCTGGAGAGCCCAGGCCTGGGGTACCTAGCCCTGGAGAGCCTGGCCCTGGAGAGCCCAGGCCTGGGGTACCTAGCCCTGGAGAGCCTGGCCCTGGAGAGCCCAGGCCTGGGGTACCTAGCCATGGAGAGCCTGGCCCTGGAGAGCCCAGGCCTGGGGTACCTAGCCCTGGAGAGCCCGGCCACGGAGAGCCCAGCCCTGGAGAGCCTGGCCACGGGGAGCCCGGCCCTGGAGAGCCCATCCGCAGGGAGCTGCAGCGGGCCCCCACCCTGCTGGCAGCAGGTGAGCACAAGATGGGGTCTGTTGCTTTACTCACAGCCACCTTGTTGGAAAGTGCTCTTTGAGGCCCCTTCAAGGAGCAGTGGTGGTGTGACTGGCTCCCTTCGCTCCCTTGGCTTTCCTCTGTAGACTTGCAGAGTGTGCTGCCAACCTCAGCTTGTGTCTACACTATAACTGCTGCAGAAAGGTTCCTGCTCTCCCTAGAATTCCAGTTAAACCATGTGTACTTTATCTATAGAGGATTGTAATGGAATTTGACTTGAACAGGTTGACAAAGGGGAAGGAAAGGAAGACAATTGTCATGGTATGTGGGATGTGACACAGCCGCTCTCAGGTAATTGAAGTCCTGTGGGAAAAATGGTACATGTTATGAAGACCATATCATTGGCATATACTGCATCTTAATTAGAAATGTTTGTAACAGTTGATAAATAAAAATGACAAAACAACTGCATTAAAAATATCAGTACTTTGATTCAAACAGCATAAAGAACATCAATGAGTATTTTTGAATGACTTCTCACAAATTACTTTCAATGAGAGCTGCTGAAGGAAACTGATACATTTTTATGCCTCTGCCTTTGTCATGTTTTTCCTTTTAGTCTTCTTCCTAAACAAAAATACTAAAATAAAAATTCTCTCTGTGTTTCATTAGAGGGAACGATTGATGGAGGAAAGGAAATGGTTCAAGGCATCTTGGAAGATGTGGTGGATTCAGCTGTGAAAGGTAGTAAAGTCTTCTAAAGTAAAATAATTGCATATGTATTGATTATAGAAGCATGGAAGTAATTTTTGTTACTAAGTATCTTGACAAGAACACCTACTAAAGGCAGCATCACATATTGATTGCATCACAACATTCTTTTGCTGATAGCTGAGAAACTTTCTAGTTTACCAGTGCTACTTCTCTGCCACTCAGTGGTAAAGCTTCACAAAGTCGTGGGATAGAAAACTCTTGGATGATTTTAATAATCTTTCCATTTTTCCCTTTAGTGGCTGAAGAAAAGCAGGTAACAGAACCTGTCAAGGCTCTGCCTGCATTAGAGACTGCGGATACTCTTCTTTCTGGCTCTAGCAGTGAAAATGTACAAACAAATGGGATTCCAGATGATGGGCAGTCTGTTTCCTCCACTGATAATCTGGTAAATAATTGCACTGGATGCCAGTATACATCTACGGAAGAAGAAATGTTTTTATTGTGACAACTAATAAAGTGGGATTTGGCAGAAGAAAGGGACAGAAACTCTGATGTATGTGTTCTACTCAGGTTCAAAAAGGAAGCAGCAGCTGCAATTTAGGCATATATTGAAAATACCTGTCCTAAAATTTAATATATTAGTTGTATTTTAATACAGAGTGGGGACAGAGACAAAGGGTCAGTCAACATGTGTGAAAAGATCCAGATCCCTTATAATCCTGTTTAGGTTTAGTTTAAACTGTTGCTGATTCTCAGAGGAGCTGTGGAATCTCCTAATTGCTCTGTTTCTTTGTCTCACTGAGGGTCTGTGTTGTGTTTCTTATTTTCAAGGAAACAGATGTGTCTGGACATCAAGCTGCTGCCAGATTTTCCCATGTTCTACAGAAGGATGCCTTCCTTGTGTTCAGGTCACTGTGCAAGCTCTCCATGAAACCGCTGGGGGAAGGACCCCCAGATCCCAAGTAATGTGACAGGATTTATTATTGTGTCCTCTCCTGGTAGCTTTTAGAGACAGTTAAGTTGCTGCTGTGTAGTTAAGCAGGTGTTCAAAATCCACTTGTCAGGCCCTTGGTTTAGTTAGCTTGATGAATCTAGGATTGAAATACCTTTAAATTATTAAAAATTCAGTACTTGAGATTTTTGGTTTTTGTATAACAGGCTTATTAATCTTACCAGTTGGAGTGGCCTTGACTACAGTATTCGTGAAGCTTTTGGTGGGAGAGTGGGAAAGTGCTTAAGAAGCACTGATCTGCATTTATTAGGCTTGTCTAAGATGTTAATATTACTGAAAAAATTTCAAATTTGGATGGTAGAAGTTCAAAATTCACTTGGCTGATTTCCACCCTCTTGCCTCCTGCATTTAAATGAATCAAAATAGCAGTCATTTCTTCCTGATGTAGAAGAAATGCTACAGTGCTAATGTTGAATGCAAGTATATACTAAGAAAATACAGAAATACATTGAATGTTGAATTTTTTCTAGATCACATGAATTGCGTTCCAAGGTTGTGTCTCTCCAGCTGCTTCTCTCAGTGCTGCAGAATGCTGGTCTGGTTTTCAGGACACATGAAATGTTCATCAATGCAATCAAGCAATATCTTTGTGTAGCATTATCTAAAAATGGAGTCTCTTCTGTTCCTGATGTGTTTGAGCTCTCTCTTGCCATCTTCCTCACACTGCTTTCAAATTTTAAGACCCATTTAAAAATGCAGATTGAGGTGAGAGACTTTTATTCTATAAGTTACATATGCTCTAGTTCTCAAAATACTGTTCTCAAGTTAAAAACACAGCTAGAACTTCCATTTTAATGTCTTAGTTTGGTTTGCTTACTAAACTAATATATTACTACTGTATCCAAATTCTAATATGCATGAAATATTACTGTTGAAGAGAAATTACTGAACAGAAATTAATCTGTACATTTGATGTGGTTCTAATAAGTTTGAGATCATCAAGTCCTTAATCTTATTTATTTTGCAGGTGTTCTTCAAAGAGATCTTCCTGAATATTCTAGAGACTTCTTCAAGTTCCTTTGAACACAAGTGGATGGTGATTCAGACTTTAACTAGAATTTGTGCAGGTATTTCCACTGTGTAAAAGAATTACTTTTTCTGGCAGCAAATGAAAATTATTTTGAAAAGAAATGTCACATATCATGTTTAAGTATGAAAATTTGCATTTGATCCTAGAGTGCTTGGGTTAAATGTCTGGATTCATCTGCAGTGTCTGCTCCAACTGGCTGATTCCTTTTAAAAATTCTATTGCACAGAATCCTAATGCTTCCATTTCCTTTTCTTTTCAGATGCCCAGTGTGTAGTGGATATTTATGTTAACTATGATTGTGATTTAAATGCTGCTAATATATTTGAACGTCTTGTAAATGATTTATCCAAAATTGCACAGGGACGAAGTGGGCATGAATTGGGAATGACACCTTTACAGGTAAGGAGAAGAGCTTTGAGGATAAGGTACTATTGTTGCATAAACAGTGCTATCTTTGCATTGTTACAGATACTTCCAGAGGTTCATGTTTTCTGTAACCTACTGATGTTCCTTACTTTTTATTAGTTTAATAATTTGCAATTGGATCCTGAAGCAGTGCCATTAATTACTTGGTGATTTTGCTGCCTGTTTGCACTGTGAGACCAGGCAGCTTCTGGCCTCTTCAGTTTGACTGCCAAGGGAGAAAGACCCAAATGAGCCTTCCTCTTCCTCAGTTAAATTTCTTTCTTTCTGAAGCTCATACACCAGTGGTACTGTCTGTGGGGTTTGCTTTGCACAGACTTTATGGTATATCTCCACCACAGGCATTTTATTTTTAAGATTGTACTTTTCCAGTCCTAGAGGGAGATTATTGTAGAGACTGTTCAGCATGGTTTGTTGGTTTGATTTTTCTTCTTCATGTTTTATTCTTCTTCTTCATGTTTTAGGAACTAAGCCTGAGGAAAAAAGGACTTGAGTGTTTGGTTTCTATTTTAAAATGTATGGTAGAATGGAGCAAAGACCTTTATGTGAACCCCAATCATCAGACTAGCTTGGGTAAGATTACTTCTGTATGGAGAGACTGATTTATTTAATCAGTTAATTCTTGTGTTTGTTCACTGTTTAGAAGCTATTCAGAAGTGTGGGTGCCAGGTTTGTACCTCAACAATTTGTTTGCACAAGTGAGGTATTTTACAAACAGCTGTTAGTGCTGTTGCAGTAACTGATTCTGCAAGTGTCTGTTTTGAATAACCAGGTTCTGTGGATGAGATTTAGCCAGGCCCTTGTCTCCTATAAAGGCTGATGTAGAGCAAGACATGCAACCAGTCTTGGAGTTACTAAGTTGAAGTATTGGAATTTCTCCATAGATGCTGCTGGTTTTCTGCCTTTGTTGGATTATTTTAGAGTTCTGTCAATGGAGCATCTTCATGTAGTATAGTGCAGCTTGCTAGAAAGTATACATGGTAAAATAAGAATATTAACTCATAGATTTCTGCTTAGAAGTTCTGTAACTAAAAGCCCTTGACTGAACAAGGATAAGTGAAGTCTCACCTTGTTTGTAAATAGGTTCCTATAAACCATCTGAGCAGGAAATGGCTGAAGGGAAATGCCTGGACGCTGGAGGGAGGCGCAGTAGTGTCAGCTCCTTGGACTCCACTGTATCCTCGGGAGTGGGAAGTGTTGGCACCCAGACTGCTGTCCCAGATGATCCCGAGCAATTTGAAGTCATCAAGCAACAAAAGGAAATAATTGAACATGGGATAGAACTGTAAGCCCAGTATGACAGGAAAACAAAAGTGCACTTTAAATAAAATGTATTGTTTCTTGTGGTCTCACAGTCACACCTGTAGGGACACTTACAAGTTGATGTTAGTGCTGAAGACTGTTGCCTGCTGTTGTGAAAAGCCAGTGCTGGAGGCTGTTGTAGTTAAAAGGAGTTTCATAAAATTCTGGGTGGAGTGGAAGTGGGTTTTCACAGCTTTCCTTTTTACTGGCTCAGCTCCACAAGAGAGAAGTTGGTTTGAGGGTCACAGTTGTCTTGCAGCTCTTACATGATTTGTTGTCCTTTATTGAAATAGAGTTTGAAGAATGATATCATTGTGCAGTTATGCTTTACTTCTCTTTCATTAATTTGAAGGTCTGCATATCTGTAAATGCTAGAGAAAAGTCTTGAACAGCAATATTTTAAACATTTCATGTAGAGTGTCAAATTTTTCATGTTCAAAAAGGTGAGTTTTGGGGTTTTTCAGCAATAATTTCTAAGGTTATCAGCAACTCAGTGTATCTTATGAGGTGGAGCCTATGGTGTGATACAGGTAATAGATTTGTTGCACATTCTTTAGCTTTTTTCCTAACTAGAAAGAAAAGACATGGAGCTACAGCACAGAAGCTTTGATTTATGAGGACTCTGTAAAACTCAAATTTTATAGGCTGTTATATTTTTAAATGTATGTCAATTTCCCCATGTTTTTGTCTGAATAGGTTTAATAAAAAGCCAAAGAGAGGAATACAGTATCTACAGGAGCAGGGAATGCTTGGCACTACAACAGAGGACCTGGCACAATTCTTGCACCAAGAGGAACGCCTCTGCTCTGTAAGATTTCATGCAGCACATTTATACCCTTGCCCCTGTACCTTTGGCCCTGCCCCTGGTGTCTGTGTGCCCCTGCTCTGGAGTTCATGTCTTAGAGACATGGACGTGCAAGGCTCCTCATGGACACGTCTAATGCTACAGCTACCTGCTGTTTACTTGCTGTCCCAGGCTTCTCAGTAAAGAGCTGGAGGGGTCCCCATCAGTGGAATGTGCATTTTGTCTGTCCCTGGAGGCTGCAGGGAAACAGAGCAGTGTCAGTTGCTGGCAGTCCCTTGCCAGCAAGGGAGGATCGTGTGCTGCAGTGGCAAAGCATTCTCTGCTGCGTGTGCAGCTGGGCACAGTTCAGCTTTCCTTGGCACTGCAGTAATGCAGATCTTGCCTTTGGCAGGGAGGGGGGCAGGAACGTGCAGACTGAGGGGGCATTCTGGGACCCCTGTCCCTCCCTCGGCTGCTCTGCCCACGCGGCGGCGTGTCAGCTCTGCAGAGCTGGCAGCTGTGCAGCTCTTGGCATGGAAACCCTCTTGCAGAGCTGGCACTTGGATTGCACAGTAATAACTGTCTCTTGTGTTTTTTAGACTCAAGTAGGGGAATTTCTTGGGGAAAGCAGCAAGTTTAACAAGGAAGTGATGTATGCCTATGTAGACCAGCTTGATTTCTGTGGAAAAGACTTTGTCTCTGCTCTGCGTATATTTCTGGAAGGGTTTCGTCTGCCAGGTGAAGCGCAGAAGATTGATAGATTAATGGAGAAGTTTGCTGCTAGATATATTGAATGCAACCAACGGTAATTCAAACCCTTTCTATCACATCAGTGCCCAAAGAACATTCCCTGGCTGTACTGTTGTGTGGCCCTTAGGGGCAGGGGGTTGATTAAGCCCATACCAGGCCAGGAACTTTTGCAGGCTTGTGTGAGGAGATCTTGCTGCTGATACTGGATAGGAAGGATGCTGATGCTGTCATTTCTTTAAATCCCAAGTACTTGCTAAAAGGAATTACTGGAAAAGGAAAGCTCTAAGTACATTAAAATCCAACAGCTAATGCAGAGACAATTTTAGACGAATGTAGATCCGTCAGGTATAAAAAACTGTATTAAGCAGTAGAAATGGCTAGAATTAAAAAAATCATGACAAAAACAACTAAGAGCATGTTACAGTGCTTTTGCTTGCCTGTAAGATGTGGAACAAAATGTGTATGTGTTATTTGATACCAAATAGGCAAAGTTGCTATTGTTCCTAGTGCAATCAACACTGAAGTTTAGTCAGGCTTAATTAGTTCCCTTTCCTTAGTCCAGTTGGTGTATCAGTGGGTTGGTTTTATATCAATCTTTATGGAACTCTGTGAGTAAAAAATAAGCTGTCATTTAACTTTTTTAAGATTATACATTACTGTTCTTTGGGTAATTGGTAGGGAATGTACTTGAAAATCTCAGTCTAGTTTTCAGTATTGCAAAGATCATGCACTTCGCCACCCTTTTTATTTGTGTTTTAAACTGCTTGGGGTTTGATGCATTTCTAATGGTTAGCTTCAGGCTTTGTTGGCTCTTTGGTTGAGTCCGTAGCACTTCTGGGTATTTTTCTTGCATATGGAACAAGAGCTAATGGATTGAGGAACTGGGAGTCTATAAACCTGTTTTGTTTTTTCCTCCCTCAGGCAAACACTATTTGCTAGTGCAGACACTGCCTATGTTTTGGCATACTCCATTATAATGCTAACTACAGACTTGCACAGTCCGCAGGTAAAAATTTAAAAAATCCAGACTTACACGAGTCCAAAGGTCCCTGGAACTTGCATTCAAAATCTGATGTCCAACTTATTCCTTCTTACAGGTAAAAAATAAAATGACAAAGGAGCAATACATTAAAATGAATCGAGGAATCAATGACAGTAAAGACCTGCCAGAAGAGTATTTATCCACAATCTATGAAGAAATAGAAGGAAAGAAAATTGCGATGAAAGAGACAAAAGAATATGCAATTACAACCAAGTGTAGTAAACCAAGTAAGAAGGAACTAGAAACTGGGAGGACCACAGTGCTCTTGAACTGTGGCAGGAACTAAGGGATGGCACAGTGGTGTGCAGAGTCCTTGTGAAAATGCCTTGGAGCAATACATAAAGTACATTTGGAATGGTGGATAGAGGTATATGGAACGAAATGGGCTCAGTTAGAATTTAACACTGCCTTCCGTGGTGGCAGGAGCTGTGCAGGGGCCTCTGGCACCACTGCAGAGCAGCACTAGAAACCAGATCTCTGGGGCTTTTTAAACACGAGTGTGAGGAATAACTCAAGAGGGAAATTACTTTGAAATTAACTTGTGTTTGGGTGCTAGACTATGAGCAAGGGCTTGATTTGGGCTGGTTTTTTGTCTTTCTCCATAGCTCAGTGGCTGGGAGGTGTCATAGTCCTTGTGATAGTGTTTGAAAACCAGAGAGATTGGAGAGTTTGTCATAATCTATAGTCACCTCTCCTTATACAGACCAAATGAGGGCTTCTTTGTGTAGCATGCAGTAGAAACCAGTATCCCCAGCTGTACCCTACTTTTACTCAGAATAGCTGGTACTAATTTAATTCAAATTTGTGAATTCTGAACCTTCAGCATAGTGGTTTTCCCAGTATTTTTATGCTGTTTGCAGGTTTTCTCAATCGAAACAGGAACAAAATTAATTTGCTTGAAAATGGAAGTTGCACCCTGTAGTATAAGGGTAAAGAAGCACTAAGTTATTAATTTATTTACCATGGTGATGAGAGCTTGTTTTGTTTTGGGGATGTGAGCTTAAGCAGACACAGGGTTTTCCATCCAGTTTTACAGGCAGAATGACTTATTGAGTATGCACCTCTGACTTGGAGCAATTAGATAATAGCATGTGTTATATAATATAGTAAAGGGCTGAATTAGTTATTTTTGCACAGAATAAAGTATTAAGTTTGGGTGTGGTTTTTAGTGCTGGATTTCCTTGCTTGCAGCCTGGGGCAGCCTCCTGACTTCTAAGATTTTGCAAGATTTCTGCCTTTAGATTTTATTTGCAATACCTTTATTTAACATTTTGTGATGCTCAGTGTGAAGAGGAGGAATATGCTTTTGTAAGAAAAGCAAGCAATGTCTGTGTGTGGTGTTCCCCTTAGGTGTAGCTAATGAGAAGCAGCGGAGGTTGTTGTACAACTTGGAAATGGAACAAATGGCAAAGACAGCCAAAGCCCTCATGGAGGCAGTGAGCCACGCAAAGGCACCTTTCACCAGTGCCACTCACCTGGATCATGTCAGACCCATGTTCAAAGTGAGTGTCAGGTTCTCACTGTGTCTTTGTTGTGAAGAGTTTAAAGCATGGGGAAAAAAGTGGAAAATTACTTTGAAAAGTTTGCTAATGGAACACATGGACTCTTTGGATATATTTGGCTTCAGTAACCAGTGTTTTGGGCTAAAGCTGTAAGAGACCTCTGAATTTAGTTTCTTCCTCTGTTTAGCTTGTCTGGACTCCACTGCTGGCAGCTTACAGTGTTGGCTTGCAGAACTGCGATGACCCAGAAGTTGCGTCGCTGTGTCTGGAGGGAATCCGCTGTGCCATCAGAATAGCCTGTATCTTTGGAATGCAGGTTGGTGCCAGACTTAGCCTGGGACTCGCTGAGGGCCATGTGGCCTCTGGGAGGCAGGTGAAGAATTACAAACAACTTATACATAGAAGATGAAGTGTCTCATCTGCTTCCTTGAAATGGTAAAAGGTCTTGATGTAATCAAGCTTTTCTTCAACTCTGCTTTTCTTGCTGAATCTTCTATTAAGAGCGTTTGCTGACTGGCATCCTACTCTTGTTCAGCTAGAAAGTGCTCTGACAGCGCCAACTGTCCATAGAAGAAAAATTTGTAAGCAAGTTGCTTTCTCTGATTCTTTGGGGACTTGATTTTTGTGCTTGTTTCTCTCTCTTGTAGCTTGAACGAGATGCTTATGTACAGGCCCTTGCTCGTTTTTCCTTGCTGACTGCCAGTTCCAGCATTACAGAAATGAAGCAGAAGAACATTGATACCATTAAGACACTCATTACAGTTGCTCACACAGATGGCAACTATCTTGGCAATTCTTGGCATGAGGTAAATCTTTATTAGTTTAAATAGTGAACATGGTGTCATAGTTTTTCTTCTACTATCAGCTCTCAGAACTTACTCAAAAATGTGAAGAAAGTGCATTATATTGTTAAGTTTTTGTGTTTTTTTTTCTAGTATGTAGATAAAAATAATGCACTGCATTTTTTTTGAAGACCCTGTGGAAACTGTGTGACAATATTGTAATTTTTATGGCTGCATTTGATATAAGATTTAAATTATATTAAAAAATCTCATTTGGCTTCAGAAAATTTCTCATATAAACGATTGTATTCTTATTGATGGAAACAAAAATATTCTAGCTTACAGGTCCAGACTTGTCTGTGCAATGTTTGGCAACATTTACATCATAAGCACATGAAAAATTAGGGCTAAAATACTTTGGTGGATGATTGGTAAAAATGAGCTATCAGGATTATATGCATTTTCTTAAAGCCTATTTTCCAGGAGCAATTTTATCAGCTCTAAATCTGTGCTGTTGCTAAAAGGAGCATTTCTGCTGCATTATGTTCTCTGGCCCTAGTCTTGGGCTACATGATATGAGCCAAAATGTGCTAGAGCTGACAGATGCCTCAGACCTGGCTCACAGCACACTCTCTGAGTGCTTGTGCCAGCCAGGGGATGTGGCTGTGGGAGGGGAAGAAGGAGGCAAGCAAAGCTTTGGCATTTAAACTCTAGGTTGGAATATTGTTACTCAAGTGGTGATAACTGCAATGTTTCAGTCTTTTCATCTCTAGGACAATGAAGTCTCTAGAAGATCAGCTCCAATTTGTTTATAGTCTTGAAAGTTGATGGTGTAAAAATAATGAAAAGGTATATACTTTAGTAGTTAGAGATCCAAGTTAGATTTTGGAGCACTGTTTATTTTATTTTTGTATTGGAATGATTCATGGTGGCTGATAGTATTGAATGCAATCAACTTAATTTTCAGTTTTATTAGTAATGTTTTAGGTCTGTCAAAGCTCTTATAACAACCAAAGCTGTTTGAATGGTTGGAGAACCTAGGAAGATCGTAAATATTAAATACAAATATATGTTCAGAATAAAAACGTGGTGTGCAGAAACACAATGTCAAATTTCTTTTGGTTTCAGATCTTGAAATGTATTAGCCAGCTTGAACTGGCCCAGCTGATAGGAACTGGCGTGAAAACTCGGTATTTGTCTGGCTCTGGGCGTGAGAGGGAAGGCAGCATTAAGAGCTATGCCTCTGCAGGAGAGGAGTTTATGAGCCTGGGATTGGGTAAGATTATTAATCCTGAACTTCACAAAGATGCACATACAAGTGGAGTAAGGATGTTAAAGAATCCTCAGTGTTTTAACATACTTGAATATATTTACTTACTTCCAGGGGAAGCTGTATTGGATTAATGAAACTGTGTATTCCAATATGTGTTTATAATTACCAAATCTGTTGTAACTTCAGAATTGAGTTAAGCTTTTTAATAACTACTCCACATTTATTTGTTGGAATATGTTGTTGTCAAAACTGTTTTGCTGTATGAACTCATGGTTTTGTTAAAAGTATTAATTAATAGGAAAAAAAGCCATTTATTTTTAGGAATTAATAGATGTTTCAATTGGTTTTCCAAAGGAATTTCCTTATCTTTACATGTTGGGCGTTCTATTCCAGTTTGTATTGTTTCTGCAGTGTGTACAAGAAACAAATCGTAGATTTTTGTCTTAAATTAGAGGGACAAGGAAGTTGCATTAATCTTTGTAAAACCACTAAGGAAACAAATTAATTTTTTAAAACTTTGGAGTGGATACTATAATGATGATTACAATGAATACAGAACTGTGATCAGCATTAACTATTTGTAGCTGACTTAGAGTTCATCTTTTAAAATAATATTTTATCTGTTCCAATTTTATTAACAATATCATATCACCTTAATCTAATAAATATGATGTTTAGCTGTGTAATAATCTGGCAAAGGCACTCTCTGCTCAATATAAATTACATGGTAGCTAGAAGCTGTAGTCACTTCTCTTTGTCTACTTGCTTGATGTTGGAGTTAATATAAAGTCATTATTTCCTAATGGCAAATACTGTTTTTTGATGAATTTCTGGCAGGGAACCTCGTTGGGAGTGGGGCTGACAAGCGGCACATGGCGAGCATCCAGGAGTCTGTGGGGGAGACCAGCTCGCAGAGTGTGGTGGTGGCAGTAGACAGGTACTGACAGTGTCACCTCTGCACTCTCACCTAAATCAGCATCTGTCATCTGCCTTTCTGAAATGTCTAAAGGCATGCTTCTCTCCTAAACTGTGTGTTGGAATGGGAGTTCTTAGTAACCACTGCTGCAATGGTGCAAGTCTGCACAATCATATATTCAGACTTGCAGTGTTTATTCTAACCATGAGCATGTCTCTTACCATATCAAAGTCCAGGACATTTGGGAATGTTCTCCACTTTATTAGTGGTCTATATGGACCACTATCAGCAGTCTGAACTCCTCTCAAGATCAAACAGCTGAAGGGCAAGAAGGGACAAGAGTGCATCCATAGTCTTTCTGCTGTCTGTTTTGACAGCCACAGCCGACCATATTCTTAGAGGATATAAAGATCAAAGGTGGCTGATAACCAGTAAAGTCTTGTAGCAAAGCTTTCTGTCTGTTTATTGTCCCCATGAAATCTAACACGCTGTCACCCAAATAAGTGTTCCAGTATAACTTGGCCTGGGTAAACTTGTGAGCCTGTGCCTGTTGCTGCAGTGGGGTAGGAGCATAGTAGACTGTGACTTGGTGCAGGAAAGAGGATGCTTAGACTAAGGAAAGATGCCTGTACTGCTGCCAAGGAGCAAGAATAAAGAGGTGCAGAGTTCATGGCATGGAGGACTGTGAAGGACGTCCAGGTGTGCTGACCTTTGGCTGCGGCTCTGAGCTGTAAGCGATCCTTGCGGATGTGCGGCTGAAACTGCAGCTCCTGTCTTTGTTGTAGGATCTTCACGGGCTCCACGAGGCTGGACGGGAACGCCATAGGTACGTACGGGGGGTTCCAGGGCCCCTGGCACAGGAGCAGCCTGGCTCACAGCAGGCTCCTCCCGTGCAGTGGACTTTGTGCGCTGGCTGTGTGCCGTGTCCATGGACGAGCTGGCGTCCCCGCACCACCCACGCATGTTCAGCCTGCAGAAGATCGTGGAGATCTCCTACTACAACATGAACCGCATCAGGCTGCAGTGGTCGAGGATTTGGCATGTGATTGGAGATCACTTCAATAAGGTACTCTTTAAACTTACTTTACACAGTGTGCATAAATAGTGGGACTTCTTTAATCAGCTTTCTGTGTTGTTAGTGGCTTGAACGCTGATATTGAAAAAAATTCCATTTGAGGCACCTAAAAGAAGCACCTACCTAAAAATCAAAAGTGTAGAAATACAAATTTTTATAGGAATGATCTTTAATTATATAATCTTCATTATATCATTTGGTATTTTTGTAATTTTTCTTTGTCTTTTCCTTCAGATAAAATGCCAAGTTAGTTTTCCTCTGAAATGTACACAGATGATCCTTGAACAACAGTTGTTTTCCTTGGGAAATTGAATCATGTTAGGATGAGATTTTTAACCAAAGATTCAATTTATTTTATTGTACTGTGTTTTAATTTTAGCATCTAGCTGACTATTACAATTCTGCTTGATGCATTCAAAATCCATGGGTCTGTTTAGATGGATGAAATGACAGAAAGCCCCCTGCAACAAGAACCCGTTCTTTCCCAAGCATCAGAATACTAGAATGTGCTAGCAGTGTTTAGTGGGCTGAGATGGAACTTGAATGACGAATTTGTTACTCATATAAATGACACATTAATTGATAAGTGTTTGAAAATATGCTTTTCTTCTAGGTTGGGTGTAACCCTAATGAAGATGTTGCCATCTTTGCTGTAGACTCATTAAGGCAGCTGTCAATGAAATTTCTTGAGAAGGGAGAGTTAGCCAACTTCCGCTTCCAGAAAGACTTCCTAAGGCCTTTTGAGCATATTATGAAGAAAAACAGGTGTGAGGCACTGCAATTTCTGCTTTAGCTTTAGTCCCACTTAAGGATGTCACTTGGTATGGGTCATGGTCATGTACAGGGAAGTGGGGGAGTTACTTTGTGCCAGTGTAAAGTAGTCTTGCATTCCTTTCTCTTCTTTTTCTTTTAAGATCCCCGACTATTCGAGACATGGTGATCCGCTGTATTGCTCAGATGGTGAACTCTCAAGCCGGTAACATTCGTTCTGGCTGGAAAAATATCTTTGCTGTCTTTCATCAAGCAGCGTCAGACCACGATGGGAATATCGTAGAGCTGGCCTTTCAGACCACAGCTCACATAGTTAGTAAGTAATGCTTGACAGATGCATGCACCCAGATTAGCCTGGCTGCTGCGAGTCGGCTAAAAGGCTCATCTGAATAAGGCTTTTGTATTTCCAGGCAAATAAACACACAACCTTGCAGCCAGACTGTTCAAACTGCAGCTGAGTCATACCCTTTAAGTCTCTGGAATGCTATGGACAGGACAAACTAGATACAGCTGTTGTGCTGTAGAACTTGGGAATGTGGTTGGTGAGGTGGGACAGGGAAGAATGCAGGAGAGGGCAAAGAACCATATTCACTGTAGGAGATCTGGCTCTTTTGTGTTTGTCTGTTCCATTGCAGTATGCCATGGGTGATGTGCCTAGATTGATGCAGTTTATCTATGGATTTTAATATCAGTAATTTTTAAAAAGTGTATTTGTTCGTTCTTCACAGCAAATATTTTTCAGCAGCATTTTCCAGCAGCAATTGACTCATTTCAAGATGCTGTAAAATGCCTCTCAGAGTTTGCCTGTAATGTTGCCTTCCCGGACACCAGCATGGAAGCCATCAGGCTGATTCGTTATTGTGCAAAATATGTCTCAGAAAGACCACAGGTATATTTGAATTTTTACCCCTGCTGCATTTTCATACTCTCTTCTACTGTTAAATGGAGATCAATTACTACGAAAGAGCTTTCATACTCAAACTTCAATTGCAAGTGTTTGTATTCAAAGCTTATTTGGATAAAGGAGAAATTTTGGTATTATGTAAGCAGTAAACTAGGGCTACTTAATGTTAGTCCAAATGGGAAATAACTGAATTAAATAGTCTTTGGGTTTTTTTATTTCGTTTTGTGGGGTTTTTTTTGCTTGTTTGGTTTTTTTGTTGTTGTTGAGTTATTTTTGGTGGGGGTTTGTTTTTTTTTTTTTTTGGGGGGGGGGTTGTTTTTGTTCTTGTGGTGTTAAGATGACTTGGAAAGCAGTGCTATCTGTTCTGTCACCCTAGTTATGTCTAGTGCAGTTGGTTACAAATGTGTGTTCTTCTCCATCAGTCTGTTGTGTGAATACTGAATGTAATAATCAGTGGCTGAGGAGAGCCTGGAGTTACACTGCAGTTGCATGTCCCCAGTGCATGCTGCATTCAGTGTACCAGAGACTTGGAGAACTGGTTTCTGCCAATTTTAGAATTCCTTTTTACATGTATTGATATAACAGTTGTCTGTCACTGTTAAAGTAGCTTTCTAAGAAGTCCACACCTCAGCAACTTGTAAGGCCTTTACCTGGACTGAAGTAAAACCAGATTGAAGTATTTATTTCCATATATTATTTTCTAGTATTTTTGCAAATAATTACATCTCAGAGCTATACTTATAATTTGCAGAATTGGAGTGTTACAGTATGAACTAAACTAACTTTCCAAGTTTCTCTGTACCATGGTAGTATCTAAATTTCTTACATATAAAGATTTTTAAGATAATTTTTTCATTAAATCTTTTTTCCTACTGATCTTCAAGGTGTTAAGAGAATACACAAGTGATGACATGAATGTGGCTCCTGGGGACAGAGTATGGGTCAGAGGATGGTTTCCTATTTTGTTTGAACTTTCTTGTATCATCAATCGTTGCAAGTTAGATGTTCGTACGAGGTAATTAAGCTTTTCTTTTTTCCTTTTTTCTTTTAATTCATGTAGTGAAGATATCACAGGAGCACATTTTAACATCTGTTCCTATGCTTGTTTGGGTTTGTTTATAGAGGCTTAACAGTGATGTTTGAAATCATGAAGAGTTATGGGCATACCTTTGAAAAGCACTGGTGGCAAGACCTGTTTAGAATTGTGTTTCGGATTTTTGATAATATGAAACTCCCTGAGCAACAAACGGAGGTAAAACAAAAAAAAAAAAACCCAAAAAGCAAGCAGTCCTTAGAGTTGTCTTTTTAAGAACTTGCACATCTGAGTCAGCAGTTTCTATTGACATCAGATACGGCCACCCCATAGTGCCCCAGACTTAACACATTCTGTATTCCTTCAAATTCTGTGGCATGAATGAAACTTTCTACAGTCCAGTGACCTGTGTGTGTGTCTATCTGATTATTTTCAAGAAGAATGTTCTCCCTGTGTTGTGAACATGTACAGTTTTCTGACCAGTGTTCATGTGGCCAGCTGAGTGCTTCTGATAAGACATCTGTGGTCATGAGGCTTTAGTTCTGAGTTCTTCTCTCCTCAGAGCTGTGTCTTTTGTTGACCAGCCATGTATAAGCCAAGTGTTGTAATCATGGAAGAATCCCAATAAAACCAAAGACTTTTCATTTTCTGTCCCAGAAATCAGAGTGGATGACCACGACGTGCAACCACGCCCTTTATGCCATCTGTGATGTGTTCACACAGTTCTATGAAGCTTTGCACGAGATCCTTCTTCCTGACATACTTGCACAGTTACACTGGTGTGTAAAACAAGGTACCTTATTTACCTGTATCTTTTGATTAAATGTAGTTTTAAATGGTCATTACTTAAGGGGGAGGTTAACTGAATTTTGGAAGAATAAAAGTTCCCATTAGGACAATATGTGTTGCAGTAGATTGATGCAGTATCTTGAAGATTTGAGTATCAATCTTTTTATTGAGTTAGGCAAATTTTTTTGTTACTGTGTTCATAGGGAACTCGTGGTGTTACTGTGACACAGCAAAAGCTTTTGGAGAATGGGTCAATCTTCTGAACCTTCTGCCAACAACCTTTTGTAGTTTGACTGCAGTGATACATAAGACAACACACATAAGACAATATATCCCAGATGTCCCATTTCCGGTCAAACCACGACACACCTCCTTTATTTACACATATAGATACATGCACGCATTCTGATTTTTTCTTTTTTATTATTTGCTGGCACCTGCTTCAACCCCCTTCTCCCAACCAACGAGTACTTCTAAATACAGCTTTGTAAAGAACATGTTTTCTTTCTGGCTCCAAGTCTTACACTTGAAATCCTGCATCTTACTACCATGGAATATCGGGGGACAATCTTGAAGTAAATCAAAAGTTTCCGATTGCTGCTTTTCCTTCCTTTTTCTCACTCTGTGCTTCCCTTCTGCTTCTGCCCTGTCTTTTGTCTTCCCTAGTTGTATTTCCATCTCATGAAGGCTATTTTGAAAGTCTTTTTATTCAGTAGGTTCTTCAGCTTCATGTTGTTGTAACATATTGTATAGATAGGCTTTGAGCCAAGAGACTGTGCATTTCACAGTATTGGTAAAAAAATTTAATGGAGCAGTTATAGGGAATACTTAATTTTTCCTTGATATTGTAGAAGTTGATAAATATGGAACATTTCTTTTACAGATAACGAGCAGTTGGCACGATCAGGTACAAACTGCCTAGAAAACCTGGTAATACTCAATGGACAGAAATTCAGCCCTGAAGTCTGGGGCCAGACGTGCAATTGTATGCTAGAAATCTTCAAAACAACTATTCCTCATGTGTAAGTTCATAAGTTTAATTCTTATATTGATACCCAATTCTAAAGCAACAATATTTACCTTTTTTTTGTTTTTTTCTGTTTTGTTTGATTTTTGTTTGATGTTTGTTGTTGTTGTTTTGTTTCTTTAACTCTTTGAAGCTTGCTGACATGGAAGCCTGTAGGAATGGAGGAAGATTCATCTGAAAAACACTTGGTAAGAGTTAACTCAGGGTGATAAGCTGACATGGAGGGTTTTGTGTTAGGTTAGCTTTTGAAATTTTTTTGTAGTCAATATAGTTGTCAAGGAATTGATAGTAGATTGTGTTTGATGTTACTGTAAAAAATGATGTAAAGAATGGTTGCAGAAAGCCTTTGAATGTAGGATTAGAGAAGTCCTCTGAAAAGTGGCAGCTGGTTGGGAGTTAGTGTTTCGGACTGCTGGAATCGCTCTGCACTCTCTTCTAGGATTTGGACCTAGATCACCAGTCTTTAAGCAGCATGGATAAAAATGCTTCTGAAAGAGGACAAAGCCAATATTCAAATCCAACAGATGAGAGCTGGAAAGGTGGTCCTTACACAAGTAAGGAAAACATACAAGCTTTTTCAATACACCTTTATAGCTAGTCTTAATTCACTTCTGTAGCTCTCTACAGAAAGTTTTTGGGGCAGTTAAACTTGGGATAAGTCTTTGCAATTTTTGTTTATGTCTTGCAGTGAGATTTTTTCTTTAGAAGATAATTCACAGCATTACTAAATATCAAAATATTAAGGACAATGTCATATTTTGCTAGCTTGCTGTAAGTCAATCATCATTAATTGCTTCTGAAACTTGCGTTGCTCCATTTCATTAGACCAGAAACTATTTGCTGGCCTCCTGATCAAGTGTGTGGTACAGCTGGAGTTGATACAGACCATTGACAACATAGTGTTCTATCCAGCAACAAGCAAGAAGGAAGATGCTGAGCACATGGCTGCAGCTCAGGTACCATCAGACTTACTTGTAACCTTGTGGTGACAGTAAAGTACAAACTATGGAACACTGACATGTTCACAAAATAGAGGCTTCTCCTGACTTTTAGCATTACCCTGAATGCGTGTATAAACTACTTCTAAGTGATTTTTTTATCTGCCTCCAGTGTTGCCTGGTGCTCTGCCTGTTGTAGTATTCTATTACCTTACTTTTTATTATCACTGTATTAGATTATAGTTGTTTTATCATGAACACATACTATCAAAAGTGGTTTTTGTTTGTCTGGGGGAAAGCATTCTTTTCTGCTCAGTAGACTGAGTGTCTTCATTTAGCCTCAGCTGAAGCTCTGCTCAGTGCCTCAGTCTCTGGATATTTGCACTGCAAGTGCTGCAGAAGTTGAACTTCAGCAAGGTCAATGGTCAAGATTTCATTCATTGCTGGCTTCAGAGATGTCCCTGTCCCTGAAAGTTCTGATTCTGGGTAGTAGTGCACAATAGCTCTGGCTTAGCTGTTAATAAAGCTATAAGCTGGAAGTTCTGGCTAGTGCATTCAGGTAGTGTTTTGGGGATGGTATAGTTAAATTCCTAGTGAAATTAGCTAAAAATGTTGACCAATTTAATTAAATTTGACATAAGCCAAAGCTGAGCAATTTCTACACTAGGCAACATTTAAACCCACACTGTTTATGTTGTTCATTTTGATGTTTTTAGAATTTAACAGACCTACCCAGTCAGCTTGTAGAGAAGAGGAAATGTTCTGTACTGCATTGCTGTGACTGGAATGATTCAATAAGGGAGTTGTTCTCACTCTTGAGTCTTATTTTCTTATCAGTAACTAGGATAGATCATAACTTCTCTCTTCTTAAGTACCCCACTAAGAAGAGTGCAGCTGACCTTTGACAGGACCACCCTGCTGTGTTGTGCTGCACTAGCACTGCATTACACCTATAAATGGAATTAGAGTTACTGGAGTTTACAGCATGTGCTCCCTCTGTCTCTCTCTGTCCCTCTCCCCCTGCTCTTCAGCGAGACACATTGGATGCAGTTATCCACATTGACACAGAAGACCAAGGAATGTATAAGTATATGTCTTCGCATCACCTTTTTAAATTACTGGATTGTCTGCAAGAGTCTCACTCATTTTCAAAAGCCTTTAATTCAAATTATGAGCAACGAACTGTGTTATGGAGAGCAGGTGAGGTTTTTATTTTTATTTGATAAAAGTGCTGAACTACACTTCTAAGTTTGAATATCATGACACAACAATGTGCCATTGCAGTCACCTCTAGAGTTTATTGGACAGTTGCATGCTTTTATTGCTTGTTTCCTTCCTGTTGACTTGAATAATTCTGTTTGCTAAATTATCTGCTTTTTTTGGTTAAAGTAGAGCTGCACAGCTGGTACTGCTGTAGTTAAGTATCTTTATAAATAAATCAGAACTCAATCAAAATCGAGGAGGAGGAAATACTGTCTGCACAAGAAATCATTACTGGTCTCTAGTGCAGATATTATTGATAAAATTGATTTTTGGCTAGTAATGCCAGCTTTGGATGATCCCTCTTGTCCTGTGTGGGACTGATTTCTAGGGTTCAAGGGTAAATCAAAACCCAATCTCCTAAAACAAGAGACCAGCAGCCTGGCGTGCTGCCTGAGGATCCTGTTCCGGATGTACGGGGACGAGAGCCGGCGGGAGGCCTGGGACGCGGTGCAGCGGCGGCTGCTGAGGTGGGACAGCCCTGCCCTGCTTGGGGACAGCCCTGCCCTGCCTGGGGACTGCCCTGCCCTGCCCGGGGACAGCCCTGCCCTGCCCGGGGACAGCCCTGGCTGGGGACAGCCCTGCCCTGCCCGGGGACAGCCCTGCCCTGCCCGGGGACAGCCCTGCCCTGCCTGGGGACAGCCCTGCCCTGCTTGGGGACAGCCCTGCCCTGCCTGGGGACAGCCCTGCCCTGCTTGGGGACAGCCCTGCCCTGCCCGGGGACAGCCCTGCCCTGCCCGGGGACAGCCCTGCCCGGGGACAGCCCTGCCCGGGGACAGCCCTGCCCTGCCCGGGGACAGCCCTGCCCTGCCCGGGGACAGCCCTGCCCTGCCCGGGGACAGCCCTGCCCTGCCTGGGGACAGCCCTGCGGGGGGATGTGGGCACTCTGCACTCTGAGCTCCCTTGGCAGTAAGGAAGCAATCTGCCCAGAACAGATGGAGCACCTTCTTGCCTGACAGGCTTTTCTTTATGGAAGTGCTGGTGTCTGAATAGTGTTCCCAGCTGAGTACATAGTGATAGAGGTATAATGGGATACACTAATTGAAAAAGAGTGCAGTATAAGCTGCTGTACACCTGGAATTGAAACAAATGTAGAAAATAGTTCTAAATTAATATAAAAAGATATTTGGGTGAGTCAGTACATAAAAGTTGAAAGTACTAGTTTCTTATCAAATGTGGAGATCTCCCAACTTGCTCTTGGTACTAATCAATGGATTCTGATCTACCAGCACGTATGGACCTGTTAATCTGCTTACTCCTTCTTTAACTTTTTTAAAAGAGTGTCCTAAAAATAACCATAGTAAGTGGTACAGTTTGTACCTTGTGTTGACAATCAGGGACCAAAATTTATTAAAACAATAATAATTCTTCCTTAATGTATGATGCTGAGCCATCCAGATCTTTTTTAAACCAGTCCAAATTGGAGGGAGAGCTCTTTCGTGGTGCTGTTGCCTAAGCTGTCCCAATGTCAGGGTAAGGAAATAATGTTTGCAGGTTGAAAGTGACAGCACTTCAATTACAAAATGTTTATCAGGCAGATTAATTTTACTTTTCCTTCTCTGTCACCAAGTATTTCCATTCAGTTACATGAAAAGTATTTCATTTCAGTCATCTGGAACAATTCCTGTACCAGAAAAAACAAATTTGTGTAGTTAAAGTTGTTGCATGTGATTGAAAACTTTCCCATGAAAGTGCATCTTGCTTGCAAACAAAGTACACTGAGAGGACAAACAGATCATGTAATCAAAAACTTCATAGGGGTTTTCTTTATGGTTTGTTTGAACTGTGCCATCTCTGCAGTGTGTGCAGTGAAGCCCTGGCGTATTTTATTACTGTCAACTCGGAAAGCCACAGAGAAGCCTGGACCAATCTCCTGCTGTTGCTTTTAACAAAAACGCTAAAAATCAGTGATGATAAGGTAAGAAGGGGCTGGAAATCATGTCTGTTTTGGGGTATGTTTTTCTTTCCTGCTTCAGCCTGAGTTCAGTCTTTATTTCCATCCAGGTTAGAGGGGGGCCGTTCCTCATAGTGAGCGCTCTCCTTGCAATACAGCAGTGGCAGCTCCACTGTCTGCAGGCATTCTGCATTGTGGAAATGGGGCTGCAGCCATGCAATTCCCAGTTGTGTGGGAATGCGGATAGAATTACTGAACATTGTGCTTTTTCATATAAAAGCACAATGAGTGTGCAGTAAGGGAGAGGCTTATGCTGTATTACAGCTGCACGAGAATGGTAAGGGTGAATTTCACGCCTGTAAAATTGGAATTCCAGTTTCCTTGGCTGCCTTGGCAAGAATAATTTTCACGATCTTGGCCCTTTGGAGGAAAACCAAATATTCATGTTGCTACAAATAGACTCTGGTACTACCTGTGGGCTGAGAAGTCACAAAACCCTGACTCTGTTTAGGGGGTAGCACCAGAGCGTGCCCTGTGTGCGCTGCTGCCGCAAACAACGCGGAGCCCTCTGGGCCATTGGGGCTGGGGTGAGACCTGGCGTTTTACCGAGTTGCTGTAGCCATGAATGTGCGTAGGCGCCGTTTTTTACTTTGCTCTAGCGGTCGGGAATGACGTCCCGTTTCTGTGTCTTGGCCAGTTCAGGGCCCACGCTGCCACGTACTACCCGTACCTGTGTGAGATCATGCAGTTCGACCTGATCCCCGAGCTGCGGGCGGTGCTGCGCAAGTTCTTCCTGCGCATCGGGCTGGCGTTCAACATCTGCAGCGCGGGCGAGCAGGGGCGCCCCGCTGGCACCAGCTGCCCTGCTGCCAGCTCCTGGGGAGCCTGCTCCAGCGGCCTGTCCTAAAGCTGTGTCCAGAGCTGGATTGAAGTGGGACCCTGGTGCATCACCACAGGAGCAAGTAATTCTTACCACGATGACAATTGGGAACAAGGAAGATAATCCTGTTCTGATCATCCTACAGAAGTGTCAGCAGTTTTATTTAAATTATTGCTTACAGAGTCAATACAGTAGGTGTGCAGTCTCTTTGTTTCAATGCTAATCATTTGTATGATCCAGTATGTCTCTTCCAGTCTTTTATGCACTGCTCAGTCTTTGATCCCAGCTAGAGCTGATAAATCAGCTGGATATCTCCACAGACATTATGCCCCTTGGAACTAATGACTGTATTTGTGTAGCCTTGTGATGTTGGCAAGTGTTCATAATAAACTTGACTGTGGTGGCCAGTGACCAGCCGAGATCCCTCTGGGTTTTCCTTTGTGTCCTGGACCAGGCCAGGCAGGGCACTGGGCTGTTGAAGCAGACAGCCTGGAGGATATTTGGAGAAGGTTTTCCTCCTGTTTAGCAAATGATGTAATTCTTTTTTAAAATATCAGTACTGCATCTTCTGAGACTTAGTTTTATGGAAGATTTTACATCAGGAGCACCAATGTAGCATCTACTCCTTTAGCTTATTAGGCTTGAGTTAAAGGCAATTTAAGAAAATGAAAAGGCATTTCTTTTCCTTTCATATATTGGCAGATCATAGAGCATACACAGGAACATCAAAAACAAGGCTCAGAAGAAATAAACCTACCTTTTTGACCCTTGAATATAATTTAGCAGTAATGGTGATTGATTAGCAAAAAGTCCAGTCCTTAACACGACATTGCCTCCTTTTACTGCAGATCTGCAAGTTCTGATTTGTCATTTTGTGCAAATGAGTTTTGTTCTCAACTCTTAGTTCCTAGTGGCATCTAAAAACCCTGAATTTCCAAAAAACTGCTCTAGCAAAATTAAAACAAGTTCATTCACGTGCTCTAAGGTAACAACACAATTCTGTGCTTTGAAGGCTTTCTGTGAAGCAAAATGTGACATGACACCACAGCTTTGTTTGCCCAGGAGAATTTTCTTTCCTTGAAATGCATCACTTTTCTGTGACAATGTTTCTATGACAGGATGCTGTCTTGACCTTTGAAATAATTTTACATTTCAAGTTTCAAAACTTTTCTAAACCAGGAAAGTATGGCAGAATGAGAGGTTCCACTTGCTAAAATAATGCAAAGTAGTATTAACTGCTGTCCTATCCAGAGTAGCAAACTCAAAATATTAACAGTATTGAAAGAAAAAAACAAACCAACAAACAGCAACAACAACCTACTTACTTGAGTGGAACTAAGTGTATAACATTACTTTGTTTTTTGAGTTGAGTTTGCTGGTAGGATGGCCTCAGGTGAGGTTGTCTTTGGATATGCTGCTCTGAGCTGCTGGGAATGTGCTGTCTTTGGAGGAGTTTTCTTTGTCTGTTTTTGGTTGTTGTTGTTTTTGGTGTTGTTGGTTTTGTTTGTTTGGTTTGTTTTTTGTGGTCTTTTTCCCAAAGGGTTTTTATGGTGCTCCTCAATACATCAGTTTGTCCTGTGTAAGCATTGTTAGGAAAGGTTTTTCAGTCAGAAGTAGTGACAAAGCTTTCACAATTCATTTTCACTTCTTATTTTTAACCAAAGAAGAGTGGTAGTTGTGGTTCTTTGACTTTTAAATGCCCATTAGGTTAAATCTATTCAGTGCTATTTAGTAGAAGGGAGTGAATGGCTATATATGAAAATAGGAGAAGACTGAAAAATAAGGAATGCTGGTATTTAACTTGCTGCATTTGAAATATCCTTTTGTGTTGCATCTCGTGTAGCTGCTCATTCCCTGGGAATGTCACTGCATTGGGTACCACAGAAAATGAAGTATTTATTTTAATTCTATTTAAATCTGTAATAATATGCTATTAATTTTCTTCTGGTTGTAGGTAGTCCTAAGGAAAATATTTGAACCATTATTTTTCAGATTTGGAATGTGTCACTGCCTCATGGAATGTGTTCCCTCATGTCCTGTCAGACACACCTGGCCCAGCTGCATGTGTCACAGGTTTGAAAGCCCTACAGTCATGTCTTGAAAAAAGTCTCAATTTTGAGGTCTTAAATGACTTCACAGTTGCTTCATGGGCTTTCTTTAGTGTAAGGGGCAGCATTTGTAGTCTCTCTCTGCACATAGGATAAGGATATTTAATCCATGCTTCCTTTCAGCCTTTGGTCTGAGACTATTCTTCTCCTTAAGAAAAGTTTTTGTTATATTTATACCAGTTACAAACTGCTGAAGTTGGGTATGTGATATCCAACCATCCCAGGGCCTGCAGAGCATGAAGGAGAAGGGGGCCTGGGATGCAACTGCACTGTCAGAGCCCAAGCCTGTCCCATTCCTGCAGGCCTGTCCCCAGCACAGCAATAATCAAAGAACCAGGGGCTGCTCAGCTTCCTCCACAGCACTCGTGGGTTTTCCTCAGAGAGTCAGGAAGGGCCAAACCCACCTCCATCCCAGCTCAGCTCAGCCCCTGCAGTGGTGCCAGCTGGTTCCTGCATGCCAGCTCAGCTCAGCTCAGCCCCTGCAGTGGTGCCAGCTGGTTCCTGCATGCCAGCTCAGCTCAGCCCCTGCAGTGGTGCCAGCTGGTTCCTCCATCCCAGCTCAGCTCAGCCCCTGCAGTGGTGCCAGCTGGTTCCTGCTGCATGCCAGCTCAGCTCAGCCCCTGCAGTGGTGCCAGCTGGTTCCTCCATCCCAGCTCAGCTCAGCCCCTGCAGTGGTGCCAGCTGGTTCCTGCATGCCAGCTCAGCTCAGCCCCTGCAGTGGTGCCAGCTGGTTCCTCCATCCCAGCTCAGCTCAGCCCCTGCAGTGGTGCCAGCTGGTTCCTGCATGCCAGCTCAGCTCAGCCCCTGCAGTGGTGCCAGCTGGTTCCTGCATGCCAGCTCAGCTCAGCCCCTGCAGTGGTGCCAGCTGGTTCCTGCTGCATGCCAGCTCAGCTCAGCTCAGCCCCTGCAGTGGTGCCAGCTGGTTCCTGCTGCATGCCAGCTCAGCTCAGCTCAGCCCCTGCAGTGGTGCCAGCTGGTTCCTGCTGCATGCCAGCTCAGCTCAGCTCAGCCCCTGCAGTGGTGCCAGCTGGTTCCTGCATGCCAGCTCAGCTCAGCCCCTGCAGTGGTGCCAGCTGGTTCCTGCATCTCAGCTCAGCCCTCACAGCTGGCTCTGTGGAGAGCAGGACTGTGCAGTTCAGGGAGGCAGAGCAGTCAGCCCCTGGACGGGCTGTGCAGAGGGATGTGCAGCTCACCCACCTGTAATGGCAGAAATCCTGCAGACTCCATTGCTTTGTTGTTCTGAGTCATTTCAGGCCTCCCAAGGGAAGGGAGGAGGAGAGGATACTAAAGAGGAAAACCTAAACCCGCCCTTTTGTGGTGATTAAAAACTCCCTTCATGTTGCCTCTGTTGTGTCTTACCATCCAGGAAAAGGTTGTTTTTACGGCATTTTGTTATCCTTGTCTGGTACCTCACATTCTAAACTGCAAACAGAACAATCTAAACCAATGTCCACTACTACAACCAACACCCCCTCAGGTTTTAGCTCAGTCTTAATATTCAGGAAAAAGATTAAAAATAGTAACTCTGTCAAAAGTGCATCTCCCTTTAATCTGTGACTTCAGTTTATTCAGCACCTTTGTTTAAAATGTACGTTTTCACATATTTAAAATGCCTAAGTTTTAATATCTCTGTATTAAGTGCATTTACTATCAATAATTTAAAGACTATTCCTTGCCAATGGATGTATAGAGTTCTGGGAGAATACCAAAATTATATAATATGAAAAACTATGTAAAGTTTTCTACATGAAAATACAATGTACAATAGTTATAATATTCCATGCTTTAATCAAGTGATAAATCAATAAAGTTTTACGAAGTGTTCCTTTTTTGTTCAGGTGCTTTCTTAAGCGGCTCAGAAGCTTCGGCGCCACTCGGGCTTCTCTGCGGGGTTGGGGGGTTCCGGTTCGTTTTATACCGCACGCTCCGTCCTCGTCGCTGTTCCGCCGCGGGGCCAGGCCCGTTCCCTTGACAGTGCAGGCGCTCGGAGCGGGCCCCGCTCCCCCCCGGTCCCAGGACTGCAGCCGCGCTCCCCGGCCCCGCTCGCCCCCGTCCCGGGGCTCCAGCCGGGCCCCGCTCAGTCCCGGGCCCGCTCCCCCCCGTCCCAGGGCTCGGGGCGGGGCTCGGCCGCCGCGCTACGAGAGGCGCCGCGGGGCCTTGTGGGAAGAGCCCAGCCATTGGCCGCCGCCCACTGAGCGCGGCGCGGATTGGCTGCCGGCGGCGCGCCTGGGGTCGACGCGGGCGCTGATTGGCCGGACCGAAGTGGGATGTCACCGCCCCGCGCGATGCGGTCACGGAGCCGCCGCCGCGCCCTCGCCCGGCGGTTTGAATGTGAAGCGCAGCCGGAGCGCTCGGAGCCGCCGCCGCTGCCGCCGGGGGGGAACCGCCAGGTAAGGCCGGGACGCGCTGCCCTGCAGGGCCATAGGGCTGGGGCGGCCCCGTGCCCCGGCGGCATCGCGGCCGCCCGCGTGCCAACTCCGCGCTGCGCTCGGCGCTGGGCCCGCGGCGCGGCCACAGGCGCAGCGCACCATGCTGGGCCCTTCCGCCCGCCTCTCGCGGCCCGCGATTGGTCCGAGGCCGCTGGGCCTTCACAGCCCGCGCCCCTCATTGGCTGCGGCAACTGTCAGTCCGGGCTGCTGCGGGGGTGGGGGACCGAGTTAGTCTGAGGGGTCTGTGGCCGCCCGGGGTCTCGCCTGCCCCGCCGCCCCGTCCGGCCCGGCGCGGCCCGGCCCGGCCCGGCGCTCTCTGCAGGGGCCGCCGCAGGAGGCTGCCCGAGCGGAGCAGGCGCGGTCCGGCGCCGGGACGGACGGAGCCGACCCTTCCTTCGGCGGGCCGCGGGAAGGCGCGGGGCCGGTCCCCGCCGAGGAGTCGCGGGCTGCTCCGGCACGGCCTGGCCCCGCGGTTCGCGAGCGGGGGCGCGGGGCCGGTCCCGCTGCCGCCGTCCCTGGCGCTGCTGTCCCACGCCGCGCTTTGGGGAAGCGGGAAAAGCCCCCGGCGTCCTCAGAGCGCTGCCAGGACGGCTCTTCCCATGGGATCGGGCTCCTGAACGTTGTTCGGCGCTGGGAGGTGTTCGGGCAGTGCTGGCTGAGGGTTGCGCTTGTGTGAAGCTCTTCCCGGTCCGAGCCCCAGGGGCACGGCCGCGTTCTGCTTGGTTTGGGTTTCTTTCTAAATGAGCTGCATTAATTTGACTAAATTTGGTGATGTATTAAGCACACTTTATGAGTTTTCTGAGGCCTTTTCTCCAGACACATGGTACAACCCAACACAATGCATCATATCGCTCCAGCTAAAGCACCACCAATGTTTTTCGTACTGGAAAACAAACATGAAGAGCTAGAGGAAGAGAAGGAAATAAGCATGTGTAGGTAACAGGTCAAAATATGTTGGTGGGTGTAAATTGGTGAACAAGACTATGGACAAGTAAACCGGCAAAGCACAGGGGAGCATGGGAGAGAACTATTCAGGTAGATTTTTACTTCTTGCAAAATATGTTAGGATCTGATTTGCTTATTAACATTAATTTAAGAGGATACTGCTGCTGCATTTTTAATTTATATAGATGCCATAACTGACATTAAAACTGTGTCATTAAAGCTCACTACTTTTGCAAGCATGCTTATACAGAACTGTTTCTTGCACTGGTGATCAGCTCGAAACAACTCCAAAGTGGGACAGGTAAATTTCACTCAGTTGTACTAAATAGAAACTTCAGAGGGAAAATGGAAACATTTGTTTCCTCATAATCTTTCTAGGGAATGAACTGTGCTGCTGGTGGTGGGAAGGATGGGCAGGATTGATGATGATGTCCAGAGGAGCATCTCCATTAAAGCACATCCTACTGTCATTATATTGCTGTAATTTTAATTATTCCAGTGCAGGCTGTGAAGTAAACATAAGAATACGTGTGGGAGAATTACTAGAGGGGAGCAATATGGGCTTACTGCAGAGTTATTATGTAAAAAGTATTGCATTTAAATTAGCCCCCACCCTAGTCTGAACTAATTTGCCAGGAAGGATAAACTAACTGGCTTTGAACAATCTTTTGTATCTTTTTTAAAAAAAGTATTTTCTTTTGAGATTTTTCTTTTATAAGGAGGTTTTGATTTTTTGAAAAAGCTTTGACTCTTCAACACACTTTGAATTGTTTTGTGTACAATTGTGTAGGCAGGACTGTTCAGCTATTTCAGTCAGGAGCAGTTTCTGGGGCTGGCAGCAGAACAAAAGCAGAGCCAAGTTCCTGTTGTCCTGAAAGGGCAGGAGATCATCTTTTGGCTGTACCTGTTTGTGTCTGCAGGGTGTGTAAGCCTTTTCTGGACTTTGGGGTGCACAGACAGACACCAGCAGCTGCCTGTAGCTCGAGAGCTGGGATGTGTGCTGTGCCTGCTGCACCCTGCTTGGGACTGGCTCATGAGCTGCTGTCCCAAAGAGCTGCTGTTGCTGCTGTGGGGTCTGGTTTTAGATGGGTAGCTTTAGGATAGATTTTCTGATCTCTGGTTGTAACAGAACTACTTGTGGGTTTTAGGTTCTGCCAAAATGGAGCTCAGTGATGCCAATTTACAAACTTTAACTGAATATCTAAAGAAAACACTAGATCCAGATCCTGCCATAAGGCGTCCTGGTAAGTGATTCTCTTGATTGAGAACAAAAAAAGTTCTGTTTCTTTTTGTTTCTTTTTGTCTCTCCTGTCTCTGTGTAGCAAACTGCAGTGGATATTTATGCAATAACCTCTTTACAGAACTTCTCAGTATCCTTTAAAAATGAAACCCCAGAAGAAAATAATGGAGGGTAGATATAAATAGAAATAACTTTATCTGCTTTTTGTGATTTTGTTTTTCTGTATTCTTGCTCGTTTTTTTTTTTAATTTTTTTTTGCACTGTTGGTATTTAAAACAGTGCTGTTGTTCCCAACAAGTGAGGATTTACTTCTCTTGGGTTGTGGCTTTTCCAAGGGTGAGGAGGCAGTATTTCCTCATCCTGCTGGGGATCCAGAGCTGCTGTTGACAGCAGGAGCACTGAGGAGCTGGGGAGCAAAGAAGCTGTGATAACTTTTGCCAGACATGTTCCTGTGAAGCTCTGGGAAGTGTTTGTGTTGGGTATTTTAAACAGACACCTGAGGAGTCGTAGGATTCCCGTTAGAGAGAGCAGCTGGGCTTTTGCTAACCGCAGTGTGTTCCCTTGCAGCGGAAAAGTTCCTTGAATCTGTGGAAGGAAGCCAGAACTATCCACTGTTACTGTTAACACTGCTGGAGAAGTCACAGGAAAATGTCATCAAAGTTTGTGCATCTGTAACCTTCAAGAATTATATTAAAAGGAACTGGAGAATTGTAGGTATTCTAGTGAGGAAGTGTGCTAAGAACTAATTATCCTTTTAAGGTACAATAAGCAGATCCACATCCCACCCAACTCAGTGTCATCTGTGAACCTACTGAGGGAGCCCTTGATCCTCTCATCCAGATCATCAGTAAAGATATTAATCAGTACTGGCCCCAATACTGAGCCTGGGGGACCCCCATTTATGACTGATGGTATAGATAAGCATACCTTGAACTTTTGAAATTGCAAACTTTTGATTTAAGTGTGTGGAAAGATGGTAAAAGGGATGTGAGAAGGGTAGTGGTACCATCAGGTTTAAGGTATCTCCAGACTGAGTGTCTCTCTGGAGGTGCTTTTCTCTTTTAATTGCTGGATGATTTCTAGGTCTCTGAACTTCAGTGCTGCCATCACAGATAATGTGACTGTCACTGCTGTCACTGGGCTGGAGCCAACCCAGGACACTGGGACAAGCCACCTCATTATTTTATTTTTTTAGTAGCAGCTTTGCAATTTTCTACTACCTTGCACTGCTGACTGACTGGACTTGGAGCTGATTGGTGTTTTGAACTGGTTAGATAATTTAAAGTCAGTGTTAGGGGTTTGATTGTGTAACTTGCACCTTCATGTGCAGTCTCTAGAAAGGATGGCTCAAGACAGCTCACACAAAATCAGTTTGTGGGGTTGGCAGAGGTGCTGTTTGGTGTGGTGGAAGAGGAGACCTGGTTAAATGTGGGGATTTTATTGCCATGTGCACCCACCCTCACTGCTGCTCAATTGCTGACCTGAAAAGTTACCCTTAGGAAGAGAAAAAAATTTCATCAAAGTTTTACAGAAGGATATTATTTCTTTCAGCTTTTTTCAGATACTACTGTTCCAGATTCATTGAAGGCAGTGTCTCTAACAGGTTTGCTTCTTAGGTTCTTCAGCATGGTAATAGTTACATAAATCAGTATAAACAGTTGGTCTCTGAAATGCTGATCATCTCTCATTGCCTGGAGAATGCTGATATGCCCATAACTTAATTATTGTTTTCATTTTAGGTTGAGGATGAACCAAACAAAATATGTGAATCGGACAGAATAGCCATTAAAGCCAACATAGTGCCCTTGATGCTTAGCAGCCCAGAACAAATTCAAAAACAGGTAATATGTCATTCCTGGTTGTATCCATGAAACTTCAGGAATATTCTAAGCATGTCTAGAAGCTATGGTTGTTGGCAAAGCTCAGTTCCCTTACCAGTGAGCTCAACCTTATCCAAATAACTTTGAGGATATTGTTACAGGTATTTCTACCTACTTTAACATTTCTTTAATATGATTATTTTGTAATCTTATAGCTAAGTTCTAACATTAGGCAGTTAAACAGCAGTTCTAGAAGGTAAGATTGTGTAAGCTTAAGGTGAGATTTTTGTGTTTGTGGGAAAGTAGTAGATAATTTAATCCAGTGATTTTTGAATCGGACAAGAATAACCAAGATTTTCTGGGGTGGTGGCAGCATCTGGCACAACTGCTGTGTGCTGTTCTGTCAGTGAAGCTCTGTTTCTGTTGCAGTTAAGTGATGCCATCAGCATTATTGGGCGGGAAGACTTCCCTCAGAAGTGGCCAGACCTGCTGACAGAAATGGTGAATCGCTTCCAGAGCGGGGATTTCCACGTCATCAATGGGGTTCTGCGCACCGCCCACTCTCTGTTTAAAAGGTGCTGCAAGTAGGGCTGTTGGTGTGTGGATGGGAAAAGTTCTGTTCAGCTGGCAAGTTTTACTGTTAGACTTCGTTTTGGACATTTACAGAGGTCTATAGTGGTGACTTCTACATACGTCTTTTAAGTAGTTATCAAATTGTACACCTGGCAGGGTTTTGGTTCATGTTGCTTAGTTCTTGTTTACTTTACAGTATTTTTTCCAAGGTTCAGCACAAAACAAAATTCTATGTGAATTAATTTGGTAATAAATGTAAAGACTGTTCTAATTTTCATGTGTTTCTCCCTTACTTGTCAGGTACCGCCATGAATTTAAGTCAAATGAATTATGGACAGAGATCAAGCTTGTTCTTGATGCCTTTGCTTTACCCTTGACAAATCTCTTTAAGGTATTTCTTGTTGAGTCATTTATAAAACAAGTTTCACGTTCTGAATTGCTTGCTGTGGATACCTGCAATATTGAAACTCAAGAATTGTTGTTCAAAACTCTTAAAGGGGTTCAAATTCAAGGCATGAAATGAGACCTAACAAGACTGATAAGAGGATGAAAAATAACCATATTTTCTGGTTTAAAAAAAAAACGTTCCGTGACACTTTTCAATATTTTTTGTTGGTGTGGGTTTTGTACTTGACAATCTTGTGTCTTTTTGTAGGCAACTATTGAACTTTGCAGCACGCATGCCAATGATGCCAGTGCCCTGAAGGTTCTCTTTTCTTCTCTCATTCTAATTGCCAAGCTGTTCTACAGTTTAAATTTTCAGGTGAGTCTCCTTGTTCTTGGGATAGTTTTGCTTTGTTCTGAGGAAGCTGGTACTATAGAAATTGTTTGAGGCAGCCTTTAAGGCCATGCTTTATGGCAAAAAGAAAAATTACCAGTGCATCTGCTGAAGTAAAAGCACAGTAAGGAAGGGTTATTTAAGACATTAGCTTGGGCCTTTGTAAGTAAAAGTTCAAGAGAGTGTGAGCTGGCACTTCTTCAGGGAGGTGTTGTAGGGGGCCTCTGAGTAGGAGCTGGGAAAGGCAGGAGTCCAGTGCCCCTTTATAAATGTGCTTTGCTGGCAGGAGCTGGTGGAGTAGGTGGAGTCCATTGTGTGTCGTTCTGTGGCACTGTGGGAGCCCTAATTCTGGGAGCACTGTGGGTTCTCTGGGTTTGAAATCTGGTCTACATTTTGGACATTACTAAGTGTGCTCTGTGGGAAATGGTAAAGCTCCCTTGCTGAGGTGACATTTATTTAGTGTCTCAACATGAACACAAGTCTGTGAAATGTGATTGTGCCTGGATTCCTTGGGCTGCTCCTCCATAGGGGGCAGAAGAATCAGCTGGAGTTAAAAAAGACTTATGCTCTCTTGTTCTGAAAGTGAGAGGTGGTGAGGCTCATTCATTATAAAAATGTGAGCTCTTTAGAGTCTAAGCAAGTAGTTTATTTGGAACTAGTTGTACTCCAGGGCTCTGCCAGAACAGTTTTTGTTTGGGAGGAGGGAGGGGCACTTTTTCAATTTGAAGTTTGTTTTCCACAGGTTACTGTCTCTCAGTAGATTTTTATAAAGTGAATGCACTAGTTCCAGTGTAGGTATGTTATCTAAGCAGTGCAGCCAGAAATTAAAATGTAGATTTTAATTTCTGCTTTTCTTTCACAGGATCTTCCTGAGTTTTTTGAAGATAACATGGAAACATGGATGACAAACTTTCATAGCCTTTTAACTTTAGATAATAAACTCTTGCAGACTGATGTAAGTACTGCGTAAACCACCTGATTTGCATCTGTAGGGGAGAGGGTGGATTGACAACTTAGGTCTAATTCTGAGCAATGCAGTGTTTTTTTGTGGGGCAAATAAAGGAGTGGAATGACTGCAAGAAAATGGAGCTTGGAGAAGTTGCTCTGCTGTCTAAGGAATGTGAGGTTCAGTTCTTCAGGCTGTATGACAGTTACAGGTATACCCAGCTGTGCACAGAAATCAAATTACCAATACTCATCACTGAGTTGATTCTTTCAACAGCTGCTGTAGTGACCTGACCATTAGCATCATAGGGCTCAGGTTTTCTGTATCTGTCAGCAGGTTCTAGAAAACAGGGTATCTTAAAGAACTTGAAACAATTGAACACAGAGGGCAGGGCATCTCTTCAGTACTTGAGTATTTGCTGTCTCGGTCTAGTTAAAGAATCAGTAATTTCACTGGTGAAAGCTGATACCAGGTCAGCAAAGCTCCAGTTGTTTTTGTGCATGTTTTCTGCATTTTAAGTGGTGATGTCTTCCGTCATCACATCATCACAGCACAATAGTTTGCCACTTGATGGAGCCAAAACAACTCTTGACAACACATAGGGAGGCATATTAAGTGTATGTTGTGCTCTAGTTACTTTGCTGCTCTTTTGTCTTGTGTCTGTGGGCTGCTCCCAGCACAAGCACTGGTGCAGCTGAACTGGGACAGGCAGTAAAGCTGAAAAGTGGGGGTGGAAGGAAGAGGGGCAGACAGAATTGAGGTGGTATTTGGTTGAGTTGTTTTTTTTTAATTCCAGTTCAATTTCCCAGTTCACATTGTAGCTCCATGAACATCTGTGATCTGGGGAAAGGGAAGGAACTTCTACAGCTACTCCAATTAAAGAATCATGATGTAGTGGCTTCTAAGTGTATTTTTCATTGCCTTGTGTTGTCTTTTTTGTATTACATTTGTAAATTAATTATGTGTGAATTATTGTGTCTGTTTTCAAGTACACAGTACCTGATATGAAATGTAGGTATGATTTCTAACTTGAAAAACAGTTTGGGTGCAGATCAGCAAAATACAGTCGTTCTAGAGACAATGGGAGAGATTGATTTCTTTCACCTGTTTAGGACATGGTAAAACGGTGATGTAAATATTTAATGTAAATACATTGATATTTCTAATGTTTAAGTAGTGTTGAGGTTTGGATGTTTAAGTTCTTAGTTTTGTTTTATGTGAGGATGAAGAGGAAGCTGGATTGCTGGAGCTCTTGAAATCACAAATTTGTGATAATGCTGCTTTATACGCTCAAAAATATGATGAAGAATTCCAGCCCTACCTGCCACGTTTTGTAACAGCAATCTGGAATCTGTTAGTCACAACCGGCCAGGAAGTGAAGTATGACTTGGTGAGTTGCTAAAATCTGATCTTGTCAAGTTTTCTAATAAATCATAAATGGATCAGTTGTGCTAAAGTTTTACCCTCTGTTTGTGGTGCTGTAGCTGGTCAGTAACGCCATCCAGTTTCTGACCTCCGTTTGTGAGAGACCACATTACAAGCATCTGTTTGAAGACCAGAATACACTGACAAGCATCTGTGAAAAAGTTATTGTTCCCAATATGGAATTTAGAGGTAAATTTTTGAGACTTAAATTTTGAAAAACATAACAAAAATCTAACTAATAATCATGACGTGTTGCTTTGCAGGACTAAGAATTGAGGATTCCCTCTTGTGTACCTTAGTGCTAGATTCAAACCCAAGTTTCTGCAGCAGATTGCTGTCCTGTGGGCTTTGTAGAGTTGTATGAATATACCTAACTTTTCATGTTGAAATCCCAGTGGAGGAAGTCTAGGTCATGTGACACCAATAAATTTCTACAATTAAAGTGAGTATCTGAGTAATTCGAAGAGCCTAAATAGGCAGGAATGCAGGAATATCAGGCCTACCAAGTGTTTAGTTCTCCAGGTTTTGATGATCATACTGATCCTATATTTAAAATGCAGTGAAAATATATTGCAGTGATAAGAAGCTTCTCTCTCTTAAGTCTATCACTCTGAAAGCCTCTTCAAATACACCTAGTGTTGAATTTGTGTTGAGGTTTTTCTTAGAATCAATACATCAGCCCATGAGTGTGAAAGATTAATTTGTGGGACAGAAGCTAAACAGACTAATCTGACTGGATATTTCTCGTTAATTAATATTAATGTTATAGAAAGGTCCTTGGAAAAAATAGCAAGTTGATAACGATAAACCGTTTTACTATAAAAACCAGAGACTTCACTACTTCAACTTCCATGTATTTTGTATTTTCAGCGGCTGATGAAGAAGCATTTGAAGATAATTCTGAAGAGTATATAAGAAGGGATTTGGAAGGATCTGGTAATCCACAGATTTATACTAAGAATACTTGGTCTTTAAATATAGCTCTAAAGAGCTGAAGCAATTTACTGAAGCTCTTATAACTTCATTTTGAAATTGAGAAGGTTTCCATACACCACCCCCAGCTGGATTTTATCCAGTCTGTGATCAAGCCTACTGTCAGGATAAGTTTGTCACAGTGTCTTTCTGGTTTGAATGATGTTTTTATAGGGCTTTTTCCTTAATTGGATTGGTATGTCTTCTGCACTGCCCACATTCTCATTTCAGCAAGGACAGCCTATAAATCAATGCTGAGTAGTAGCCAGTTGTGCATTTAGTTCCTGTGTGCGGAGTTTGAAGTAACAGAGAGAGACTCTTGATGTTGAGGCTGAAATTCTGCCTGGGGTTGCACACAAACTGTGCTCGGGCCAGCTGGCCAGCAGCCAGGCTGGGATGTGGCATGTGTTCAGAGCAGTGCCTGCCCTGGGACTCGGCTGTGCCAGCCCAGCTGCTGGAATGCTGGGCAGGCTGTGCCCTGCAGCCAGGCCAGAGCCCGAGGGAGCCAAAGCTGGCTCTGTGTGACAGGGCTGTGCCACCTGTACTTCACTGACAGACACATTGGGATTGATGGCATTTTGGAACAGATTGAAGAGATTACTACTGTATGTGTGTAGTGGAGGAGAAAATTGGAGGAAACATTTTTGAACTTTTTTCAAAAAAACATCATTCTTATCCAGGATTGGCTGCATTTTGGGTATTTGTGAAGTTTTTTACCAAAATGTACTATCAGGCGTGCTGGGCCAGTAGCTGGCTTGTGCTCCAGCCTGCTGCAGTCTGGTGGGGACGAGAGAAGGAGGGGTGAAAGTGAGAAGACTCATGGATAAAGACAGTTCAAGTGAAAGAACGAGTAAGGAAAGGGGAGAGAAGTTAGTGGCTCACCATTGCCCACAGGCAGACTCTTGCCCAGCCTGTCCCTGAGCAATGGCTGCTTCCCCAGAGCTGCCCCCCTCGGTTTTTATTGTTGAACGTGTCACACAGCTTGGAATGTCCTGCTGGTCAGTTTGAATTAGCTGCCCAGCCTGTCCCCTCCCAGCTCCTTGCCTGCCCCAAACTACTTGCTGGGAAGGCAGAGCAGGAGGAGGGTGAAGCCCTGACACTGTGACAGTGCTCTTCAGCAGCAGCCAAACCCTGGGTGTTTGCAGCAGCTCCAGTCATGGGTACAAACACAGCACCAAATGGGCCACTGGGGCAAAAATGAGCTTCCTCCCAGCCAGAGCCAGTCCCTTTGGGTGCATAATGTCCAGGCAGTACCAGCCCCCCTGCATGCCTGCTGCCCCTGCTCAGGGCCAGGTGTCCCTTCTCCTTGGTGTACAAGTAGTCCAGTTGTGACAGTAAATAAAGGCCTTAGCCGTGTTCTCACACAGCAGTGTGGAGGGTTGCAATAATTAACATGGGGTGTGGCTGTAACTTGAGAAACTGTTACTGTTTTGATTATTTTGTTTATTAATATGAAAAGCTGCTTTCTTGTATCCTAAGAATCTTTGGTTCTCATGCAGATATTGACACCAGGCGCAGAGCAGCTTGTGATCTGGTCAGAGGCTTGTGCAAATTTTTTGAAGGACCTGTAACAGGGATTTTTTCTGGATATGTTAATTCTATGCTGCAAGAGTATGCAAAGAATCCATCTGTTAACTGGAAGCACAAAGATGCAGCTATTTACCTTGTAACATCTTTGGCATCCAAAGCTCAGACACAGAAGGTACTTGTACATTTTATTCATTGCAGCCTGGCTGTGTTCAGCTGTTACAGTGCAGGTGAGGCTGCTTCAGAAAGGGAGTGACTGTGTGTGCAGTAGTTCATGTTGGTGACATGAAAGCTGCCCTTTGAGTGATCCTATCACAGCTGGTGCCATCTGACCTTCAGGTAGATGGGGCACAGTGTGGCCCTTGGCTGGCCTCTCTGACATGTGGGATCCTGCAGACAAACAAAACTGCCTCAGCTCTGGAGCCTCTGAGCAGTCCTGGGGCTCTCTGGAAGCCGTGGAAGACAATAGAGCTGTACGGAAGGTGATGGGATGTGTTAAGCACTCTAAAAGGAATTTAAAGGACTCTTGGAGTTCTTGATATTTCCCAATATTTCCTGCTACTTGAATGTTGGATTTGTGAATGACACATGAATGCTGATGGTGGCTGGAAATGGATCTCATTTGCTGACAGGGTGGAGACACTGAAGAAGCACAGCTGGGCTAACCTGTGTTTGGAAACAGGAGCATTGTATCCAATGTCCTATGGAACAAGTTTGGATGTACTACTAGATATTTTAAATGCTGTTGCAGTTCAAATCTCAGTGTCTTTACAAGACAGATTTGAGGCAAACATAGTAAAATATGTATATCATTTAATGCAATTTTGTTGAAGGTTCTCAGCAAATTTTGCTGAAGCCATGCCCAGCAGTTGTTAGTGATCTGTAACAGGAACCAGTCTGGTAGCACTTGGGAAACTACAAAGTTTGTGTCTTTTTCTATGCTGTTTAATGGCAAATATGGACTAATTTAGAGCACTACATCGAAAAGTCTCCATCTAAAAATCCTGGTTTAAAAAGAGGTTGCATTTTTTGTAAGAGAAAACTAATAGTAATTTGTTTCAATTAGTAAGAAAACTAGCAGCTCATATGTCAGCATATCAGTATAAAAGTTGTTTTTTACTTCTTCCAGCATGGCATAACACAGGCCAATGAACTTGTTAATCTGACAGAATTCTTTGTGAATCACATTCAACCTGACTTAAAGTCTGCTACTGGTAAGTTAATGTTAATTTTGGTAGAGTATTGTTGTGATGTATCATAACCTTGACAGTGACCATTGTTTGTGAAGTCTCAAGCATTCCTTTATCAGCAGAATCTCTGAGATGGGCTCCCAACACCTGGCACAGAGTAATTCATTTTTGTTTGGCCAGCAGTGAAGGAGCTCTTGGAGCAAGGTGGATTGCCACCTTACCAGCTGCTCTCTGCAGGATCAGGGCGTGCACACATGGTTGCTGTCAGCTGCATGCTTAAACTTGTTGAATCAAAGTAATTTGATTTCTGTATTTGAGACCTTATGATAAACTTCTGTGCTCTACAAAACCCCAAGAAGTTAGAATACTGAGACCCTATTGATGAGGTTGTGGATGTCTAGATTTAAACCATGTGGCTTATGTTCCACTTTAACAATTACCTTACTGCAGCTGAAGCATAGTGGGTTGTCTCAAAAAGTGTAATTGAAGGCTGCTGAAATTGGAACCAGAAGATGAATTTCATCTGAGCTGGACTGTACTTTTAATGGTACTGGGATGTGATTTGTACCTAAAACTGATATTCTAAGAAATGTAGAAAAACATTGTATTATTTTCTACGGGGGAAAATTACTCTGTAGTGTCAAGTGTCACTTGTATCTATAGTACATGTTCAGTAATCACATTTGTATGAGGAGTATCAACGAAGTTTGCATATTTTTCTATTTCAGTGAATGAATTCCCTGTGCTAAAAGCAGATGGTATCAAATATATCATGATTTTTAGAAACCAAGTAAGTTTTTCTTTCACTCTTATGGAAAAACATATTGTAGGTTGTTACTTTATACTTGCCAAGCCTAATTTATCACACTTGGCCATATGCTAACTCAACAGGTGTTTGATAGTCATATACAGCACTTCATGCTGAATTTTTAGTTTAGAAAGTAAATGATATTGTTATAAATACCCAGTTAACATGTAGTCTATATGCTGTCCATATGCTATGGGAACACTGAATATCTTAGCTGCTTAATTCTGTGACACACTCAGACGTTTCCAAGTCAGTGTTAGTCCAAATACCCTTGATTGCTTGTGTCTTTGCAGTAGTTGTTACAGAGTACAGCAGTTTTGTCCTTAACCTTTTCTGATTCATGAGATAGGCTGAGAAAATGTGTTGCATACTATTCTAAATTCTGGATTACCTTTATTAATTTCTTATGAAATATATGTGATACTGTTTTTTTTAAACCTTGATATTTTTAATTACCTATTAAGACAAAGTAAAATGGAAAGGGAAATATACATTAGGGTTGTCTGCACTTACTTCTAATCCAATGTAGCAGTGATGTTCAGGGGCAGTGTATGAGCTGTGACAGAAGTAGGTACCTCGTGGTTGTCAAGATGTGAAGGAGCAGCAGGAGGAGCCTCCCAGGATGCCTCCCTCTGCCAAGCTCTGTGTGTCACTGATGAGCTTGGCTGTGCTCTAGAGCTGAACCATCTGTATTTTTTAACATACTTATGATTTGTTGCTATACTTTTGTAGGTACCAAAAGAACAACTGCTGGTGTCTATTCCCCTCTTAATCAATCATCTCCAAGCAGAAAGTATTGTGGTCCATACCTATGCAGCCCATGCTCTTGAAAGACTGTTTACCATGAGAGGGACAAATAATGCTACGCTGTAAGTTTCCAAGCAGAAATTAATTCGTTGCTAATAGGTTTTGCATATTAAGGATGAGAAATACCTGTAGGGCGTCCTTTGAGTCATATACTGTGGTACTGTATAAGGCCTGAAGTTTGTGACTCTCATCATTAAAGAGCTGTGTTTCATTTAACAGCATTACAGCTGCAGAGATGGCACCGTTTGTAGAAGTGCTGTTAACAAACCTTTTCAAAGCTCTGACACTTCCTGGCTCATCTGAAAATGAATACATTATGAAAGGTAAGTGCCTAATGAGTCCTGCAATATAAGAATAACTTGGTTACTTGAGGTGAAGGCTTACAGTTACAGATTCCTGACATTTTTATTTGCAAAACGGTAAGTTGTTTTTTTTTTAATGCAAATATGTTGAGGAGTCTGCAGTTACTTAATCAGGCTGTGTCAAGTCATCTTCAACTAAACTTAGGGTACCAAAGAGAAACACTAAACATAATGGTACTAAGTTGTTTCTCACCTGGTAGCCTTGTAGTCAGGACAGCTCCCTGGACAGTGTCAGGGGAAGATCTGGTCAGGGGGGGACATGTGGTCATGGCTAGTGAAAGGATAGATGTGATCATGGCTAAGGAGATTCTGAGATCTGAGACTTGCCCAGGACAAGTGATGGCCTCTGTAAAGTTACTTGATCTGCTATGTTCATGTCTAGAATGAGAATAAGGAGGGTTTGTGTCATGCTTTGTCACAATTATAGATTGAATGTTCTTGCAGCGAGTGCTCTTTGTTCTGTACCTAATTTCTTGGGATCCTATTTTAACAGTAAAAGGTAAAGGATTTAGGCATATGTTGAGTGGCAGTGTATTTTGTCTTCAGAAGCTAAAATTTTCCATTTATTTGCAGCCATCATGAGGAGTTTTTCTCTGCTGCAGGAATCCATAATTCCATACATCCCTTCTGTCATCACCCAGCTCACACAGAAACTGCTGGCTGTCAGTAAGGTAAAGAAGCAGAGCAAAAGGGTCACCTTTTACCTTTTACCTTTTAGAGCAGTCTTGCTGAGGACTTACGTCCTGTTGGTGGTGTTCTGTTAGAGTACTCAAAATAGTTCAGTATTTTCTGATGCAACTGATTTGAAACAGCATTCCAGTGAGGTACTGACTTCCTTTTAGAACATATTCTCAGATCATTCTTCCTGCTCTCATCTGAAATTTAGAAGCAGCATATGAAGAGCAGCATACAGCTCTTTCTGTAATGCTAGTTTGTTGTAGTATAAATGCTTGCTTGTGCAGAGGCCACCAGTACAATAATTGGTTTTCTCACAACTCCTGTATTCTTTGCCCATGAAACTTCTGAAGCTAATAATAATTGGCATTGAAATGTGGGATTGAATTAAATAAATTGCCCTTCTGCTTTTGGTGGGTAAAATTCTCTTAGTTTTTTATTTAGACTTGTCAAACTCTTAACCATTGACAATAGGGAATACCTTAGAATACCTTCATTGATTATCTAGAAAACTACTCTGTACAGTTTAAACTGAGATGCAGGTTATAAGGAGTATTCAATAGGGAATTGACTGGACACTTGAAAGATGGGAAAATAATCTTTTTATGGTTTTTGTTCTGTGGTATTTTAACTGTTTGGTAGTTTATATAGAGCTTCTGAAAAACACTTGCTACAAAAAAACCCTCTTCTTTATGGAATTAATTTCATGAGCAACTTATGTATATTAATGCATAAGTTACAAGCATCCCTACTTCAAAATGCTACTTTATTTTGTCCTCAGTTGAAAAATATATATTTAGCGAAATAAGTGACTTGTCTGCAAGTTTGGGTTGATTTATCTGTTTATAACTTGTTTTCAGAATCCCAGCAAGCCTCACTTTAACCATTACATGTTTGAGTCAATCTGCCTGTCGATAAGGATAACGTGCAAGGCAAACCCAGAGGCAGTGGGAAGCTTTGAGGAGGCTTTGTTCCTGGTGTTCACAGAGATCCTGCAGAATGATGTGCAAGGTAAGCACAGTCACTGAGTGCCTGTGCTCTCTCCACTGGGGTTGGCTTCTGGGATTTACCTTATGGCAGGCCTTTTGTAGCACAGGAAATTCAAGGGGAGAAACAGTATTTTCACAGTCTGAAAGTGTTTTGATTGTTCCGTAGGGTACATCAACAGCATTCACTTATTTTAAATTGCATTCTTAAAATATCTAGCAATCACTACTCCAAAGCCTCTTAATATTATTCTTAATTCTATTGCCTTTCTTCTAGTAGTTTGTTTTTTATGTTCTGGAACATTACCGGGTAGAGGAAATAGAAAGTGTATAGAGGCAATGCTTGCTAATTTTTGGAATAATTACATTTGGGAAGGTATGTTTCTTCAGAGTTTTATTTATTGAAATCTTAGTGATAATATCAAAATTGTGGGTTCAATCCATAGATATGTGGTTTCTGGGAACTGACAGTGACCATGTTGTCTGACTTTGTAAATGTCATCATTTCTCTTCCAGAGTTCATTCCCTATGTGTTCCAAGTGATGTCACTACTTCTAGAAATGCATAAAAATGAAATCCCATCATCTTATATGGCATTGTTTCCCCATCTGCTCCAGCCAGTTCTCTGGGAAAGGACAGGAAACATTCCCCCTCTGGTCAGGCTCCTGCAGGCGTACCTGGAGCGGGGCGCCAGCACCATCGCCAGCGCTGCCGCCGACAAAATCGTGAGTTCTGGGGCAGTCACTGCTGGGCCTGCAGACAGGGTGATCCACATTGTCAGCAACTCCAGCAAGCAGCTGCATTTGTGCAGAGTTGTGTCTTCCTTGGCCTGAACCATAAAAACTGAATCCTGGCTTAGGTTATGAAGGCTTTTGCCTTGGTGTATGCCTTAAATGGTAATGGTCAATTTTCTGGTAGGGTCACATATGAAGAGTTGTGGTCTAATGATTTTATATTTGCTTTTCTTGCAGCCTGGATTGTTAGGTGTGTTCCAGAAGTTGATTGCCTCTAAAGCTAATGATCATCAAGGGTTCTATCTTCTAAACAGTATCATTGAGCATATGCCTCCGTGAGTATGAGCTGATATTACATTTAAAGCTAACTTCTGTAGACTTTAATTATGAAGTGTATGAACATGCCAAATGCTGATTTTTAACAACTGAAAAATCACATTTTTCAGTCAGATAGATTTGAACAGTTCTATATATGTTTTCTGTGAAGTGACATTAGTAAAATCCCAGTGTGAATTGAATAACTATCCTTTTAAATTTCCAGTGAATCAGTTGACCAGTACAGGAAACAGATCTTCATTCTGCTATTCCAAAGACTTCAAAATTCCAAAACAACAAAGTTTATCAAAAGTAAGTTCCTTGCTGTGTGGGAAGCTGTGGTGGCAGCAGCAGTTCAGAGGTGCAGCTGTGCCCTGTCGTGTCCTGCAGACACGGGGGGACAGCGCTGACTCCTGGCACTTGTGCAAATTATTTGTTATCAGGAGGGGTGTATGGGGCAGTGAGGGAATGGAATTAAAATAATGAACAAGACTTGGGTATTTCTCTTCCTTTCCTAGTGTATGGTGTCATTATTGAAAATGTCTCCATTTAGTCTCCAACCAACAGCAGCAGACTTTCCCTCTCCTGCAGCACAGCAATACTGCCCACACGTCCTGTAGTCACCTGTAGTTGTGTGTTAGTGCTGTGAAATATTCCATGCTTGTGTCATTTTGGCTTTAGTGTGACTAAATTTATTGATAAAGTTTTATGCTAAACTGGCAAAGCTGTGACAGATAATTGCAATACATATTCTGGTTATTCATGCTGTCACAAGAAGATTGTCATAGTTAATAAATTATTTTCATGATGCTATTGCTACCCAAATTATGCAGTGTTCATTACTTAGCCCTTTAAAATCTGGTTAATGCCATCTGATAGGAACAAGAACAATAAATTTGCTTATAATGGTCTTCCACAAATAAAGCTGAAGTGGTGCTTTTAATATACTGCACCCTGTGCAAAGGGGCTCATACCTCACCTCAGGGTCTGCATTGTGTGAAGTTTTCTGCTAAAAGTAAAGTTTTTGGAAGAGTTTCTTTTGTTCCTGATCTGAAAAAAAAATTGCAAATGGCTTTTCTAACGCCTTTTTATAACTGCTATAAGGGGAAAAAGGAATAACTCTTGTCTCGTTGTACCACCTTGTTTTTGTGTTGTGATATGTAAACAGCTGAGTTTTTACACAAATTTCAAGGCAGCAAGTTCACGTACTTCACTTAAACTGAACACCTATAAAGACTGCCATTTCTATCCCCTTGAAAAACCTGGAATGTATTTTGCTGCTGACTCTAGAACTATTCTTTTGTTTTCACATTAAGTTTTACTTTGTCTTTTTTCTTGTTACAGGTTTCCTTGTCTTCATTAACTTGTATTGTGTAAGATATGGGGCATTAGCTCTGCAAGAAATATTTGACAGCATACAGCCAAAGTTAGTATGTTTTGTTTGTTTGGGTTATATTTAATACGGCTGTGTTATTTTTGTCTCTTGAAGTAAGAAAGAGTTGTCTGTTTAGCTAGACTATCAGACTACATTTATCACTAATTTGAGTGGCCAAATGTTTCTCTTAATGTGGTTCATTTATTTGTCTAGAAAGTCGTCTTTTTTCTGAATTTCTGACCACAGTTCCTCACTGGTAGTTCAGTGAAGTTACTAATTTAAGAAGGTTATAAAAAGAAAAGATTGATGTTTTTAGTTGTTATCATTTGTGAAAAAGTTTATATGTGCAAATGTCTACTGCAACAGGGCAGCATCTTAACAAATTATCTGGTTGTTTCTATTCCCTAGTGATCATGTTGTTTCTGATTCTCTTTTGTCACCATAAGGCTGATGAGGCTTTCTAATACTTTTTCTCTCAATGACACCATAGGATGTTTGGAATGGTGTTGGAGAAAATTATAATTCCTGAAATCCAGAAAGTGTCTGGACAAGTTGAAAAGAAAATCTGTGCTGTTGGCATTACAAAAATATTAACAGAATGTCCTCCCATGATGGACACAGAGTACACCAAACTGTGGTAGGTACCACACTTCTTCAGGATGTGCTAGGGAGGCTGTTGGAGTTACTGAAAATGGGAGCTCAGACCAAAATACATCCTTGTAGGAAACTCCTTGGTGATCTCCTCAGACCCACAAGGCTGTTTTAGGCCTTTCATCCTGCTTCTGTTTCTCAGCAAATGAAACTGTATTTTCAGAGAGGATGACAGAGCTGGTTTGAGATGTTTTTGATGGAGATAGCACAGATTTGGCTAGCTGGACCTGCATTTAGGGAAATACACTGCTTTCCTCCAGCTTGTATTCTTTCTGAAAAGCTAGGCCCAGTGTTGACTTACAGCTCTTCTAGTCAGGGGACCTGAGCATATTTATACCCTGGCAGAGAAACTGTAAGATCTTAGCTTGAGAGTGGAATTCTGGGGAAAGCCAGCAGGGAAGTTTGATTGTCAAGCAGTGCAGCAGTCCAGCATGCCTGGTAGTTTGAATTTGATGACAATCACTGGATCCCAGACTAGATCCCCGAACTAGAACTTTGTTTTTAATATGCTTAGAGGAAAGTTGTGATCTGGAAAATCATTGCTCTTTTCAGGTATGTTTCATGACAGTTTGAGCTGATAAATACATACATTGCTCATGCTGTTGATAGGAGTACCCACATTATGCCTGTAAAATATTCAGACCCACAGTTCTTCTGGTCCAGCACACCTTGGGCATTTACAATTTCAGTAGCCAATCAAGTACCTGCAAAGGCTAAATTATAAAGGGTTCCAAATAACTTGAGCCTGTCCTAACACATTCTAAGCACTCCCCTCTTTGCTCCCAGGATTCCTTTGCTGCAGGCCCTCATTGGCCTCTTTGAGCTGCCTGAGGATGACACGATCCCTGACGAGGAACACTTCATTGACATAGAAGATACTCCAGGCTATCAGACTGCATTCTCCCAGCTGGCCTTTGCTGGGAAGAAAGAACACGATCCTGTAGGTCAAATGGTGAACAACCCTAGAATCCATCTGGCACAGTCTCTGCACAAACTCTCTACAGCATGCCCAGGCAGGGTAGGTGACTTGTGCACTTGCATGCTGATGCTGCATTGTGCACAGAGGAAATGCCTTTGTGAGAATGGGGCTGTTTGCTGATGTTTGATAATCAGCAAAATGAAGTAGGTCAGAACTAGAATGCAAGGTCGTGTCTGTGTTTTATTCTTCATTGGAATATAGATTTTGTAAGATTTTTCCTTAGGAGCCTTAGAAAGGCTTTATTTTCACAGCACATGATTTTGCAATGAGCTTAGATGTGCCATTTTTAAAAAGAAAATGTACACACTTGATGGTCTATAACTCATATGTGTCTTGAGTTTGATTGGTTGCATGCACTTGTCGAATTCAGGCAGCTCATTTAAAATTAGACAAGGTGAGTGTACAGTTAACTCTTTTAGCCCACAGCATGTTTGTTTTCCCTGAGATTTTGGTAAGTGGAGACTGCCTGCTGCTTTGCCCGTGGGTGACTGCTGCTCTGTGTCTGGCTTTGTACTGCGGGTGAGGGCAGCTGGGGTTCATGTGTCACTCACTGACACCTCTGCTCCCCTGTGCCTCAGGTTCTGTCCATGCTGAGCACCAGCCTGAACGCAGAAGCATTGCAGTATCTCCAAGGATACCTCCAGGCTGCCAGCGTCAGTCTGCTCTGAGCTGCAGAGACTCCACAAGCAAGATCAAAAGCTGGTTTGTTATGCAGAAGGTTGACACTGACTTTTTTTATAGCAGAGCTCAGACAAAATGAAAAAGCTGCTTGAAATTGTATTGCAGATTCCATCTTGTAAAAGATAGGTGTGGTTTTAAGCTGAAGGTGAAGAATTTGATGGTTTGTGTACTCATAGATAAAGGTGGCTAACTTCCATTCCCAGTTTAATTTCAAAGGGAATAATCATAGCAGTTTGGTATGGGATTGATTTGAAATCTGCATCTGCAGTGTTTGGATAATATTTGGAAATGTGTGGAGAGCCCTGGCTGTAGAAACTCACTTCAGTCACTAAAATTCCTTTTCATTTTAATGTTGTCCTTTGTATTTCTTTTGTCTTTCCTTAAACTTTATCTGAATTGTGAATAAATAAGAAGTACTTGTTTAAAATGCCTGTCACTGTGGTCTTACTGTTTCAGAAGAATATAATTGTTTTAAAAAAAGATGTTTTACACTTAGAATAGAATATGAAATAGTGGGACTGTGAGGGTTTTTCTTTACATAATAATTTAGGTGCATTGTAGGATCATACAGAGCAAATCTAGAACTTCAGGAGAAGAGCAGAGCTGCTGTCACTCTGGCTGCTCACAGCAGGCACAGGCCTTCTAGAACGGGTCCTGTCAGTGCCAGGCACCGAGGGCAGGTGTCTTCCCTGGGAGCAGGGATCAGGCTCCAGGTGGGGTTTTCCTGCTCTGTTGAAGCTGAAGCAGTGGCCTTGGAGGTGGGTCTGAGTCGGGTGTTCTCCTCATCAAGGCACTGATGAGGCCTGGGGCCATCGGGCACGCTCGTGGCTCTTGGAGTGAGCCGCTAATGCCTGAGCCTGTGTGTTCTCAGGGGGCACCTGGCTGCAGGCCGGGCTTTGGGAGGCACAGCTCGAGTCCCGGAGTGCCCCTGCCAGCTGTGTGCAGCTGTGGGCGCTGCAGGTGCGCTCCTGCCAGCTGTGTGCAGCCGTGGGTGCTGCAGGTGCGCTCCTGCCAGCTGTGTGCAGCTGTGCACCCGGGTGTGCTCTGCCAGCTGTGTGCAGCTGTGCCGCCGGGGCTGGAGCCTGCTGGGCCACGTCTGTCCACGGGCTCCGGCAGCTCTACCAAGACTGCTTGGGATTACTTGTGGGTCTCTGCCACTCGTGGTTTGAAATGTGAGGTTTTGGTTAAATGCTCATCCGTGGGTGCGTTGGTGGCATCCGCGCTCCCTCCTGCGCTGGCCCCGCTGGGTGGCCGCTCCGGTAGCGGCTGCGCCCGCTCGCCTCACGTTTCTTTTTCCAGAAGGCACAGATGCGAGGAGAACAAAGTCTGATGGAGCGCGGCCGCTCTCCGTGCGGGCACCGGGCTGGGCGGGGCGGGGCCGGAACGGACGGGGCATTGCCGGAAGCGACGGCGGACGCAGCGGCACGGCTCGACCCCGGCCCCGCGCAGGGCACGCCGGGAGTTGTAGTTTCTCGCTCTGCAGCTCGCGCGAAGCACGCTGGGACTCGTAGTCTCCGCGGAGGAGGCGGTGCTCCCGGCAGGACTGCGCGTCCATTGGCCAGAAGCGCGGTGAGGGGCGGGGTCTCTGGGGGCTCGCTCGCTGCCGATTGGCTGTACGGAGGCCCGGCCCTCGGCGCGGTGCCGTCAGTTCCGGCGGGCCGCACCGCCCCGCTCATTCTCTTTGGTGTTTGCCCTGTGCCGCCCCGCCGGTCCCGCCCGGCCCATGGACTGAGCGACCCCCGCCCGCCCCGGCCCGGAGCCGAGCCCAGCGCAGGTGAGGGGGCGCGGGCGGCCCGGGCCTGGCGGGGCCAAGGGCGGGGGGCGGCGGGGCCTGGCGGGCCCGCTCCGGGCCGGAGCCGGGGCCGGGGCCGGGGCCGTGGGGAGGGGGCGGCCCGGAACCCCCTGCGCGTTCGGGGCTCGCCCCGTGCCCATTCCCGGCCCGGGGCTCGTCCCGGGGCTGTGCCCGCTCCTGCGGGGCCGGGAGACCGCCCCGGCGGGGAGCGGGGACCGGACCGCGATGGGCCCGGCACTGGCGCCCGCGGCCCCGACCTGCGGGGAAGTGTCGGGGCTGACGGCGCTGCCGCCGCCCCGGGCGGGCCGTGACAGCGGCGCTCCGCGCCTCCCGCAGCGGTGGCAGCGCGCCCGGGGGCGGGGGTACTCGCTGCCCCCTGCCCGCCGTCCCCGGGGCGCAGCGGCGGCTCCCGGCGCAGGGGCCGGGGCAGCGGAGCCCGTTCGGCTGCCGGGCCCCGGGACGCGGCTGCGGCCGTGCCCGCCGAGCGCCCAGAGCCCGGCATCCTCCCGGGCCGAGGCGGCGGTACCGAAGTGCCGAGCCAGCCGGCCGGGACCGCCGCCGGGACAGCGCCAGCCCCTCCCGGCGCGGCTGAGCGGGCAGCCCCGGCTTTCCCCTCGCTCCCACCGGGGATGGCGGCCGGCGCTCTCCAGGGTCACTTCTCCCTGTTTTTCCCGGGGTGTAAAGCAACAAGTCCCGTGTAAGGCTTCCCCTGTCGCTGTCTGGCTGCAGACAGCGCAGCTTTGGGGTGTCTGTCCGGGGATGCTGGACCTGGAAGTGCCAGAGCCGTTTTTATGATGCATTAATCTGCTCGGTATTGTTGTTACTTTAACAGCAGGTTTAGGGCAAACCTGGGAGGAACATTTGGAATGTCAGTGAAGGCTAGGTGTGTATATATATGCATATATACACATATATCAGTGAACTAAAATATCTGAATGAAGTCTGTAGTCTGCTTTTGGAATGGTATATTTATAAAATCTTCTAGCTAGAACGTGCAAATGTACTGCACAGTTCCCTTGCTCAAAGTGGGGGCAATGTTTTGAGTTTGTTTTTTTAATACTAGTGGACGTGAAAATTTGAGTTCTGATTATGCAACTATGGCTGCATTGTAATAAAGTGATTTCTTCTTTGTCTGTTGATTTTTTCATACATGCAACAAATGTGTGTTCTGACTTCTACAGAGATTCACTCAAGGTCTGTCACATCTTGATGAGAATGTAAAAAGCCCAGAGGCTGAATCTTTTACTATATTTTCTGTTTTCTGAAGTTGTATCACAGACTTATTTCCTTTCTAAAAGGATCCATGCAAGAAACAATTCCTTTTAATGTTGTTATTTTAAGCAGCCACTCTGTTCAGAGTTTTTCATAACATCATGAATAATTTTTTCACTATCAGTAAAGTCAGTCAAAATGTGTTTTGTGGCAAAATTATTCATAGGTTGAAATAAATTTAAAGTGATATGACTGTGCAAAGTCAGAGCAAAACTGGAAATTGCTTTGTGCCTTTCAGATCTTCCTGAAGAACAGCAGCTTTATTTTGGAGACAAATGAACGTTCCAAAAGCCCTTCTCGTGGCTCCTTCGGCCAGGCTTCTTGCCAGGGTTGGTTGTTTCACTAGAGGGGCTACAGATGCGCCAGGGCAGTGCAGGAGATCTGGGCATGCTGGCTCTCAGCAGTGTCTGTGGGTTCTGTGACCTGTTCTACTGCAGGGAAAAAGCCAAAACCCGTGAACTGTTTTGTCACAACACTAATTGAGCTAGAAGTATCAGTGAGGTGTTTATTCATTATATCGCTTCCTGGTTTGTCAGTTCCCTTTGTTTGGAACTGTCGGGTTTATGTGTATGTTTGGTAGGTCCCTCTTTCATTCAGCTGTTACTTTCAAGTTTTAGCTCTTCTTCTCTTATTAATAATCCATATCTTGGCTTCCAGACTACTTTGCATAACATTTGGTGTTTGTGCCCTTACCAAAAAGGGCAGCATCTTTTTCTACAGTGTTACTTTTGGGAAGGACCCTGTCTTGCAGAAATGTTGCAGAAGATTTATCTAGGAAGAAAACATTGTTCAGCCAATATTTTACATTTTTTGCAGATAGCCTTAATTCTGTAAAATTTAGTCATTGTTTATCAATTTATAGTGAAACTTTCCAGTTGTAAGTAGGTGCTGTTAAACCCTGTTGCAGCAGCTTGAGAATTTTATGCTGTATGTTACAAAGCTCCCCTAATGTGGGTTTTTCAAAGGTATTTTAGGTAACAGCATCTCAACAAATCTCCTAGAGTTTGTGGATATTTATTTTTTGTGCCTCAAAATAGGTGACAGTTGTATCTGGCATTTGTCCTGCTTCAGGTGCTGGTGGAGCAGGGGGGAGTGCTGCTCCAGGGTGGGAATGGGGACATGGCTGGTTCCTGGCAGGGCACAAGGAGCGTGTGAGGCCCTGCAGCCCCGAGGAGCAGGGCGCCTTCCGGGTGCTGGTCCTGGCACGGGGGGGGCTGGCCCTGCCGGGGCTCAGTCTGGTGTTTGCAGGTGGCTCTCAGAGCCGAGGGCCCGCCTGTGGCAGCAGCCACGTGCCGTGCTGGGCTGCCAGGCTGTGTCTGCCAGCAGCCAGGCTGTGTCTGTGTCTGTGTCTGCCCCTGCGTGAGACAGGGAGCGTGCCGGCCCGGTGAGCAGGGTGTGAGCAGGGCTGTGACAGGGCTGTGACAGGGCTGTGTGTGAGCAGGGCTGTGACAGGGCTGTGACAGGGCTGTGTGTGAGCAGGGCTCTGAGCAGGGCTGTGTGTGACAGGGCCGTGTGACAGGGCTGTGTGTGAGCAGGGCTGTGTGAGCAGGGCTCTGAGCAGGGCTGTGTGTGAGCAGGGCTGTGTGTGACAGGGCTGTGTGAGCAGGGCTCTGAGCAGGGCTGTGTGTGACAGGGCTGTGTGTGAGCAGGGCTGTGTGTGACAGGGCTGTGTGAGCAGGGCTGTGTGTGAGCAGGGCCGTGTGACAGGGCTGTGTGTGACAGGGCTGTGTGTGAGCAGGGCTGTGTGTGACAGGGCTGTGTGTGACAGGGCTGTGTGAGCAGGGCTGTGTGTGAGCAGGGCTGTGTGTGACAGGGCTGTGTGTGAGCAGGGCTCTGAGCAGGGCTGTGTGTGACAGGGCTGTGTGTGAGCAGGGCTGTGTGTGAGCAGGGCTCTGAGCAGGGCTGTGTGTGACAGGGCTGTGTGTGAGCAGGGCTGTGTGTGAGCAGGGCTCTGAGCAGGGCTGTGTGTGACAGGGCTGTGTGTGAGCAGGGCTCTGAGCAGGGCTGTGTGAGCAGGGCTCTGAGCAGGGCTGTGTGTGACAGGGCTGTGTGAGCAGGGCTGTGTGTGAGCAGGGCCGTGTGACAGGGCTGTGTGTGACAGGGCTGTGTGTGACAGGGCTGTGTGTGACAGGGCTGTGTGTGACAGGGCTGTGTGTGAGCAGGGCTGTGTGTGACAGGGCTGTGTGTGACAGGGCTGTGTGTGACAGGGCTGTGTGTGAGCAGGGCTGTGTGTGACAGGGCTGTGTGTGACAGGGCTGTGTGTGACAGGGCTGTGTGTGAGCAGGGCTGTGTGTGACAGGGCTGTGTGTGAGCAGGGCTCTGAGCAGGGCTCTGAGCAGGGCTGTGTGTGACAGGGCTGTGTGTGAGCAGGGCTGTGTGTGACAGGGCTGTGTGTGACAGGGCTGTGTGTGACAGGGCTGTGTGTGACAGGGCTGTGTGTGAGCAGGGCAGGCAGTGCAGCCCCCGAGGCTCTGTCCAGCCTTGCAGAGGCAGGCTGCCCGGGTGCCAGCCCCCAGCGTGTGGCGGGTGTGGCAGCCTCGGGGGCGGCTCTCAGGGCCTTGCAGCTTGCCCCGGGGGGACCCTCTGCCCCCAGAGCGGGGCACTTCAGGGTGGCTGCCAGGAACACTTTTCTTGGTGCATTTTAAGGCCGTTGCCTCTCATTCTGTCACTTTAACCATAAAGAACACATTGTTCTTTTCCACTCCAAAATCCTTTCAAGTAGATGAACTGCTGCTTCTCAGGCCCCAGCCAGCCCTCTCCTCTTCAGAACACACAAGTTCAGGTCCTTTAGCAGTTTTCCCATAGGTTATATTTCTCTGAAGGGAGGGTTTCAGGCGTTTCCTCCTGTGCTTCTGCCTGGAGCCTGGTCCCTGTTGGGTGCAGGGCTGCAGCTGAGGGCTCGGTGTCTGAGTGCAGAGCAGGACTAGAGCAGCCCTCGCTGGGGCTGGTTCTTACTGCTGCATCTCAGGATGGAGAGGGCTTTTCCTGAAGCAGCCTGGCAGCGTCAGCCTGTGCTAGAAAGTGGTGTTGGTTGTAACTCTTCTCCAGTCTTCTGGTGCCCATCAGTGGTGTCTGTGCCATGGTGACCAGCGGGCAGTGTCTGCACAGCCCCTTGGGCTTGTTCTGCTGAGGTGGAGGGGTTCATTCTTGGCAGGGCTACCCGGAATGGCTGGGGGAGAAAATTCTCTTGTCTTTATGCAACTTGGTCTTGACCCTACCTGCAAATATTTCCTTGTTTTTCAGATGCTTAGTTTAGTCTCCAGAAAACCCTGTAGAAGAGGAGTTGAACTGAGTGTAATCCTCGTGTTCCCTCTTGGCTCTCCTGTTGGTAAACACCAGGTGTGCTGCCAGCCTGGTTCAGGCTCTGCATCCTGCTTGGTCCCAGCAGCAGAATTGCTCACAGTCCTAGGAGTCAGCCTAAGAGTTTGAAATGCCTGTCTGAAGTAAATTCAGCAGCTCTGTCCTCTTCTAACCCGGACCAAGATTGGGCTCTCCCCCATTTTGTGGCTGGGAATGATGTTGCTGGCATCTGCACGCAGTTGGCTTAGGCATGGAAAAGAAGGATTAAACACTTTGTGCTATATTTGTAAGCAGAATGAAATAGGTTTTGATTTCCATTTAGAGCAGTCCGTGCAGTGACAGGTTTCATATGCAGTGCTGAGATAATTTTGTTTTGAAATGGTTTTAGCCTATATGTGAGTGAAAATCACTAGATTGGAAATGTAGCCAAAAGGTAGAATTCTTATCATTTTCTGCGATTAATAACTACCAGAGTTTCTCAGTTTGTGGCTTGCTTTTGGTTTGGCTTTGTGAATGAAGGTCTGAGTCTAATTTTGGGAGCTGATCTCTAGGGCTCTTAGGAAGAACTTCACTACAGAAAGGAAACCTCGCTACAGAAGGAAAATTGGCAAGTGACTCTTGTAATTCTGCAAATAGCACTATTGTGAGATTCCAGTGCTTGGGTGAGAAACATCACTTGGGGCTGGGAAAAGAGCAAGGAAGATTCTTGGATCAGGTTGGAAATTCTGCTTGGAAAAGCAGCTGTGTTTAGCAGTTTGTCAGTGGTAATGGAAGGGTCATACAAGTCCTCCTGATCAAATAGAAGAGGCAAACTCAGTGCAGGGTGAGAGATTCTCTACACAAGATTTTTTTGTGCCTTTAGGAAGCAAAATGCTAACTCTGTTTTTTGTTTTAGGCATTCTCCATCATAAATATCCTATTTAGAACTAAATACAAATCTTCACTCTCTGGATCTTCTAAAGGTACAGGAAACTTACTTAAAACATTAAAGTTTCTTACCTTTCTATTTGCATCATATTAAAAAAATGACGAGTTGTGGTAAAATATGATTATCCATAGGAAGTGTTTGATTTTTGTTTTGTCCTCTGTCTTCTATCTGCAACTCCCATGTGAAATATAACGCAAAAAGTCCCCAAGAAAACTTTGATCAAAAAATGTTACATTCTTTTACATATGAAGATCTTAATTTATTTTTGGCTGAGTGAACTGGCCATGCTCACATCTTCGTTCATTTCTTTGGTTACCCTTAGTGACCCGTGAACTTTACGGTTTAATGTGTTCAAAATTTCTGGGAATGTTCTAGGCATTGATCCACCAAAAGAAAATAAAAATCTGAAAGCAGGTGCTGAGCAGTCCTCTGGAGGTCCATGAAGTTTGGTATTGCCCACAGGTCGCTGAGTTGTTTGGCAGCAGCCGCCCCGGGCGGGCACCACGTTCAGTGCAGCCCTGCTGCGGTAACCTGCAAACACCCTCGTGTGAGGGAGCGACAGGGACCGCGGGAAGGGAGCACTTCTGGAACTAGCTGCTGGCTGAGGCTGTGAGAGGAAAACATTTGTTCTTTCCAACGAGAGGGATGTTTGATATCTGTGTGGGCTTTAGTTCTAGCAATGCCTTGACTATTGAGTAGGGATCACTTGCACCAGGAGTTTTGAAAAGTTTGAAGTATCTAACCTCTGATTTACATGGAAAAATGCCCTGAAATTCTGGCGTCGTTGTTCCTCTGTCCACTGAAACAGCCTTTATGGCTTGTTAGCTTCAACTTTCTCAATTATGGTGCTTTTTTCTTGGATAGTTAGAATTTTAGCCTGTTATAGGGTAAAGAGCATATTTCTTTGTAAAAGCGCTGTAAACCCTTTGAGAATCCCCAAATAACTGATAGTTAAATGTGCAATGATGGGCAGTGAGTTCTTTTACCTGAATGAAATAGTTCCCACAAATGAACTAAAGCACTGTCCCTGCACAGGTAGCTGTGAACGCAAGCACAAGTTGCAGTTTGTTTTGTCAGGCTGTTTTTTGAAGGTGCAGGGATGTGCCCGGAGTCCCCGGAGGTTTCTGTGTCCCGGGGCTGGGCTGAGTGCAGAGGAGCCGGGCTGGGGAGAGCCGGGCACTGCCCGAGCTGTGCTGGGAGCTCCCGGGGCTGCGCTGGGGAGAGCCGGGCACTGCCCGAGCTGTGCTGGGAGCTCCCGGGGCCGGGCTGGGGAGAGCCGGGCACTGCCCGAGCTGTGCTGGGAGCTCCCGGGGCTGGGCTGGGGAGAGCCGCGCACTGCCCGAGCTGTGCTGGGAGCTCCCGGGGCTGCGCTGGGGAGAGCCGGGCACTGCCCGAGCTGTGCTGGGAGCTCCCGGGGCTGCGCTGGGGAGAGCCGGGCACTGCCCGAGCTGTGCTGGGAGCTCCCGGGGCCGGGCTGGGGAGAGCCGGGCACTGCCCGAGCCCTGCTGGGAGCTCCCGGGGCCGGGCTGGGGAGAGCCGGGCACTGCCCGAGCCCTGCTGGGAGCTCCCGGGGCTGCGCTGGGCTGGGGAGAGCCGGGCACTGCCCGAGCCCTGCTGGGAGCTCCCGGGGCTGCGCTGGGCTGGGGAGAGCCGGGCACTGCCCGAGCCCTGCTGGGAGCTCCCGGGGCTGCGCTGGGGAGGGCCGGGCACTGCCCGAGCTGTGCTGGGAGCTCCTGGGGCTGGGCTGGGGAGAGCCGGGCACTGCCCGAGCTGTGCTGGGAGCTCCCGGGGCTGGGCTGCGCTGGGGAGGGCCGGGCACTGCCCGAGCCCTGCTGGGAGCTCCCGGGGCCGGGCTGGGGAGAGCCGGGCACTGCCCGAACCCTGCTGGGAGCTCCCGGGGCTGCGCTGAGTGCAGAGGAGCCGGGCAGTGCCCGCGCCGTGCTGGGAGCTCCCGGGGCTTTATGCAGAGGAGCCGGGCACTGCCCGAGCTGTGCTGGGAGCTCCCGGGGCTGCGCTGAGTGCAGAGGAGCCGGGCAGTGCCCGCGCCGTGCTGGGAGCTCCTGGGGCTGGGCTGGGGAGGGCCGGGCACTGCCCGAGCCCTGCTGGGAGCTCCCGGGGCTGCACTGGCCCTGCCCGGGCCCCCTTGCTGGGCAGCAGAGCCCCGGGTGGTGCCCGCTGCTCCGTGCCCTGTCCTGCCCTGGGGCACACCGGGCTCCCTGACACTCGCCGTGGCAGCCGTGTGAAAGGCTGGGCCTTGCTTCGAGAGCAAACTGCTTGTAGAAGTTTTGTGAAAACTGCCTGATGTTTCTGACATCAAAATAACTTCTGCTGTTGTCCTCTTAAAACGGGTGGCTGAAAACTGTAACTTCAGTTCCTTAGAAAGACATTGCATTTCAGCAGGAAAGGAGTGTTTGCTTTTCTCATTGCAAGATTTCATTGCATTTCTTTGTCTGCAAGACTTTGGTATAGTCCTTGCCAGGCAATTAGTATTGTTGTGTTATGTCTGAAAATTTTCAGTGATTCTAGTGATGCTCTTGAGAAAGAAATATAGTGATTGTAAAATTACTATCCTGGAGTCTTTTTCTAAATACTTTTCTTCTTTGTCTTACAGTTTCTTAGATGTCCTTTAGAGAGATTCTCTAATGCCACTCTCACAGTTACAGTGCACCCCGTGTGCAACTGCTGCCAATTCAGTAGTCAAATATAGGATTTGTTTTGAGTATAATCTGCATACGTGTCTCCTGGACTAATGAGACCTGAACTATTTTTGCTCTCTAGTAAAAACAAAGTTATCCAGGTGGTAGTATGATAAGTCTGGCATGTTTATGATGTTTTTTTCCAAAGTAAAAATACTCCAGATGGTAGATTTGGTGGTGTACCTGTTGTTTCTCAGTACTTTCTTACCTCTTATTTAATAGATAATGAAATCTTTCTGTCCATGAATGTATTAATCTAGGTTCTCCTTTTAGGCTTGTTTTGTCAGTAACTAGCTAAAAACTTCCCTCTGACTCATTGCTGCTCCTCTCACATTTGGAAATCCATTCACAGGTTCAGAATTTGGAGCTCACAGAGCACTCGTGGAGTTGTGTTGCTGCTAATAGCCCCCTGGTGGTAGCTGGGGCAGTGATTTCTCCTTTTCACCTACAAGTTAGGAAGGAATAAACCTTTGTTTGCTGCCCTAATCAGACCTGTAGGTGACTGGTGTGTGTGTGTGCATGTGTGAGTGCCTTGGTGTGTAAAATGGATTTACTTGGCTGTAAAATGTATTTTTAATAAATAAATTGATACGTGGCTTGTAAGTGGATATGGACAGCTGACCTGTTTGTGTCTATTTAGGTTCCACTGGCTGAACCTGAAGGTAATTTTGCATCCATGTGTAAGAGAAATCTAATACTAATTTGTCAGCACAGGGAAGGTCTGTCACAGCCCTGCACAGGGCTGGGGCCCTGCTGGGCTCTGGGGGGTTGAAATGGCCCGAGGTGCCCGTGAGCACTTCCTGCACTTGCTTGTAGTGCTGCAGAGCCAGGTGACTCAAATTGATGCTTGAACTGTGACTGAGACGTGGCCTGACTGAAATGGCAGTGACCTTCAGGGTACTTGTAGCTGATACCGTTGGTGAGCTCTTGCAAACCTGCTTCTCCCAGCCAGAGCTACTTCAGCGCTTCCCGCTGGACTCCAGCTTGTACCCTCATCAGCAGCCTGGCATTCTTGATGATCCTGGGAGAAACTCTATGGTATATAATAAAGGACATATTCTCTACAGAGTTTTTTTGTAAAGGCTGCATTTATTTCTTGCCCTCCAAATGAAAAAGTTTAACTTCACATGGTAGGATGCATGAAATGTAACCTGTCTGTGGCAGTTGCTCTTTGTTCAGTGTGTCACCAGTGGCTCTGGGTGTGAGTAACAGGATTTGCTTCCTAAGTGGATTCGGTCGTGGGGAAAGGAGATGGACAGTGATGAACAAGCATAAATAAAGCTTCTGTAGTACTCTTCTGACCATGAAAGAAGTGTGAAACACCATGGGGCGTGCGGGTGGCTGTGCTGTGCTGACTGATGTGTGAGTGACCAACTGGACAAAATGGGAACAGTGGCTGCTTGGTTGAGCACTTTTTCCCTTCTTGCTGATGGAGGAATTATTTCAGTAGGTTGTTAGAGAATGCTAAATATTTAGTATAATCTATTTTTTATCTTTACATTTTAGGTCAGCAATTTGGCTTCCAAAATTGGAGTTTGTCTGCGTTCAAAGCTGTTTGCCTACAGTAACCTGCTCTGGTTGGAAGTGAACATGTCTCAAGTTCAGATTCAGAATCCTTCTGCTGCCCTTGCAGGGAGCCAAATACTGAGTAAAAACCCATCTCTTTCACAGCCTTTGAGTATTCCTTCTACTACCAGTTCTTTGCCCTCTGAAAATGCAGGCAGACCTATCCAGAACTCTGCTTTGCCCTCTGCTTCAGTTACATCCACCAATGCAGCTGCAGGTAAGATAGTCAGTAACTATATATTTTTAATGCTTATGGTTTGGCGTGATATGTTCCTGATGTCTTGCACCTACATGTAATTCAAAGTAATATTTATCCAACTGCAGTATTTCCCTATGGAATGAAATCTGTTGGAGACAGGTAGAAGCAGACTTTTACATAAAGTCCCGGCAATTAATTGATATGTTTGTAATAGTAAAGAATATTTCAAATTGTATTTCATTAAATTTTTGAAACATTACTATCAATCTTTTCTACCAGTAGCTTGTTTTAAATATGAAAAAATGTTGTTTGAAATAGTTTGTTTAATTCTGTTATCTTTAGTTCTTTTATGACCAGTTTTAATGATAAATATATTATGCTATCAAAATGCAACAGAACAAATAAAGGGTAATAAAAAAATAGCTAACAGGGGAAAAATAGGAGAAGGGAAATAAAATTAACAGAGTTTTTGAAATTATTAAAAGCAAGTGATAATGAGGAATACTTGGAAGATTTGTTCCTTGGCACATGCTAGATAAGGTGTGAGCTGTTTGCAGGAGTCTTTGAGCTTTGTGCTTGTGTTAGAACCGTGAATTTAATGATGCTGCTTTTTAGGAAAACCCAAAGTTCAGTAGTTACTGTTACCAAACTGTTACCAGTTTGGCCAGTGAACAAAGTTGTCTATTCCAGCACTGCAGACAACTAGATGCTAAGCCACTGAGATTTCTTTTTTTAATTAAAATTTGTAGTAAAGTTCACAGTTATCAGTTCATTTATCGGATCTTACATAACCTTTCAGCTCCTTCAAACATGGCAAACCCCAAAGAGAAAACCCCCATGTGTCTTGTGAATGAATTAGCCCGTTTCAACAAGATTCAGCCCGAGTATAAGCTTCTGAGTGAGCAAGGTCCAGCTCATTCTAAGGTAAATGTTCATACCAGTTTCTTACTGCTGCTGCTCATCTCTTTCACCTTCAGGAGTGGGAAGGCAATGTGTGGGATTTTGGTGCAAGATAATCTGGAGTAGTGGAGAGGACAGGGAAGTCCCCCACAGCATCAGTGGTAGGGAAGTGTGAAGCTGGTACCTGGGAAGTAAAAAGTTGAGTTCCAAAAAATGTCACATGAGCTTCAAGGTGTGAAGGAGTTGACATTTACAAAAAGTATTGGAATAACATTCAGAACATCTGTACAATTGTGTTTCATTGATCTGTGGGCATGTAGAACATTTTATTACATTGTGAACTTTCTTCAAACCGATGAAAAATATCTTAAATAAACCCTTTAGAGGATTAAAGCAAGAATGGAGTTCCGTGTTACAGAGAAGGGTGAGTTTCCAGTCTGCTGTTCAGTGACATGGGCATAGCAGCTCTCCTGGGACTGTCTACCTCTCCCCACACTGCTCTGAGTGTTTATCCTGTCAGATCTCATGCAGGATACTTGCCAGCTACAATTGTTGTGAAATTCTTAGTTCAGTAATCAGGAAAATCGTGTTGATGTCCAAAGTGGTGGAAGTCTGGAGATGACATGGGAGTTAAGGAGAGCTCGGATTACTGTATTCTCGACTTGTGCATCACTGACAGACTCATTGTTTTGTATAAGAGAGCCTGATAAACGACATAAATTCTGAAGAAGCCTTTTACAAAATACCTGTTTGTGGTTTTGAGGTGTTTACAGTGCAGCTGACTCTTGGGGACCAGCACTGGGAAGCTGAAGGAACTAGTATTAAAAAAGCGCAACACGCAGCAGCTGCCAAAGCTTTGGAAGGGACAAAATTCCCTAAACCTACGGCTCGTCCATCTCGTAGTGAAGGCAAGAATCCAGGTATATGCCACAACAAACTGACTTAAAATAATCATACATAGAGAGAATACACCTTTCTGCTTTTGGTATGTATTGAAGTTGTATAAAGATGAATTAAAACTGTGATTCTGCCTGTTTAACAATGGCAATTGTCAGCTAGCAAGAACTTATTTTGTCTGTTCATCTGTTCCATAGGTCATTTTCTTTTGGCACTTACTTTACACCAGACCTCTTGTACTGGATTACAGCTGATTTCTGAGCCAGTGAGACCTGTGGTAGAAAAAATGACACTTTTACTGAGTGTTCTTTCTCCAGTCAGAATTGACTAGGAGTCAGTTCTTCATGCCCACAATACCAGAGAGAAATGTTTTAGCCCTCAGTAGCAATTTACCTGCCTTTTGACAAGGCCAGTTGCAATTTGAAAATGAAGAGTCATAGAAACCCTTCTAGGTCACTGAGGACAGAGAAATGTTTGGTCATTTGCAGTAAGCAGGAGACACAGAAGGGATGTAGCATGTCTGGTAACTTAAAAGTATGTTTGGAGAAATGTCTTCACTGCAGAAAATTCTTCTTCTGCACTTCGTTAGATATTCTGTAAATGTAGGTAAATTAGCAGCTTCAGAAATTAAAAGCAAAATGATAGAACCCTCCAAAACAAATCCCATAAGAGCTCCCAGCAAATGCACTTTTTTGTCACAGGGTTTGTCACAACTCTGCTAGGCTGCTTTAATGTGCATCATACAGACTTATTCTTTTCTTGTTCATTAGCAGTTCTGTTTGGAATTCAGTCATTTAAGATGCTGCATGTGGCAAAAGTTGAGCTCATTTTTCCCTGCTGTGAGCCAGCAATAGGAGTTTGAGTTGTCTCAGTTCCTTGTGACAGGTGGACAACCTTTTCTATTCCTTTTTCTGTAGACAGTGTAACCCCCACAGTGGAGTTGAATGCCCTTTGCATGAAGCTGGGGAAGAAGCCCATGTACAAACCCATCGACCCTTACACGGGGATGAGATCCACCTACAGCTACAGCATGCGCGGCGGCACCTACCCCCCACGGTAGGTGTTGGCCCGGGTGCAGCTCCCAGCACCTGCCTGGCTGCTGCCTCTGGGAACTGGGGCAGGAGCTCTGGACAGCTCCACCCGCCAGGGTCTGGAACTTGCCTTATTTCCAGTGCTTTATTTCTTTGGGGTGGGGCAAGGCAGCTGGACTGAAAGTTGAAGTGTTTTTGAGAGTATTCAGGTATAGCCAACTTCTCGGAGCGGATAGCTAAATATGTAGATAGCTAAGTATTAGGTAAATATTTCTTGCATTTCCTTTCTGTCTAAAAGCAAAAGTGAAGAAAACAGATTGATGCTGCTTCTTCTGAAACTATTTAAATTAAAGTTGCAGTTTAAAGAATTTTGTGTAGGCATAGGAACTTAAAATTCAAACCTTCCTGATTGCCAAGTCCGTAGAAGTGCGGTTATGTTCTCTTGGTGTGGCACTTGGTCAGAAATGTGTTCTTGTTGTAAAGCAAGGAATGTCAATATTTAGGTAGCTCACTGAATTCTTTTAGGCTCTAAATCAAAATTTGGTTTTTTAAAACTAGTGCTTCAGTGCTGGTGTGGTTACTGATATCCAAGGGATTGACCCATGTCTGACTTAGGTGTCTGTTTGCTTTGTAGGCCGAGTCATTTGCTTATTCCCCTCTCTCTTTGCAGGTACTTCTACCCATTTCCTGTTGGGCCTTTACTTTATCAAGTGGAGCTTTCAATTGGAGGGCAGCAGTTTCATGGGAAGGGAAGAACAAGACAAGCTGCTAAGCATGATGCAGCTGCTAAAGCTCTGAAAGTTCTGCAGAATGAGCCCTTGCCTGAGAAACCAGAGGTGGGAATTAATCTTAAGTGTTGTAAGCATAAATTGTAGAATAAACTGTGATATTTTTTTTTCCTTATTGAGGAGACAGTTGGGAAATCTAATTCTGTGTAGCAGTGGTGACTTACTTGTGTCAATAGAAACACTTTGATGTAAAGGCATAAATTTCTATGGAACTACCATTTTCCCAGATGAAGTTATGTTAATTTTTTTGCTGTCATATTTTTCCACAGCAATGCTGTAGACCTCTGTCAGATATGAGCATTGGAAGCATAGATAGGAATTAATATCTTACCAGGTACAGATCATACACAAACTTCTGAAGAAGTGCATAAATGGGCAACATAAAACTCAGGCATGGATTTACTTCCTAGGACAAATTCCTGCATGATTTTGGAAAGAACCATGGAAGTTCTAGAAGAGCAGGAAATGCATAGAAATAGAAGACTCAAACACACATTTTGATAGGAATATAAGGAGTCGATTTTTAACCCTTCATATATTTATGGCTGCCCAGCACTTTCCATTCCAATACCATTATTGTGTTTTTCATGCTTTTGTGTTGAGTGGCTTTAGGCAGAAGGTCTCACTGTGAGCACAGGAGTTGCTTTGCTGCTGGGCTGGCTGGGAGCCTGTACCACTTTGTGTGTGTTGGCTGCTTTGGGCAAGGAGGGAGAACTATTTTATTAATAAAACAGGACCTGAATGGTGTCTTGATCTTGAGAAACTGCGTTTGTCATTTTTTTTTTCAATTTAAATTTGACTTATGTGTAGAAGGAACAGTAGGAAATACAGCTTAGGGAAAGGAGAGCAGGCCTTGGAACATGGTGTGCTGGTTTATAGCAAGTACTTGGATAATCAAGTTTTCATTTAAAGTTTGGTACTTAAATTCATTGATATTTGAGGCTTTCAACTGTTGTAGTTTTAGGAGTGTCTGAGGGAATTGTTTCTGTAGCAGCATTTCACCATAGCCAAGAGGAAGGTAGAATGAGGATGGTTGTGGTGCTGAGTGAATCCTGTTCATTCCTGCATCCAGTCAGGCAAGGGCCTGAAGGGACACAAGAGTGTGAGGTCATGAGAGGTGCTGTTAAAAATGCCTGTATACAACAGAGGCAAATGAAGATTTCAGAGGCAGACATAATCCTGATACTTCCTAACAGTCATTTGATGTTGCCAGTAATTTTTTTTAAATGTAGTTATTTTGGTGGATCCCATTTGAGTGTATTCTTATGTAAACAATATTCTGATGTTTGAACTCACGTGTTTTAAGGGGGCGTAATTTTGTACATTTTCCTATTATTTGGGGGGATTTTTAAAAGTTTTTGTTTTTATGGAATTTTACTTTTGTTTTTTTAAATTGGAAAATATTTGGTGCATAATAACAGTTGAGCACAGTGATCTTAAAGATCTTTTCCAAGCTAAATGATTCTGTGATTCTAAGAAGAAATCATTGAGTAAAATGATTAGACTTTAAGGGAAAGAATGACCATTTCCCACACCTTTTCAGGTGCAAATCCAGGAGCAAGTGGCAGGAAAAATCACATAATAATATTGGCTCTTGGCTGGACCAAGCCCTGGCTGAAGAGCTGAGCTGAGTGTTGAGCACTGAGGGGAGCTGTGGTGGGAGAGCTCACAGGGACCTTCCGAGTGCCTGGGGTTGGGTGTGCTGCTGAAGGAGCAGGGTGGGTGACTCGGCCTGTTCAAACACAGATGGTACAATATTGACTTAAGGCTTAGGAGACATGGAGAGCTGGGCTTGCTAGCACGATTCTTAGGCAGGAATTCTAATTTTGCCTCAAAATTTGCTTCTGTGTTTGTTGCCAGCTCACTTGGTAAATATCAGCTGCTCTTGATACCCTTGGTGTGGAAGGACAGGCTCAGACTGATGGCTGTGGTTGGTCAGGGCCGTGCTGGGCAGCAGCTCCTGGGTGTTCAGCATTTGCAGCCTTGAGGAGGGGAAGGGAACTGAAGAGGACAAGTCCCTCGTTATGGAGAACAGGACTTGTGGAATTTGCTTGAGCAACGTGATGAGAGCTGAGGATGGCAAATGCTTTGGGGTTTCATTCAGATTTAGAGGCACATAATTCTTGGAGAGTTTAGTCAATGCAAACAGGCAAAATACCTCAAAAGCAAACCTATGCATCATCTGCCTTGAAGTGTGCAGGGAAAGGGGGGGAGAGTGTGTGTGTATGATTATTTTTGATTTATAAAGTAAACTGATCCAGAACCCAAGTGGAGTCAAAATAATCAGTAAAATAGTTGTAGTCTTTTAAGGGTTATTTTGCTAATAATTCACTCTTTTTAGATAAATGTATTGAGGAAAAGAACCTTCATTTTGCACTAAAGACACAGACCTGGAATGCACATACACTGCAATAGAGCAGATAATTCCATTCTATTTATTTGTATTCTCTTGAGAGGATATTAAGTGGGAAAATTTAATCGAATAAAGAGAAGTCATAGTCATCCTCACAAAGAAAAATGTAGGACTTTGAAACTCTAGAATCTGTCTGAAATTACAAGGAGAGGAAAAGTGCTTGTAATCGAAGTTGTTGTGGCAGCGTTGGTGAGGGAGGGCAGGGACAGACCCTTCCTGCTGTGCTGGAGTGAACGTGGCCTTAGGAGGTGACATGCTCCTCCTGGGAGTGTGCTGCTGTCCTGTGGAGCTTGGAGCGGGCTCTGGCAGGTGCTGGAGCCCTCAGGGGGCTGTGCTGGTCGGGTTTGCCCGGTGTGGAGCAGAGCAGGGCTCTGGCACAGCCCTGCCAGGAGCTGCCCTGCCCTGCCCAGCGCCACAGGGCCGGGGCTGGGCCCGGCCTCCAGCCTGTGGACAGGGGCAGCCCAGGAGAACAGTGTGAAGTCTGATGGCACAGTGGGAGCAGTGAAAACTTGAGATTCATTTTGTCAACTATTTTTTGTCTAAGATGGGAAAAGCCTGTCTTAACTGGTGGGATAAAAATATCCTTTGTGTTTTAAAGTAACCTGTTAGTAGCAGACATGGGGGATGCTCGCTGCCATCCAACAAGTTTTAATCTATGGAAGCTCTCTAGCTCAGCTCCCCTGATGCTGCTCCAATAAGATACTTAAATTATTTCTGTTACCTGGTTGCATAACTAGTATTGTGGCATGATATAATGAGTGATATTGTTGTTGTTCATCTTTATCATAATCTTTCCAATATCACTGCTGGACACCTAAAATTTCTCTTTGCTGTTGACATGCCTTAGCTCATGTTGGTGCCAGCATCAGTGAAGACACTTTGGAATCCCAGTCAAAGTTTTACCTGGAGATATGTAGACATGCCTGTAGGAAAGCTTCACTGGCAGTGTTGTCTCAGCAGGTTTGAGTTCTCAGAGATGGTCAGCATTTGATTTAGGGCAAGTTCCTGATAGGATGTTCTTGACGTGAGAAAGCAAAGCTGTAGATGAAGCACTTAGAAGGGAGGATGTGAAAAGACACGACTGTGCCAGGAGCTCTCAGCCATCCCTCATTCACATTGGTCCCCCCTCTCAGAATCTTTATTTTTCCTGCCCTTTCTCTTACCTGATCCTGTCTTAGTGCTTTTGGTGCAAATGTCCAATCAGTATATGAAAACTGTATTTCATAAAGGTACTTCCATTTGGAAATCAGTGCATTTAGCACTTCAATTTCATTTTCTAAAACACATTCATTTTTAAACCTATTGGCCCTTATTCCATTTGTTCTTTCTTGTAATGAGCACATGAAAGTATGAAGGTTTGAAAGCTTTTACACATACACCTTAATGAGCTTTTTAAGATTCAGTTCTGTAATATGTGGGCTGCTTTTCTCCACATTCATGTAACATGACAGTAAAGGTTAGAGTATTTAAAATTTGGAGAGTTCAGTAAAGTGGTTGAATGGATAAAATTCAATTTAATAGGATCTTTATTTTAAATAGAGTATGCTTCTTTTAGGTTAACGGAAAAGAACCAGATGATGAAAATCTCAATAAATCTGAAATAAGCCAAGTTTTTGAGATTGCACTTAAAAGGAACTTGCCTGTGAATTTTGAGGTATGTTTACTTTACAAGCTCTAGATTTGTTTTTATTAGACTATTAAGGGTATGCATTAAATTGAGTCTCTCCTAGATAACCCAAACAACTGACTTTTAACACGTCTTGTTAGTTGTGAATACACTTTAACCTTTGACAGTCACCCTGATTGTCTTGGAGTTTATATGGTAAAGGGAAGAAAAAGGAAAAATTCACCTGTTCACAAATTCATGCCCTGAAATGATCACATGGAGTGAACAGCTATGCTGGGTTGTCTGTGCAATCTTTTTTCCAAGCTTTTTGAGAAAAGCTTACTTCAATGAAGAACCAAAGCACAGCCCTGAATTAATGATAAGAACATGGAAGTGCAGAGTTGAGGCAAAAGAGTAGAGCTCACTCTGAAAGACACATATGGAAGTATTTGCTTAATTAAGCACTGATCTGGACTACCCCTGAGTGCAGAATCTCACAAGTAGGTTTCTTTTCTTGCCATGAGGTGACCTCATGTGCACCTGACTTTCCTTTCCCTTTGGCCTGGCTGCTTGCTGCCTCTTTGCCCCTCTTGATCATTTCAGTTATCTTAAATTAGGAGCTTCCACAGGAGCATCTCTGTTTCACTAAAATATTAATTTATCATGCTGCTTTTCTGAGCTGGCAAAGTAACATTTAATCCAACCATCTGAATTATTATAGTAAGAAAATGCCATTGTGTGTAACTAAATTGCTTCTGAAGCTGTTCTATGAAATTTTACATGAAACTTTCAATTATTGCAGATTAGCCTGAGTATCACTGGTAAAAATACACTGTCATACAAAGCCAATTGTGGGTGGAAGCTCTTAAAATTAATTCTTACTTCTTGACTTTATGGATATTTTGGACTATGATGTGTTATGAATGGACTTAAAAGCCTAAATCTGTAGTGGGCAGCTGTCTCTTAGATGTCTTCTGGTTTCTTCAGAACTTCAGAGTTCAGAAATCAGAATTTCTGGACTAAAATGCTAGATCCCAAAGAGTTGCTTTCTCTGTAATGTTTTATTGCTGTACCATGATATATTTATGAGGTGCTGTTAACTGTGGGGAGGCACACACTGGTGAAATAGAACAGTCCTATTTTTATACTGAAACAGTAAATGAGTAAATTAAATAAGATGGGTTAATGACTTGTGTAAATACTGTTTACTGCTTGCTGCATCTGATCTTTTAAAAATATATGCTTAGTTGGGTGGGAATATGATATTAGAATATGTTTTACTTTTTGGATTGTATGAGAATCTAAAATCTCTTTATCCTTAGTTCTTGAGAGAAGTTTGCTATAAACAATGTGCCCTGCCATTTTTAATAAGTGTTTATCACGCTTTCACTCAGTTTTTCCCTCTGAAACAGGTGACCAAGGAAAGTGGTCCTCCCCATATGAAGAGTTTTGTAACCAAGGTATCAGTTGGAGAATTTATGGGTGAAGGTGAAGGAAAGAGCAAGAAGATCTCAAAGAAGAATGCTGCAATAGCAGTCCTAGAAGAACTGAAAAAATTGCCACCCCTTCCTACAGTTGAGAAAATGAAGCCACGAATCAAAAAGAAAACAAAATCAATAGTGAAGGTAAGGGGGAAAAGATTGGAAATTTTACTGTGCAAAAAATAATCATCAGAGAGGCTTTTGTGAGTCAGTTATCAACACTCTCAGCTGCTCAGCCTTTACCAGCCCTCTGGTGCAACAAATGAGCTGGTACTTTGCTCCCACTTTAATGGGGTTCTGACACCACTTTTATAGCAGTTATCAGTAAATTCAGGATGAAAGAGAAACCTTATAAAGGAAAGAGCAGCACATAAAAATCAAGCTCTGGCTTTCAAGCCTCAGACTTTACAGCTTTGGGTTTTGCTTGTACAAATTCTCCTGCAAGCTTGTCCCTCCTAATACAGCAGGATTAGAGTTTGTAAAGCTATTAGCAGGGTAGGTTACACGTGGTCAAGTGTGACAGTGGAGCCAAATAAATTCAGTATTTCTCTTTGGCTGTGACAGTGTTTCATGAAGCAACTTTTATTTCAGTATTTTTAAAATCTAGAGATGAATTAATTCAGAGGCATGCTGCATTCTGTTTATTAAACCGAATACTCATAAAGTTTGGCTTATTTCCTAAACACTGTTCTACGTAGCTGCAAACAAGTCCAGAATACGGTCAAGGAATGAATCCCATCAGCAGACTTGCCCAGATCCAGCAGGCCAAGAAGGAGAAGGAGCCCGAGTACATGCTCATCACAGAACGTGGGCTGCCCAGGCGCAGGGAGTTCGTCATGCAGGTGGGTGAGGTGGCACACGGCTGCAGGGTGGCTGTGACCCTGTGACAGTGGCACACAGCTGCAGGGGTGGCTGTGACCCTGTGACAGTGGCACACAGCTGCAGGGGTAGCTGTGACCCTGTGACAGTGGCACACAGCTGGAGGGGTGGCTGGGACCCTGTGACAGTGGCACACAGCTGGAGGGGTGGCTGGGACCCTGTGACAGTGGCACACAGCTGGAGGGTGGCTGGGACCCTGTGACAGTGGCACACGGCTGCAGGGGTGGCTGTGACAGTGGCACACAGCTGCAGGGGTGGCTGTGACCCTGTGACAGTGGCACACAGCTGCAGGGGTGGCTGGGACAGTGCCACACAGCTGCAGGGGTGGCTGTGACAGTGCCACACAGCTGCAGGGGTGGCTGGCACCTCATTTTTTTTTCTTATGGCAGTCAGGTTGTCAGGATGATATACAGGCTTAACAGATTTCCATGACATGATTTAACAAAACATCTAATGGGCTACATTCACAGAAGATAAAGGTTCAAGAAAATTGATCTGAGTAATTTTTTTTTAAAAATTGCACTATTTGTAACTGCCTAATGTTTTAATTAACAGGACTATTAATGCTCTGCTAAAAAGTACTAAGCTGCTTGTATTTTGTAATGTAGGGTTTATTAAGACTAGCCTGGGTTCCCAAGGTGAGATGATGAAATACAGTTCTTTGTGTGACTTCCGTCTGGGTTTTTTGTGCTTGAAGGCCAGTGATTATTGATAATAAATGACAACTTTCTCAGAACAATGATCACTTGAACTATTTTGTGACTCATGGCATGCTGGAGACACAGATCACTAATAAAGGAATCCCAATACTACTGCTTAAGAACTGAATTTTCTTCCCCTTCTGTCCAGGTGAAAGTTGGTGTACACACAGCTGAAGGAATGGGCACGAACAAAAAGGTTGCTAAACGCAATGCAGCAGAAAATATGTTGGAAATTTTAGGTTTCAAAGTCCCTCAACCTCAGCCTCCAAAACCAGCATTAAAGACAGAAGAGAAGGTGAGTCTTGAGGAAGCAGCAGCTGGTTAATGCTGCAGCAAAGGCTGAGCTGGACAGAAGCAGCTTTGCAAGGCAGTAACAGGACAGGTAGTTCATTCTCTCTGCCCTAGTTAGAAAACAATTGTATTGAGGGGACTGCTCTCTGAAAAAATATTACATATCCAGTGTTTTGGATACATTAAGCATTTGGGTTTTCAGGTAAATAAAAGTCTTATCAGAAGGATAAATTAATGTATTCGTGCTTTATGAAATGTCTCAGAACCTGTCATAAACGATGTGTTGGTCTTAGAGGCTTGCAGACCTGTAGATTACAGTCCTCTGCTAGCAATGGTTTTACACAGCCTTGTCACAGTTGCAGTGGGAAGTTTGTTCCAGGTCTCTCTGAGGGAAGGAGCCTTCTGTGTTCTGCTGGTGATTCAGCAGATGCTACCAGGGAGCTCAAACAGCAAATCCAGGGCTGCTTTTCTCCTTTTCATGCATGCTCATTGGTGTCTGGTGTGCTCCCCTCAGCAGTAGCAGTGACTAATGGCAGTTAAACTGGCTTTATTCTGGTATCTGGTTCTGAGTAGCTGTGTTCCTAACACCACTTCTCTGACATGTGGTAGTTTTAGGCCTTCAGTGAATAAGAATCACTGAACTTCTCTTTTTTTGATAGCAATGTAGTTATTGATGTTTTAGAATAATAACTTTTTCAGTAAAATTTTGGCCGGTCAGATCACCTGCATCTTGAAAACTTTAGAATTTGGGGGAAAAAAGTTTAAAAGGGATATTGTGTGTTTGAGTTCTTTTCCTTTTATTTTTAAGACCCCAGTGAAGAAACCAGGTGATGGAAGAAAAGTAACCTTCTTTGAGCCGGGCTCTGAAGAGACTTCAGCTAGTGAGTAACGTGGTGAAAGCAGCAGGGCCCAGCTGGGGGTGTCAGGTCTGTTCCCAGTCCCTTCAGCAGTGCCATCCAGCACTCTGGGGTGACAGAGCTGTGCAGCTGCTGCCTTGCAAACCAAACGGAGCCCTTGGAAAGGTTTGGTTCAAACCCAAAGAGCTTATTCCTCCCAAGGCCCCTGTTCCTGGCAGGAAGATGAGAAAGGGTGGCAGTACTGACTGCTCAGCCTCAGGCAGAGTTGGGGAGGGAAGGAATGGCCTTGTCCAGAACCACCTCAGTCTGTGCCTGGTCCCTGATGGCTGAGAGCAGGAGCTGTGCCTGCCCTTGTTTCAGGCAGTGAATAGTTGTGATGGTCACACCCAGGGTGGGAGGCTGGAACCAAAACACCTCAAACCTGCCCACCCTGGACACAGGCACTGCTTTCTGGAATGTCATCTGGTGGGAGGAATCATTATGGAAAGTTTGTCTGTCACCACAGATTGCTGTTCTGGAGAGCATGTTTCAGGTACTTTACGTGTTTAAGTATTACTTTGCTTTTTAAATTATAGTAAGTTGGAATTGACATGGACTTTAGTGCTGTTTTACTGCATCCAGAAGATTTTAGGTAAACTTCCTGACTTCCTATTCAGATTTTGCTATTCCTATTTTCTTCCATTTACAAATTTTGGCTTTCATCCTTAGACTGGAAACAGCTCAGTCCTGCAGAACTTCATGAATCTGTTCTGCTGTAAAAATGACTCCTTTGGTTTATTTTGGTGGCACTATCTTCCCCACCTTTCTTGAGCACACCTGTGCAAGTTTCAGCCATAACTCTTTGTGAGTTCCCCTTAAAAAACTGTTCTTATCCCTCTTTAACTTATACCATAATGTCAGCAAATTGCTGTCAATCGACTGTGGCTGGACATTTGCTGTAAATAATCTTGCCTCTTTGTGTTAACATTCCATTTTACCTTTCCTACCTGCTTGTTCTTACCATATACAGTTTAAACTTTGTGGACTGTCACTCTCTTTACATCCTTAATGGTGGCTCTGGCCATTCTGTGGTTTCATTATTTGCTCCTACACTTTAAATGATGGAATAGAAAATTCTGAAAGCAAAAGATATATTTAGAATATGGTTGCAGCTGAGGTGTCTGTGAGCTTGACTGACCTGGAGACGCTCCTCCTGGAGGTAAAGGTGCTCCCTTTGGCAGAAGCAGCTGTTGAACTGAGTCAGTAATTCAGTAAGAAAACTCTGTCTTGACGATGCTGAAGCTCTGACCCTCCAAAGGTCAGAGCTTTTGACTACAAGTACTTTTGACTACAAGTTTGTTAGTATGTCAAAAGTAATTTGAAATGAATTACTTTTTTCCAAAATGGCTTTTGGTGCCTGTGCGTGCCTGCAGGAGGACTCTCCAACAGCAGCTCTTCAGCGTGCACCTCTCTCCTCCCAGGTAATAAAGAAGATGAGTTCAGGATGCCTTATCTCAGCCATCAGCAGCTTCCTGCTGGCATTCTTCCCATGGTCCCTGAGGTTGCACAGGCTGTGGGAGCCAATCAAGGACACCACACCAAAGAGTTCAGCCGGGCAGCGCCCAACCCCGCCAAGGCCACGGTGACGGCCATGATCGCGCGGGAGCTGCTCTACGGGGGCACCTCTCCCACGGCCGAGACCATCCTGAAGAGCAGCAGCTCCCCGGGACACTTCCCCCACGGGCCTCTGACCCGGCCCTCCGAGCAGCTGGACTACCTGTCCAACGTCCAGGGCATCCAGGTAGATTTCAACTGCACTTCTTCCAAAGCTTTTTAGTTCTGTGGGTGAGAGATGGGTTCTGAGCCTGCTGAAATGCATGTAACCATTTCGCTTTACCTATGGCACGTCCCAAATTTTACATCTTTTTAAATTTAATTTTCAAGTGTGCATTTCTGTACCATTCTCAGCCCCAATTCACTGCTACTCTGAGGTCTTGGAAGAACAAAATTAAAGCAGCATTTTCTGAAAATTGTCCCAATGTAGGAAGACATTGTGGACTTGAACTTGGCTGATGTGAAATCAGATTTTCTCACTAATCTGTCATACATTAACATTTGCTGTAAGCTCTGCATTTTCTCACATTTGTTCCCTTTAATTGGAATTGCATTAAGTTCCTATATTCATATGACAGATGAGCTCAGTGGATCAAAAAATATAATAGAGAAATTTGAAATGCTGTTAGCAGTGATCAGAATAAAGGTTCCAGTAACAATCATTATTAAGTAGCCACTCGCATTCAGGAGCCTTGCCAAGCTCTTGTGAGTACTAAAAAACATTATTGTAAGTGAGGTTAAACTTTAAATGGAGGGGTTCTACTGGATGAGAGAATGATGAGAAGAAAGGCTCAGTGTCATATATGGGCAAATAATCTGTAGCAGTTGTGATATACTTCCGGTACTTGGTTAACTGAAAAGAACTAAATCCTTCTCTTTTCTTCAGGTTGAATATAAGGACTTTCCAAAAAATAACAAGAATGAGTTTGTATCTCTTATAAACTGTTCCTCTCAGCCACCGCTGATCAGTCATGGGATTGGAAAGGATGTGGAGTCCTGCCATGACATGGTATGCTGGACATTGCTGAAATGCTGCTCTTGGGCCTTCCCTGAGGGGCACCCAAGGTTTTACATCACTGATGGGAGCAATTAAATGTTCTACAGTTCCCTGGCTAATTTTTGTCTAATATTTCACAGGTGGCAGAAATAATGATTAATAATAACAGAATGTAATCGAAATAATGCTTAATATGCTAAACAGTTGATCACAGTTTTGATCTACGAAAAGCACATTTGCTTTGTCTTGATAGTATTTGCATGAGCCCATGACAGTAAATGCACAAAAAGGAATGTATAAACCTTACAGCTTATTTCCTTATTATATCAGAATAGGCTGATGTTTCATTGGGAACTGTGATACTTGGGCTCAGGTTCCTAGACTTGCAGTGGAAGTGGAATCCCCTATGGAAGAAATGCAGTTCAGCATTGGATAGTAAAAGACACTCTAAATCTGTTCAGCTCCCTTTATAAAAAAGATTTTTTATTACCAGTGGCTGAAATATTTCTTTGTGAAAGAATGAGCCTGCTAAAGTGAAACCTGCAGGAGACTTTGGCTCTAAAAGACTTTAGGTGAAGCTGATAGGATGTTCTCAGTCTGCTCCCATTCAGAGGAATTGTTCTTGTTCTTTTGGTCTCCAGAGGTGATCTGAGTGTGGCAGCCTGAAGAAGCCATTTGCAGTATTTGAATACCCTTAGGAAAACCTGTATCTGCTAATTTTTATACTCAAACCTGTTGCAGTACTTTCCTAATGGACACTGTGAGCCCCCTCCTCAGTTCAGGGCTCAGCTGTCACTGAGGCACGTGCCAGAGTCAGGGATATGCTGGAAAGCTGCCCCTGAAATTGGTCTGAAAGCAGTGGGGAAAAAGAAGTCAGTTCTCAGGGGAGGTGGCTGACCCTGGCCTGAGCTGTGTCACACCGACCCTGCTAAACAGTCACGTGGGCCCCTCCTGTTTGTATTTTTGATTCTTGTGTAGCTTGTTTTCTTTTTTGGAAAAGGACGCTGGTTCTGTGTGTTTTTCTGTCCTTTGTCTTAAGCTCTGCACAGTTTGAACTGTTACTAATTTAGTGTCTCTTTTCTTGCTGTTTCTAGTCCTGGTGTGTTAGTTTTCCCCCAGTGCTGAAACAAGTACAGTGGGAATCCCCAGACACAGCAACATCCAATTGTTTAATGAAGCAAGATGAAATTCTACACCTTTGCATTTTCCACCATAACTATGGAACTTAAAAAGATTCTTTAAAAATATTGCCAAAATAAGAACATTTGGGTTTGGGTTAAGTGAGTGCTTTCACTAAATTACTTAACTGTCTGGAGGCTGAATTGCTGAGTGCTCTCTCTTCTCTTTAGGCTGCATTGAATATTTTAAAGTTGCTGTCTGAGTTGGACCAACAAACCACAGAGATGCCAAGGACAGGAAATGGACCAATGTCTGTGTGAGTGGTCCCCAGCGACGTCCCTTGCACTGATGCAAATTAACCCTGTGAGAGTTTTTAGACAAATAACATGTGAAGGGTTTGATTTGCCAGAAAGGTTGAAAGGCCAAGGGCTGTTTGCCTCGCAGCAGGACCAGAGGGAGGGTTGGATGGTCAGTCCCATCACTTTCACGTGTCAAAGGCAAAGCAGTGAGCAGGAGTGAGTGGGTGACGTGTCTGGCTGTGGTGTGACCCCGGCCCTGTGTGGCAGCTCTGGGCCCCAGCAGCTCTGGCCTCCCTCAGCTCAGCTGCCCCTTCCCTTTCTCTGAAAGGACTGTGACTCTGCAGGGCCTTGGGCTTCCAAGTGCTCCTCTCTCTCTCTCTTGCAATCTTGTGTGTCACAGGTAAAGGGATATGCAGGGGTCAAAGCTCACTTTCAGCAGCAGTGTGGAGAAGTGCAAATTATTCTCTTGGCTGGGTTTGGGAGGAGAGAAAGTTGAGCCTGTCATTGAGATAATCAGCTCTCAAATTAACAGTGGTGAGATTAACAAAGTGCTAATTGATTAAAAATCAGGGCAGTTGTATGGTAACAAATTGTTAAATGCACATCAAATTATTTGTGTCCAATTTAAAGTATCTTATTTGTGGAAATAGCGTTTTGTCTCCTAAGTAACAGGTGTTTTCTCATTTTAGATGTGTGAAACAAGAAATGGAAAGTGACCCTCTCCTCAAACCTGCGAGCGCAAACCCTTTGGGACAAACACTGGACAGCACTGCCTGAAATAGGCTCTTGACTGAACCCAAACCTGAAAGCACCAGAGAAAATCAAATGCTTCCTCTTAATGTAACCTAACTGTTGGAGTGCTACAGTCTCTACAACCTACTGTAGTGTCTAAATCATAACTGTTGCTTTTTCTTCAAACAGTGATACATTTTTAGTTTCATTATGTTGTTTTGATTGAAATGACACTATACATTTTTCATTTAAAAGTTTCTTAATTGTATCTAGAACCATAGCACAGTTTAGAAACTTTGTCTTCTGAGACTGACATGTTACCTATGAACTAACTTGGGAAGATCATATCCATGTATGTGGTTATTTTGGTTTTATTGGAATAGCAGCGTTTCACTGGAAACAGGCTGTGTCCCACCATTTTAAAAAGCCCCATATTTTTGCAAACCAACCCTAATTATCTAATGGTTGAATGAATTTAAACACTTTAGGAATTTTAAACTTGGTTTGATCATTTTTGGTTAATTTCTAGTTTTCTTGAGTGTGGGGTAGGGGAACTCGAATGCAGCGTGACTTTCAGCGATCTCTGAGCTGTGTTTTAGGGACTGTGTGTTGGTGGCTCACAGCTCACTACAGTACAGGATATGATCTCAATGTAGTGCATATAAAACTGCAGATTGATTTTCCTTGAGTGCTTTATACTGTTTAATTACATCTCCATGTAGGGCTGAAAAAAATGACCTATGTTTATATATAACTGTGTTGCTTTTGATGTTGTGTTCTTGCGCACGCCCGGTGCGCTGAGGTTTGCATTGGTCAGGTACAGCACGATAGCCGCGCGAGTTCAGTACTGCTTCCGTTCATTGTTTACGCTGGAATTTTTTCTCCCCATGGAATGTAAGTAAAACGTAGTGTTTGTCACCAATAAATGGTAATACTAAATTTTTTTGGTTAGTTCATTCCTGTACACCACCACAGGGGCTGCTTTTTTATAGATTTGTAATGCTTGTGCTCTAGTCTGGGCAGTGTGTTGAGCTGTGGAGTAACTTCCAGTGGTTCTCGAGTGCATAGAGAATGTTCTATGTTCTGTGCTGTGCAGGGTGTGCAGACCTGGCAGAGCAAGGGAATGCAAAGTAATGTGGGTACAGTTTGTTATTTGTGCCACAGTGTTAGTGCAGCTGTATTAATGGGAGCTCAAACTGGACTTTAAAGTGAAACTTAAAAGTTCGCTTAAACGAGGAACCTGGCAGAGCCAGTGGATGGGACTTCCTCGAAGTAGAGACTTCAACTCTGTTTCCTTGTTTGCTTGTAAGCTGAGCCACGGCCTTGCGTTGCCTCAGCAGTGCTGGGGGCAGTGCTGCAGAGCAGAGCTTGGCTCCCAGCGCTGGCCCTGGCACGTGTCTGTGTCTCGTCCCGTGTGAGCTACGGTCAGTGTTTACTTACTGTGACCTGCAGGAGCAGTTCCTACACCTGTGTGCAGTGCCCACGGCAACTTCTGCCACAGAGGGCGGTTCCTGCAGGTGCTGTCTCAGAGCTACATGTCTTGGCCATTTTATTTGCATCATCCAAAGCAATCAGGCCACAGGAACTGAAGACCAGATTGCATTGAATCACGTTGGGTGTGATCATTATAAGCTAAAAACCCCCAAACATTGTAAAGGTTTTTTTGGTTTTAATTTTTTTTTACATTTGTAGAACTAAAATGCTGTACATTTAAAAATTAAAAGAAACTTGCTAGGCTGAGGCTTTGTATTGCAAATTTTTCTAACTCAGAAACTCCTTACTAAACCATTCCTATTGAAAGCAGGGAGTGCACTGACAGCAGTGGGCCCACCTTCTCCCTACCTTCATCTGCTGCCCTTGACTGCTCTCCTCGGATGGGACTAGAGCCTGCTCTTGGGACTCTTCTGCAGCAGTCACTTGTGGCTAATGCTGTGTTTTATAGGAACCTGGATTAAGGCTCTTTGGCACAGGGAGCTGTTGAGTGCTGTTAAACACCCTGATCCCCCCTTGGGCCTGTGTAAGAGAAGTGTCTCCTCTCGCAGACCTTGCTGCAGTCACAGCCTCCTGGTGGGACACTCCGTGGCACCGTGTGGATTCTGGGGAAGCTGACATCAGCTCTGGATAAAAGTGGGGCTTTGCCTGACTACCACAGTCCCTTGCTTTTCCTGTTGTCTCCTCTGTGCCTGATGCAGCAACGGCAGAAGACACAGCTGAAACAGTGTTCTTGTTTCTCCTCAGAAGTGCCCCAGCCTTTTAACCTTGCAGCCATTCTGCACGCAGAGCTGCCCAGGGCAGGGAGGGCTGCGCTCACCATCTTCCACTCCTGGTTTCAGAGCCTGAAGGCCTGATTCCCCAGGGAAGAAATATGACCTTGTGATCCATCAGTCTTGGTTTCAGGATTAAGATCTGAAAGAATTTCTGCCAAATTTTTTGGGAATATTGCCCTGCAAGATAGCTAAAATGCACCTTTTAATTCTTATAAAAGGCTCTGTAGGAGAGCTGAATGGGAAACAGCCTGGAGCCATAGCAGTAATCCATCCTGTGAATTTTGTGTTTGGGATTTTTCCTATTCTAAAAGAACAGTGTGTGTGATTTGGCAGAAGCTCATGAAGCTGTTTTTCCAGCCCCCATCAGTGTGCTGACTGTTTTATTTTGACTGTCACAGTGAAGCTGCTGACCCAACAGTTCAGGGAGATCTTTTAATGGCTTTCTTGATGCCTTTTTAAAAAATAAAGTCTATTTGCTGGAAAATCACAATCTGTATTAGAAATGTCAAGAATATTGTAGGCATCTGGTGCTGGTTTAGGTTATATTGGGAAAACAGAGGTTTTATCCCTACCAAAGTTTAGATTTCTTCATAGTCAGTTCTGGTTTTGAAAGAACCCTGAACATAAAAATGCAGCAGTTAGGAGGATGGCACCTGAAGCATTTGTTTAGCAATTCAAGAACAGTTCATCTTTTCCCATCTCCCCTGCCCAGAGAAAAGAATGGTTTGGTGCTGGCACTCGTGAGCTGGCACATGGGAGATGCTGACACAATCCCTGTGAGGGCTGGCAGAGAATACAAATAAATTCTTCGGGGCTGTGGTACTTTAAAAAGAAATAAATGTGTCTTTCAGCCATTTGCCCTAACCCTGGGCACACTGGTGAGGCTGGGCAGGGCACGGGAGTGTCCCCTGATGTCCTGGGGTGGCTGTGGGGCACCAGAGCTCCCTGCAGGGAGCAAGGAGGAGAACTGGGATTGGAGACTTTGCTGCCTCTTGAGAACTTCCTGAGTCCAATGAGCCTGAGCTGAAGAACTCATTTAGCTAAAGATATTTTCCACCTGGTTTTGCCAAGAATAAAACCAAAACATAAAATTGAATAAATTTAATACTAAGTTCTGCTGCAGCTGTTGACTATCTCAGACCTCCCCACTTTCCCTTCCTTGCCAAGCTAGGCAGCACAAATCACGTTTACAGTTCCTTTTGCGTTGTGCATGTGACAGGGGTTTGAACTGTAACAATATTAGTTTTCCCTGTAATCCTCTTAAAATGTCCTTCCTTTGATTGTCTTTTCATCTTTTGGTGTTCTGGTACTTGGATTAACAGCATTGAGATTTATTCCACAAGTCCTGTTTGATAAGCTGCTTTCAAAAATTATTTGCCTACAAACACACTTAATTTGGAAAAATCATTTTAACAGGAGCTGAATTAAGCAGTGTGTATTTTACAAACAGAAAAAAAGCAAAGCATGGAGCCATGACAGGATTCTGAGCCAGTCTGGACCGGAGCTTCTTCCTGCAGGACACAGCTCTTCCTCTCCCGCGTTTAGTCCCAGATGCTGTAAAGGCTTCTGGCTTTGTTCCTCTCCCTGCCCGTGCCTCTGCTCCATTTCAACCCCATCTCTTGCGCTGCTGTTATTCCAGACAGAAGATGGGGCTCGGGGAGCACCTGCAGCGTCCAGGGCCGGCGTGTGGCACGGCTCCCCCGGGGCCGCGGGACTGCGCTCACACCCCGTCACCAAGGCGAGTTTTTAGCTATAAAAATCACAGCTCACTTGGTGCTTGGGTTACAAACTGGGCTGCTTTCATTCAAGACACATCCTTTGCTTTCTATTTCATTCCTCACGTTAGTCAGGGGCAGACGATTAACGCAACAATTTACCTGTCTAAAGCACCTAAAGGCCAAGTACCTGCAGCCAGGGGCAGGTCCCCGACACAGCCCCGAGCCGAGAGCGGGCGCGCCCCCCGCGCTGCCGCGGCTGCGGGCCGGGCCGGGGAGCACGGCCGTGATGGGTGTCGGCGCTGCAGCGGCCGTGCCTTTGGACAAGGCAGAGTATCTCTTACCTGTTATTTTTTATTTTAGTCTGTAAAAGAAATTTAGGTGTCCAAAGCCACGCTCGGCGATCCAAAGAATACCAAACGTACCGATACCCCGAGTTCGCTGCTCGCCGCGCTCCGCCTGCCCCGGCCGCCTTCACCCGCCCGCAACGCGGCCGGGCCTGGCCATGCGGCGCAGCGCCCGCCCCGCGCGGCACCGCGAAATGGCGGCGCCTCCCGCCCCCTCCCGCGGCTCCGAGCTCGCCACAGCGCCGGGCGGGCGCACGGGAGCCGGCCCCTCGCCGCGAGCCGGCCCCTGCTCCGGGAGCAGCGGCGGCTGCGCAGGGCCCCGCCCGGCATGGCGGCGACGGCGGCGCCTGAGCGCGGGCAGCGGGGCGGGCCCGGGGCGGGGCCTGCGGAGCCCATAAATTCCCTCGCGCGGCTCTCCGCGGCCTCTTGCTCCGGGTTCGCCGAGGTGGGTGCAGGTACTGCGGGCAGGGAGCGTTCGGGAGTTCCCCCTGCCCCTTCCCCGGGGCTGGGCCAGGCCTCTGCGGGCGGCCAGAGGCGTCTCCGTGCGCTCCCGTCGGCCGGGGCGGCGCCGCGCCGTGTGACCGCCTCGCTCCCGCTGGGCCCCGGGCCCGTCCGCAAGGGCGCCTCGGCGGGCTCAGGCCGCTCTCCCGCCGAGCTCACACGGAGCTCCCCGGGCACTCGCTGGTGGAGGTGATGACTCTTTCCCCGTCAGAGCGGCAGTGTTGATTATTGCTGTCCAAGCCAGGTCGTGTCTGATGAACCAGCGAAGCGGGCGCGGGCCGGTGCTGACCGTCCGCTGCTCCCGGTGCTCACTGTGCGTTGTTTCTCCGTAGGACGGCGGAGCCCAGGGCGTCTACGGGAGCCCCGTGCCCGGAGCCAGGCCGGCCATGGGGGCGCTTCCCCGGCGTGCGCCGGCAGGCCCGAGCCTCTGCCAGGGCCAGGCGGTAAGTCTGCAAAATAGCTGTTCCGAACCGAATGAAAACCGCACGTATTTATATTTGCTCTTCCAAAGGAGTTCACTGAGTTCCATGGGCCGCGCGTTGCCAGGGCGGTGTCGCTGTAGGTGGCGGGTGCGGGTCCCTCCTGCAGGGCCCCGGGACGAGCGGTGCGGGGGGCTCCGGGCTGCGGCCCGGGGGCTCTGCCCGCCCTTCCTGCGCCGGCCCCGCGCGGTCCCGGGGCTCATGGCCGGGGCAGCACGGCGCCTGCCGGCGGGGAACGGGAGCCCCACGTGGACACTAGGCCTGGGGCTGCAAAGGCAGTAATAATCTGTTAATCTCTTCCTGGCGCCTCTTTTTCTGTTAAATGACCTGGCTGTCTTGAACTCTGCTCTAGAACACCCATACATTGTTGTTCTCCATTTTTTGGGACTATTTCCCTGTCCTCTGTACTTGTAGAGCATGCCAACCAGCCACATTATGGGGGAAGAATTTACATTAACTCCCTCATTGCCTATAGTTCTGCCAGGGAAGGTGGGTGTGTGACACAACTGCCGTGGGTGTGCAGCCACAGCTCCCAGGGACTTGCTGGTGTAAGTGATGACTGAATTTTTTCCCCATCAGAGCGACAGTGTTGATTACTTGCTATTCAAGCCAGATCGTGTCTGATGCACCAGCAGGGAATTGCTGCTGTGTCCCACACCCTGGTGTTAACAAATGCCCAAAATACTGAAACTGGGGCTCTGATGCTCATGGTTCCCTTTGGCTTTACCCCAGGGCACTAAAGGCAGAAGTGGGGAGTTGAGCCTTGGGGAGAGCTGAAGTTCATGTGGCAGCTGACAGTGAAGAGGTGTGTGATGGGTGCAGTTGTCTGGTTTGCTCTACCGTGCCTGAATCTCTAGCAAATAATGGTAAGCCTTTGAAGTAAGTGTGAATCACATTTAATTAAATTTATAAAGGAGAGGGGAGGGGAAAGGGGAAGAGATACCTTTCTGCAAGGGAGTTGCTTCCAGTTGATCCCTACAGACCATACTGATGAGTGTTAGCCTAGGTGTTGTAGAAGTGAGTACAGGGATTTTCCTCCTGCAGAAGCATTGCTTTGAGGTCCTTTGGGCCTCCCGTTCCATCATGTCCAAGGTGAATAGCATCCAGCAGGCCAGGAAGCTGCAAGCTGCCCCTGTGAGCTGAGCTGGAGCAGCGTGGTGGCTTGCAGCTGTGTCCTGTGTGCTGCCCTGCTGCAGTGTGTTCAGAGGGCTCATTCCAGGGGCCCTGTGCATGGCCATCCCTGGGTGATGAGCAGCCCCAGCAGCTGCCCCAGTAAGGAGCAGGAGCCACTCTGGCTGAAGCTGGCCCTGTGGGAGGTGCTGCTGCCAGGGCTCTTGTGCCCTGAGCCTTGCTGGCCGGGTGAAGGGAGTGCAGAGGGTTGCCTGTGTGGGCCTGGCTCTGCTGCTTCCTCTGCTCATAGTGCCCGCGGCTCTGCCAGGGATGTGGGAGTGTGGCACAGCTGCTGGGGGTGTGCAGCCACAGCTCCCAGGGACTTGCTGGTGCAAGTGATGACTGAATTTTTTCCCCATCAGAGCGACAGTGTTGATTACTTGCTGTTCAAGCCAGGTCGTGTCTGATGCACCAGCAGGGAATTGCTGCTGTGTCCCGCACCCTGACAGGGTCTGGTGCTGACAGCTCCCTCTGGCTTCACCCCCAGGGCACTGTGAAGGCAGAAGTGGGGAGCTGAGCCCTGGGGAGATGGGAAGTTCAGGCTGCAGCTGACAATGAAGAGATGTGGATGAGGACATTGTCTGGTTTGCTCCACCATGTGTGCCCCTTTGTCAGGGGAGAATGGTAAGTCTTTAATTCACCTGTGTTTACTGGGTTTAATAAAGAAAAAACTTTTTCCAAGGAAGTTGCTTCTGCAGTGCCTTGACAAGTTAAAGTTCCTGGAGGTTTGGCAGAGTGGGGATTAGTATTGCAGAAGGGGCCCTTGTAAGTGCTAAAACCTAAGTATCCCTGTTAAATAAAGTTTCCTGCAGGGAAGTTCCTGTTAAAGTTTTTTCCAAAGATCTCAAATTAAAAGCAGAGAGGTCTGAAAGATTTCAATTCAACTTCAAGGGCATAAATGTAATGTTTTTGTCTTGTCCTGTTTGGCATGTTAAAACAAGGTACTTCTTGCAGGGTCTGGGAGCTTTTGTTCTTTTTAGTTTTTGGGTTCACTCCCCCCAGTGGGAGGTTCTCAATGTCTTGAGAAGTGGATGAAAGTCTTGCTTTCAGCAATGTGTCTGTTTGCAGGAGAGGGATTGCTTTTGGTGTTCTTTTTGTTACTTGAAGATAAACTATGTGACATGTGAAAATCTGTCTGGTTAGCATTTCACCAATTTTTTTAGAAAACGTGCATAACAGAACTTCATCATATCATCAGCTGTCGCTGCTGGCTTGTCCAGTTCCAGCCTCATGTTGCTGTTGAGAGCAGCTGCTCTGTCTCCAGGGAGGCTGAAGTCTCCCAGGAGCAGGATTGTGCCCTCTCAGCAGAAGGATGCCAGTACTCTGTTCAGATGATGGAGCTGGTTGAGCTGACTGAATGTTTCTCTGGCACTCTGCCCTGTTAGTTCCTGTCAAGTCCTGCCCTAAAAGCTCCTACAGTGCAGTTTGAGTTCATCCTGTTTAGAGTGCTTGGCAAGGAGGAAACTCCTGCTCTTTAGAGAGCAGCTGTTGTCTAGTGTTTTTTGGGGGGCTGGAGTGGATTTGAAAGCTGTGTATTTGCTGTTTGTGGTACAGTGGATAGACAGAATGTTGTCTTTTCTCTTGACAGGTTGAGATTTACAAAAAGTTGTCCTGGGCCCTGCTGGAGTTTGAGTGTTGTGCTTGAGAAGATGGATGGTTCTGCTGCTCCCATGCCTGGGATCCTCATTCAAGCCACAGCATTCCCATACCCTGCAATAGCTCTGACCTCTCAAAGCCATCAGGAGTGATGAATTTGTGTCCTGCCAGCTTAGACAGAGGGTGTTACATTTTCTGTCCCCTGGGTACAAAGCATGTAATTGGAGTGGATTCTGGAGCTTGCTGCATGTTTAGTGCAGTTGGATGCTTTTGTCTGCAGGGGCTGCATTCCCTGCCTGGCACAGGTCATTGTCCTGCCACAGCATGCAAGTCAAGGAAGCCTTTCCTAGGAGCAGCTGTTGGGAGGATGGATGGCCTTGTGTGTAAGGGGGGGAGTCAGGGCTTGGTTCTCCCCTGGCATCCAGAAACCTGCAGTGTTGTATCCCTGGCAGCCTGTGAAGTGGGCAAGGCGTGTGTGGGGTGCTGCAGCACAGTTTCTGTACTGTTGGAAGCCTGGTTTTAATAAAATCCTGAGTAATGGGTTGGTTTGGCTGGTAACTGAAATTCTCTTGACCCACATTTAACAGCTCATTCCTGGATCTCCCGGTGGTTTGGGAAGTTGGAGAGCACAGCACCAGTGTGCTGCTGGGAGTGGTGCTGTAGCTGCCTGCTGCCTCAAGCCAAGAGGTGTCTCATGGCAACAGAGCTCCACATACCCTGGAACAGGAGAGCTTGGCTGAGGCTGTGGCTGCTGCTGTGCCGCAGGTCTGGGGAGAGGTGCAGTCTGCTGTCTGTGTAATTAATCAGTTTCCATGGTTCTGGGATGGGGCTTGAGGTGTCTTGAGCCGAGAGTGGGCTTTGGCATGTCTGCTTAGTGGGAAACAGCAATGATGGAAAATCGCCTGCTATTCAACATTCAAAGCAGTCCTCAATTAAATTGAGTCGAGATTTTTCTTATTCAATTAATGTAAGCAGCCTGATCTCTTAAAACTGCTTACTGGTGAGGGACCAGAACTGCTGCTAATACAATTACTTTCATTAATGAGCAGACCTACCAGCAGACATTCTGTAGGAGGAGAGAGTGCTTGTCCAGTGGGAGCTGGAGAGACATGCAGCTGAAACATGTTCTTGGCATGTTCTATTGCCTCTGCAAGAGCCGTTGCTCAGGTCGGGTTTCAAGCTCTGCTGCCATTGCATGTATGCATCAGGATGATATTTGAAACCGTTGGTAGGTTACTAATGCACCCTGGTTGGTACTTTGCTAATCCCAGGCGACCCCTGAATGCTGCAGGGATGGTTCGGGTACCCGGGGGCGCCCGGGGCCGGCGTTGGGGCACCCGGGGCGGTGCCCGGCCCGCAGGGGGCGCCGTGCCCGGCCCGCAGGGGGCGCCGTGCCCGGCCCGCAGGGGGCGCCGTGCCCGGCCCGCAGGGGGCGCTGTGCTGCCGCTGCTGACCCCCAGGGCGCCGGCCCAGCCCGGCCCGCGGGCACCCGGAGCCCCCCAAATCTGCCGCGGTGTCCTCAGCCCCCCAAATCTGCCGCGGTGTCCCCAGAGCAGCTGTGACAGAACCTCTTGGGACGTGGGGAGCTGGTACAAACGCTGCTTGGGCTGTAGCAGCCGTGGGGGACAGACAACCCCTGTAGAAAATCTCTTACTAGAGTGCTTTGGTAAGAGGTGGGGATGAGGAGGTTTAACTGAATTTAAAGCAGCCTGACTTTGACTGGCCCTGGCCAGCTCCGGAGTTTGTGTGCTGGAGGGTTTGAATGCAGGATGGAGCTCAGGAGTGCTCTGGATGAAGGCTGGCCTGCAGCTGCTCCTGTGCCAGGAGGGCTCCCTGCAGCAGAGCCACACTGCTCCGGGGGCTCTGCAGGGCTGGGGCCAGGCCCAGCTCTAGAGAAACAAACCTTGCTGTTGGTACTTGTGTTACTTTCTACACTGAAGCCTGGAGTCACTCACTGGGCTGGTATGTTTAAGCAAATGTTTACTTTTCTCAAACAGATCTGTTTCTTGGTGCCATGAGCATTTAGAGAAAAATAGCACAGATTATTTCTCTGTCTGATGTTGCTTTTAATAGAAATTTTCATACATAAGGGAGAGTTTTAACATTTGTATTCCCAAAGACCTAGGCATATTTTGACTGTATGGTGATTATTAAATTCTTTTTTGATCCATGTGTTAGCTGCTGCATTAGTTTATAGCAAAGCACAGGCCATTACTAATTGCTGCTTCTAATTGCTGTGTTACTTCCTCTCTGTTCAGTGATAAGATTATATGACACATAGCTGTGTTGACAGGCTTGACATTACCATGGACAGCCAGTGAAGCACAATTTGAGTTTGTGAGCACCCAGGGAACATCCAGAGTGTCACTGAGCACTGGACGGGAGCTGTGCTCTGTTAGTGCCCCTCAGGGATTGCACAGGAGCCGTGCCTGCCTCTGTGCTGTGTGAAGGAATCAGCTGAGTAATGCAATCTCCTTGGGAATGTCCTTCCTGCTCTAGATCAAGAACGGGCCATGCCTTGGTTAAATGACTTACCCGAGGTCACACAGTGAGTGACTCACTGGCAGAGGCAGGAATTAACACGGTATCTTTAAATTCCAGCTTCCTGGACCCCATAGCTACTGATTTCTAGTGCTCTTCTCTTTCCTGTCCCAGTCTTTAGCCTTTATGCCTCTTGCTCACTGAAGGATTTGCCACACGTGTGATTTCCAAGCTGACAATATGTGACCACTGCCAAGAAAATGAGATGCCTGTTCTTTGCTGCAGACATCTAGTGATATACAAAGAAGCTAACATTCTATTTCTTATCTTTTTGGAACACTTTACCATGTTATGCCCAAGCTGATGCAGTGCCAGGTTTCCTCTGTGCCATGCCTCCAAAATGATACGTGCTGAAGGTGTTAACCTGGCCTCTCATGTTATTTTCTGTTTTTCTAGAAACATCTTTGCTGAGTTTCCCTGAAGTTGGAACACTGTCTGTACCCAGTCTTAGTACAATAGCATAATCACTTGCAAAAAAAAGTCAGTGGGTGAGTTTTATAAATCCCAATTCAATGTTCAGCAAGGTATAACATCTGTTGTGATCAATATTTTAGAGGAAGCCTCTTTGATTAAAAAGTTGCAGTAAAGCCCTTTGCTTTGTACTGAATAGCTAAATAATTCACAGGAGTGACTGTAATCTCTCTAAGCTTCTTGCATTTCAAATCAAGAAGAAAATTCAGGGTAATTCTTTAGAGAGGTAGCATAGCCAGCTGGATCGTTGTACTTAGGAGCTGCTGTACTGGCAGTGAAGTACTTTCTGTTTTTCATGGCTCCTGAGGTATGCTGGAGTCAAATCCAGCAAAAAAAATGGGTCTCCTCTCTCATCTGTTTTTGATGATAATACGTCAATAATCTGGTGGGTAAATGACAGCAGTCAGGCCTGAAAAGTTTTTGGTTTGAGGAGTCCACAGAAAGGGACAGCGGGGTGCGCGGCCAGCATGGGGCGGCACGGAGGGGCCGGAGACGAGGGCACGGAGCAATGGGAGCGGCACAGAGGGGCAGGAGATGAGGGACGGAGCGATGGGAGCGGCACAGAGGGGCAGGAGATGAGGGACGGAGCGATGGGAGCGGCACAGAGCGGGCAGGAGATGAGGGACGGAGCGATGGGAGCGGCACAGAGCGGGCAGGAGATGGAGGCACGGAGCGATGGGAGCGGCACAGAGCGGGCAGGAGATGAGGGACGGAGCGATGGGAGCGGCACAGAGCGGGCAGGAGATGAGGCACGGAGCGATGGGAGCGGCACAGAGCGGGCAGGAGATGGAGGCACGGAGCGATGGGAGCGGCACAGAGCGGGCAGGAGATGAGGGACGGAGCGATGGGAGCGGCACCTGCCGCCCGCCCGGCCACGCCCGCTCCCGCCCGCCCGGGGCCATGGCCGGCCGTGCCTGCTGGCTCCCGGCGCTGCTGCTGCTGCCGCTGCTGCCGCCGGCGCTGCCCCGCCGCCCCTCGGGCTGCGCCGCCCTCGGGCTCTGCTGCCCCGGCCGCGACCGCGGCTGCCTCAGTGCCGGCCGGCGGCCCGACGGCTCCTCCGGGCCCTGCTACTGCGACCAGGCGTGCGCCCGCACCCTCGACTGCTGCCACGACTACGCACGGGCCTGCCCAGGTGAGGGACCGCGGCCCGGCCTGCCCAGGTGAGGGACCGCGGCCCGGCCTGCCCAGGTGAGGGACCGTGGCTGGCACCGCCAGGCACTGCTGGGCTCAGCAGTGGCTGTGGGGAAGAGCCTGGAGGAGAACTGCTGAGAACTGCCCAAGACAACCATGGGACAGCTCTGAAATAAGGAAGGATGTGCTGAACCATGTCAGAAAGTGTTATTTCTGCAGCAGGCATTTCACTGGCATCACTCCTGTAACCTTCCACGTCCCCGTTGTTCCTCCTCCAGCGATCCCCTGTGTCGTATCTCAGTGGAGTGCCTGGAGTGGCTGTGCAGAGCCTTGCAAGACAGCCCATCGAGTCCGGACGAGGCACATCATCCAGGAGCCCAGGAACGGGGGAGCAGCATGTCCTGCTCTGGAGGAGAGGGCTGGCTGCGTGGAGTACTGGACTCGGCAGGGAACAGAGTGCCAGCAGTCCCTCAGTAAGTCCCCTGAAAAGTGCCTGGTTAGTCCTGGGGGAGACTCTGGTTTGGGTCAGGAGAGCTGCTTTTTCCTCTGTTTGAAGGATTGTTTTTAGACAGTGGTATGTTTGCTGTGGGCCTGCCTGGGCTAATTGAGAACTGAGCTCTTCACACAGGAGCTTAAGCACATCCTTCCTAGGACAGTGGTGGAAGTGGTGCCTACCATTTGCTGTGATCCACTGTGTCTCAAAAGTGAGATGTTACAGGTCTGCTGTGCTCTCACTTATACAAGTGCAAATCTCTGGAAATTTTGGTGAGATTGGCAGATTTATGTCTGTTTAAAACTTCTGTGAGTGAGTGTTGCACACTTTTTTTTCCATATATATGTATTTATTTCTAAAGCTAAAACCCTTTGAGATTAAAAGCCCATCTTTTCTGTTTTGCAGACATAACGAGCCTTAGAGCAGCATTGCCACTGACACTCTGTACCCTTTCTCTTTGGTATACACAGTCCCAGCATTAATAACTACCGGGGGGTTTGGAAAAGAGAGGAAGAAAAGAGCTGCAGCTGATGGCAGTCAAAGGGCAGGGTAAGTTGGAGGTTCTGGCTCAGGGACTCAGCTGTGCTCCACCCGCAGAGCCTATCTGGTTGCAGGTGGGAGAGCATCACAAGGAAAACCTTTACAGACCAAATCTTAGCTCTCATCACAACCTGCTCTATAAAATCCATTCTAAGTAACTGAGGGGAGACAACAGAGGAAATGTGGCTCAGCAAGTGGATACCAGACTTGGAATTAGATTAGTCAAATGCTTGACCAGTCTGTGTCCCTACTGGTAAAAACAGATGCCAGTTATACCTGATACTTCTTATATGTTAGCTGAAAGCCTCAGCAGAGTAGTTTTATTCCCTGTTTAACCTTGTCAAAATGCAGGTACATGACACGTTCTGCTCTTAATGACCTTGGAGGGGAGGATTGTTTGGTTTGGTTGTTCTCAATCAGCGGTGTGTGGTGTGGCAGCCCGTGCCTGCAGGTTGACTGGGCTGGCTGTTGTGTTGCAGGTACTGTGTGCAGTTCCAGCTGGTGTCCCGGGCTGCGGGAGGGGCTGGGCGTGTGCGTGCAGTGCCAGCCCCCAGCCCTGCGGCGGGGACAGCGCTGCCGCGGGGCCGGCGCCGGCAGCCTGCAGTGAGAGCCTTACCCTTCACCCTTGCTTTCCTGTGCGATTGCTTATTCTTCTCCCTTGGGCCCTTGTTTCAGGGTCACAGTGCTCTGCATGCAGCTCTCTGGAGAAATCAGGGGTCTTTGGGCTCTCTGTGGGCAGCTCTGCACAGGGCAAGAGTTGATCCAGTTGTGGTAGCTGTGCTTCTCCAGGGGTCAGGGACGGGAGATATTGATGTGAGAAATTTCCTTAAACCTTAAATTATAAAACCTTTAAATCCAAATCCTTAAATGATAAAATCTGGGAAGGGACACAGTGCTACAGAAAAATGTCTGTTCCTGTCACTGTTAAGTTTTACTTCACATTATTACAACCTATGGGCCTCCCTGTGGCTGCTGCTGCTTTACAGTGTAGAGAGGCAGAATCGGGCCCATGGAATAAAAAGGGATGTTATCAGACTAAATGGGATTTGCTGGGTGATTTAAGCCCTGTTGTACCTCGTGGTGACTGCCCTGCAGGGGAGGTGCAGCTCATTTTCTCTCACTTTAATGACTGCGTTTCAGGAATCAGCTGTTGCACTGGCAGGCGGTGGGGAACCATCGATGCAAGGGAACCTGGAGGAGAATTCGCCAACTGGACACTTGTTCCTGCCCTTCTGTTCACAGTTTCTTGTTCATCTGACCTCGCCTGGCAGTCCCAGCAAGCCCCAGTGTGCGGCAGCAGCAGAGCCCCAGCCAGAGCAGGGACTGCTCCGTGGCAGAGCCTTTGTGCTGGCTGGACAGGGCCACCTGGAATCCTCTGTGTGTGTGTGTGTGTGCTCCTCAGTTTCCAAGGAAATCAGGCTGGGAACTGCCACTCTCTTTTTTCCCTGAGAGAATCTTGTGTGACCTTGATGACTTCTTGCAATTCCTCCTTTCTTGAAATGAATGAGAATTTACCAAATAACAAATCAAACAAAAAAGGCCATAAAAAGCCAAGTTTAATTACTATTTTTTTAAAGTCTTAATGAAGAATCAACAATGCAAAATAAATTAATCCAAGTGCCTTCTTTTTGTGGCAACAGCACTTTGTGGATACTTCCTGCTCATGCTTGTGATTCTGTTCCTTCTATTTTCATCCTCCCTGGTCTCATAATTTCATTTGGCCCTCAGTCTTAGAGAGGGTTGATCTTGTGCTGCTGAGGTAATGACAACTTAGAAATGTGCTTGTCAAGTCTGTGAGAATAGGGACAAACTGGCCCTTGACTTCAGCTTCAAGGAACATCTCTGAGTTGGCCCAAAATGCAATGCAGTTTCCTGGGGCTCTAAATAGGAAGTCAGCTCAGCTGTGCCAGGAGGGCTGACTGTAGCCTTGTGCTTTTGACTGGGAAATACTTGAAATATTTCCCTTATATTCTGCTTACTAATACTTTTCTATAAATGAAAATAAAGAAGACTGGAGATATTCTCCCAATGTCTGTCTGTTTGATTAATCTGTGTAGTGCCATCTCTTTAGCTTCTTAACCTAATTTGTTCCAGACAGGAACTCTCTGCAGTGTGAGATTGAGGTCATTCTGTTTGTCACACCCGGGTGAGTGGCTGGGGCTGGCTCCAGGAGAGATTTAATGCTCAGCTCCAACTCTAGTCTGGAGCTGGATCACAAACCCCTCTGAGGAGCATGCCCAAGGGCTTGCAGGGAGACACCAAGGGGCACTGTGGGTTTGTGCTGCACATGCTGAGGTGTGTGGGGAGCCAGGACAGCTCTGGGAGCACCTGAAGCCTTTGGCCAGTGCAGCAGGGATTTGAGAGCAAGGCTTTGTACAAGCTGGCTGTGAATTAAAGACTCACAGGGGTAGATACCATCCCAGAGGAGGAAGATTTTAAGGAAAAAACCAAAAGGTCTTGTATTTAACATAACCTGTCAGTAACCTGTGGCCTGCTCAGGAACACTTGCTGGTGTGTGAGCAGAGGGGTGTGATCCCCAGAGGTGGGTTAGGAATCAATTACTGGAGCATGTAATTTTGGTTTCTGCAGTGAGGATCTCTGTCCAGCTGAAAGCCAGTCTCATTTCTTCATGGTCTGTAATGAGAGTAGCATTTTGTCACTGGAAGGTTTTCTTTGTCCTGCAGAAGCCCCTTATTGAGCCATCAGCTCCTAAGGAAGGCAGGTGGTTATTTCAGAATGGAAACAGCTATTGGCAAAGTTTTCATTTTCAAAATCTACCCAAACTGTTGATCATGGGAAGCCCTGCTTTTACCACGTTCTTTCAGAAGTACTGAAGCTACAAAGGATGCAGCTTTTGTGTAGTAGTTTTTAAAAAACTAGTCTTCCACATGGATTTTCTTTGCTGCTGCCTCATCCCTGAGAGCTGATAACAAATGGTCTTATCAAGAGCTACTGTTGGTGGCATGGCAGGACTGCCAGGCCTTTCCTTCTTTCACTGTGGCCGGGAGATGCAGGAGTATGAAAGATTTAGCCCCCAAGGGACCCTCACAGCAGCTGTGTTTCTGCACAGACTGTCACTTGGTGACACAAAACATTGCAAACCTCTGCATCGGCACATCCTAAAAAGGGCTGTGCAGTGTGCTGGCTTCACCTCCTTACCTTGTGTGACTGTACAAACAGATCCTGTTGGTAAATTCCTGGGGGAAGGGTGTGAGAGAGAGCAGGAGCGAGCCTTTTGAGTAGAAGGTAATGAAGTTGTCAGATCCCTTTCCCAGCAAATGAAAACCAGCTGATGCTGTTGACACATACTGGATGCTGCCTGTTTCCCTTTCGGAGTTTTATCACCATTCCTCATTACGATCTCCATAATTCTGCAAAGCGCTGCTGGGGCCGGCTGTGTGCTGCAAAGCGGGGCGGCCCCGCCAGGGGAGGGGCGGTTCTGGGGGATGCGCCGTTCCCATGACAGCGCTGGAGCCTCCCCCGCCGGGCCCGGGGCGGAGCCGGGGCCGTGCCCGGAGCCGGGGCCGTGCCCAGAGCCCGGGCCGTGCCCAGAGCCCGGGCCGTGCCCAGAGCCCGCGGTGCCCAGAGTCCGGGCCGTGCCCAGAGCCCGGGCCGTGCCCAGAGCCCGGGCCGTGCCCAGAGCCCGCGGTGCCCAGAGTCCGGGCCGTGCCCGGAGCCCGGGCCGTGCCCGGAGCCCGCGCCGTGCCCAGAGCCGGGGCCGTGCCCAGAGCCCGGGCCGTGCCCAGAGCCCGGGCCGTGCCCAGAGCCCGCGGTGCCCAGAGCCCGGGCCGTGCCCAGAGCCGGGGCCGTGCCCAGAGCCCGGGCCGTGCCCGGAGCCCGGGCCGTGCCCGGAGCCCGCGGTGCCCAGAGCCGGGGCCGTGCCCAGAGCCGGGGCCGTGCCCAGAGCCCGGGCCGTGCCCAGAGCCGGGGCCGAGGCAGAGCCCGCGCCGTGCCCAGAGCCCGGGCCGTGCCCAGAGCCCGGGCCGTGCCCAGAGCCCGGGCCGTGCCCAGAGCCGGGGCCGTGCCCAGAGCCCGGGCCGTGCCCAGAGCCGGGGCCGTGCCCAGAGCCCGCGCCGTGCCCAGAGCCGGGGCCGTGCCCAGAGCCCGGGCCGTGCCCAGAGCCCGCGCCGTGCCCAGAGCCCGCGGTGCCCACGCGGCTCCCCCGCGCCCGCCCGGCTCCGCACCGAGCGGCGCAGAACGCCCAGCACCCGGGCGGACCCAGGCTAAGGCACAATCAGGCTCAAATGATGTTCCTGCACCTCCTCCTGCTCTCCAGCTGAGGATCTCAATTTTTAATGATGGAAAGTCAAGCAAAAAATCCAGATCCTTTTACAGCCTGCTGAAGAACCCATGTGATTTTCTTTTGTAGAGAAATCTTTCAGTGACATGGGATGGAGAAAGAGAGAGGCCATGGGGGAATTGTGCTTTTCCTCACCCTAACCTGTAATGTCCAGCCTGGGACTAAGCAGTTTTCTTCTGCATTTGAAACAGGTGGTGTTTAAAGACCATTTTTTACATGGTGTCTTCATAGACCCATCAGCTCCCTGAGTGTCCTGCTATGTGGGATTGCATTCATCTGAAGAATGAGGATCTGCTTTCTTCCATAAGGAAAGAGCCCTGGCACATTTAGAAACAAAAGATAAAATATGCCCAGAAATGGAGCCAAAGGTAAAGAAAAAGAACAACAAAAAATTTAATTTTCTTAAAGAGCTGTGTTGTTCTAGTGATAAACTGTTCCTTCTGTGAGTTTAGCATATTCTGTTAGCAATACGTCTCCATAACTTAGACTATTCTGTTATCTCTAGCTTTCCAAATATTTTTTGTCCATTATTCTTAATTTTGAGTCTTTAAGTATTAAGATCACTGACTCTGTCTTCTTCTTTTTTTATTTTTTTTAAAGAACACTCGTTCCCCAAAAGGTTTGAGTAGCAAATGTTCATTATTGCCACCTGGCCTTATCTGAAAATGTCAATAATTTGATATCAGGCTCAGCACTCTGAGCAGTGCAAGCAGTGCCAGCTGCAGCAGGGTGGCAAGGCTGGGACTCTGCTGCCGTGTTTGGCTCCTGGCCTCTTACAAACTGCAGCTCTCCTCTGTTTCACCTTTCCAGCTGTCAGCCCTCACCATTCCTGTGCAGGGCCCCTCAGGAAGATGCTCTGGATGCTCATCCTGTCCTGGATCTACGTGCAGCGAGCAGCTCCTCCAGCCTCTCCCCTGATCTCATTAAAGCTCTGGTTTTAGCAGTTGGGGATTTGTAATTTTTTTTGTTGTTGTTGCTGCTACTGCTGGTTTTCTGCACCACCACTCATTCTTATAATTAAAGTGACAGCTCTTGAACTAGTGTGTCAAAACAGCATGATTTAGTCAGAAAAGTACTGGGAAGATCATCTGCAATCAGACAAGAGTGATTCATGTTTAACCAGGTAAAGGCAAACCCTGGATCCTGCTGGCACCTGGAGGAGCCTCCCCAAGGACAGGTGTTGGTGGCAGCTTGCACACCTGGGCCCCCCTGCTTGGGGTTTATGGTGGAAACTGTTTAACATGGTTTGTGCTTGTGTCAGGGCTGCAGCTGACAGCTCTGACCCTTAGCAGAGCTTTTCAGACTGATTTTCTAGAAGCTGTAAGGAAAAAACCAAAAAAGAAATGTAAAGGAAATTATTTTGCTTTCAAAATCAATTGAAATTTCCCAGTTGGCTCGGCATTCCTTGTTTCCAGAAGTCCAAGCTCTTTGTTCCCTGGTCTCTTGATTCCTGAAGGAATCTCAGTGCAGAAATGTCAGCTGTGGGTGATGTTTGCAGCCACAGGAATGTGCATCTCCCCTGAGGTGTGCGGGGCAAGAGGGGCACAGGGCTGGGCGAGCATCCCGAGAGCTTCTGACTCTGCTTGTTCCTACTCCCAACCTTAATCTTGGTCAAGTTCTCCCCCTTCCTCCTGCTTTTTCTGCTCTGTGCTCTGCTGGCTGCAGTCCCTGGGGCTGTGGATGCCCAGCACACGCACATCTATCTGTGTGTCATTGCTGTTTGTGTAAATGCCCTGTGGCCCCATGACAGCTGCACATGGGGAGGCCTTTAAATCAGTCCTGATTACAGTGGCTGCTCTCCAGCATCCTGGTCTGTAGGGTACAGGCATCCTAGATTAATGGCAATATTTTTATAGTGCCTTAAATAAACTTCCATTCTTGACCAGAGTGTTGTACTTCATTACATGGGAATGTTAAATGCAGTATTTATCTGCAGAGCTATGCAATCTTACAATAACAACATTTGATGCTGCTTAGATTAAAGGGCTCTGGTTTCAAGGGCAGAAAGGATTTCTAGCTGGAAGGAACCAGCCCTTCAGTGCTTAGGTACCACATAGCAGGAACCTGAGCTTCCAGTCCATTTTCCAGGAAGGTTTCCAGCGCTGGAGTGCCTGAGCTTTGTGAGAGGATCTGTGCTGGGGTGACAGACTGGTGCAGGTCCAGCAGGCACCTCCTGTGCAGCTCCTGCTTCTGAGGCAGCATCCTCTCCACACTAGGGACGGGATCTTTGATGTCAGCACAGGTGACCTGAGCTGAGAAACAGGAGTGAGTGGGGTGTGCTGCCCTGTGAAGGTCGCTGAATTGGGAGGTTGGTCCTCAGCTGCAGCAGCTGGGATAGTGCAGTGGCTCCAGGAGTGGTTCTGGGCAGCCTAAGTGCTGCTAGGATCCCTGCCAGGATGGAGGTGAGTATACATGACACACTTGTGAATTGTTCAAAGAACTTAGTGGGTGGGAGAGGAAAGAAAAGGGGTGGTGAGGATGCCTTTTTTCTCCTGTGCTCTCATACAGTGGAAAGCTGATGACTGGGAGCTATTGAAATACTTATAATTGTGTCATTAGAGACAGAAAATGTAATTAAAAGGGATAGCAACCTCTCTCCAAATTCCAAACGTTGCAGTCTATCCTTGAAAGCAATTTTGGCCATTAGCACAGGTGGTAAAGTCCCAGCAATTGAACCCAATCTAATTTCTGTGTCAAACCACTAAGGAGAAAAAATAAGTTTCCTTCCAGATGCCACCAGACACATGTGCTGTGTGGGGAGGGGGCACAGGCAGCCCAGGCAGGAGCCCCTGGGGCTGGGCACCCCAAGGAGGAGCAGAGGGCTCTGTCTGTGCCAGGGGGGCTGTCTGCAGAGCCCATCGAGAGCTCTGACTGCTGTGCTCGAGCACCTCAGCCAAGTGCTCTCCCACACAACAAGAAAATCACTCACACCTTCTTCAAGTTTTGCTCAGATGTCGAAGTTTCAATTCCTCATGCCGGGTAAAAGAGCATTCCTTAGATTTGCCAGCAAAGCTGAGGTGTGTGTGAGTGGCACAGCTGGGCAGCCAGAGGGACCCTCCCTGTGCCAGGCCACAGCAGTGCCTGCCAGCTGGGCCCTGTGTGCAGAACCAGGGCCTTCCCAGGGCTGCAGGGGGCAGCAGGGCAGCTGCACTTAGTTCTGAGCTTTTGGTGCTCCTCACGACTTTCCAAAAGGCCTCAGTTGTCCAGAGCCTTACAGAGATTGCAATATATCTAGTTTTGTATTTCTTAGACATGATGGGGTTGATTGAAGCTTGACTTCAACACCTCATGTATTTCCTTTGAGAGAAAATCTGCAAAACTCTGCTCTCGTGCTCTCTCATTGAGTTGTATGTATTGCTTTTCTTCTGGGACCAAAATGGAAAGGACTGAAGTGCAGAGAGAGCAAATCTTCCTGGGTCTCCCTCACCCCATGAACACGGAGCTGTAAGCGTCCCGGGGTGCAAGCAGGGCCTCTCCCCGGCCTGGCTCAGTGCTGCCCGTGTGTCTGTGCTGCCAGGCTCTGAGCCCACCAGCCCTGTGAGCCCCTCTGACACGGCCTGCTCTGCCAGGTGGGGCCGAGAAACCTGCCCAGAAAACCACGAGTAAAGAATGAGCACCAGCTTAAGGCAGCTGAGGGTTCACCTGTGTCCCCACGGTCTCCAAGACCTCCTGTCTCAGCTCTGCAGCCTGGAGAGTGCTGAAGGGGATGGAAAGGAAGCAATCCACAAGGAAAGTAAAACAGCTAATTTTTTGTTTCATTTCCCAAGAAATAAGAGAAGATTTTTGCAGCTAATGAATTATTTCTGAAAACACTAGTATGAGCTGCAGGCAACACAACATTAGCTTCAAGTTTCCCAATGAGCAAGAATCACTTATGTACCATTTTAAAATTCTAATGTATTTTCATTTGCTGTAGCTCAACTCTAACATGACTGGAGGTCTGGAAAGAGGCCAGAAGAAGTTGCCATGTTTCCAACAGATTATTGTCTCCTCAGATGAAGCAGTGGAAAACAGTTCCTGGATCCTAGTGAAGCCTGGGGCTGCCAATTATCTCAGCAGAGAGGCTCCAGAGCCCTTCGTTAGCGCTGGGGATGGCAATTTCAACTAAGCAGAAAAATTGGTTGTGTCAGAGGTTAAATAGCTCTGCTGCTGCTTAAAACCAGGTTTGCTCTGGACTTCAGAGGCGCTGGGGTTTCGGCCTCCTTTTCAAAGAAACCCTCTGGCAAATCTGGAGGCAAAGCCCAGGCAGGAATGGGGCTGGAATGCAGAGACCCACAGCCCATGACCCCTCCTGTCCCACCTCCCACCCCGAGCTGAGCTGGGGCACAGGAGAGGGAAGGTGCTGCTCTGGCAGAGCCTCCAGGGCTGGGTGGCTTGCCATGGCACTGCTCAGTGCCTGAGGGATGTGTCATCTGAGAGAGAAAGAGGAACAGATGGCAGAGGGAGTTACAGTGGGAGGAAAACCCAATTAGAAGTCCCAGCATGGTTTGTGTTGGGGATATGGATCTTATACCTTCAGTAACAGCCAGGGAAGGAGAGACACCAGGCTTTGTCACCCATGGTGGAGAAAATTCTTGTTCCAGGCAGAGAATGATATGAAAAAACTTTGGTAAAGCTTCTGGGAGATTCTTCTCTGAAGGGAGAGTGAGTGAGGGAGATATACAACAGGCAAGATGGGCTTAGCATGTCCAGTGTGTGGGCTCAGTATTCCAACAAAGGTTTTTTAGCTTCCCCCTCCTGGAAGAACGTTTAATAGTTAAAACAGAAGCCTGAGATTTGTAAGTCAGGGAATGTCCCAGACATTCCCCAGGGAATACCCCTGGGAGCATCCCCAGCCCCTCCTGGCACAAGCACCTTGGCATCAGTCTTGGAGGGAGAGGGACTGGGCAAGAAAGAGTGAGAGATTTCTGGTTTGATTCCCTAAAAAATGGGCTACAGAATGAAATAAAAATTCCTGAATAACACGAGATCTGGGAGGATTAATGTATTTTTGCTCATTCTTTCTCACTGTTGTTTTTTCCATTAAATTATATTTCTACCTGGTGTTACACTCGTAATTACCTTGCTGGATACACCATCCAGGTCTCAGATCACTGACTAATGTTGATAAATCTTTCTTATGAACCAGGTTTGTGTGTTCTGAGGGGGGCTCAGGGCCAGGGCTAAACACACCAGCAGAGCTCAGGCACTCCCAGGCCTCCAAGGCAGCCTGGAAACTCACAAAGCAGCCCTGTGGAAAGGACTGCCCATCCTTAAAGCTTTTTGTTCTCTACAAAGAAGTCCTAGAAATGCACTTTGGTGAGTTTATTCTGGAACCTATGAGAGTATCAGTTGCACAAACTTTTCCTGATGTAGGCATATATTAATAAAACTATTAATATACACACAGTGTGGGGTCTTGCTGCCCCACATCCTCTTTAAATACCTCAGTGTCTGTAAAACCTTCCTGCAGCTCGGGGTATGGCCCAGCACATCCCATCCCAGCCTTCCACCCTGACACCAGAATAGCAAATGTATTTACTTGGGAAACAGGCACTTACAAGATCCTTCCTTCACTTTCTCTCCATTTCTGTTACGTAAATTCTGTATTTCCTGGAATAGAGGCTCTGAACTGCTGAACTCAGTCTGAAAGCAACCCAGATAACAAGCTCATTTACATTAATAAGAAATCATCTGTTCCTTTTTGCTGGATGCCCCGGGGAGCAGCTGGTGGTCTGCTTTTCCACACAGGCATTCTCCTCCACACTGAAATGCCTCAGAAGTATTTGTTTGTCTGAAAATGTTACTGGAAACCAAAACAGCTGATGTGAAAAACAAACAGAGAGAGCCATGGATTGTTCTGGTCAATTAGACCTTTGGAAAGTGGTGAAATACTTTGTATATTTATTCGATAGCTGTACTCAAGCCTCATGGCTCTTAATTTACATTTTCTCATGCCTGGATCAATCTTCATCTCACTGTCCCCAAGCACTTGCCTCTCCACTGTTGAGGACAGTGCTAAAAGCTGCATCACTGTGTGGTTAATTTTAAGACCAATTATCATTAAGGCATGAAAACAGCACTTCACATTATGTAATTTTGGGTTTGCACATAGACCTATTCATTTTAGCTTCAATTGTTACTGACCATGTCTGTTGGCATTAGAAAAATGGTACTGGGTATAGCAAAGTGTAAAACATTGTGGTTTTTTTAAAATTTAAATCTATTTTCTAGTGATTTGGATATATCTTTTATATATCTATAGATCAGTATCTAAAAACAGATATATAAATAAATATATGTAGATCTATAGATACAAATAAAAGGATAAAATTCTAAAAAATTCTATTAGCAATGTGGATTAGTTGTTTAATTATATAAGGATTAAACTCAATGATGCAGCGTTGCACATATTTGCTTTTATTTTTCAGGACTCAGGTTAATGCTCAGTACTTGTGTTTCCAGCCAGAAACCACAAACTCTCATTGCTGTGACCCATTAGTCTCAGCTTGTGCCTGGATGGCTGAAAATGATACTCTGGGGCAAAGTTACCTCTAAATGCTCTTGCTTGCTGGATAATAATGATGCTGCATCTCTTAGTAGCCCAATTTCCTTACAGAAAGTAGGAGGGAAGGTAAGTAAGTAGAAAGAGGCTGTATGGAAGACTCTAATTCATATTTTATAAATACCTTGTAAATTATTTATATTATTACTTTCTCTTCTGAAATTATCAAAATGTACTGAGAAGATGATGACCCTTTCCTCATGTTCATCTGTGCTGAAATGCCTAAAGAGCCTCTCTGGGTTTGGCTCCTCAGGATGATGTTAGCTGGGACTGGAACGTCCCATTGGGGCTGTGCTGCACTTCCAGCCCCTCTGCATGCCAAGGGAAACTCTGGAAAAGCTCTGCTGTGTCTATTGAAGCAAGAATTAGCAGCATCCCAGTCCCGTGCCCGTTTCTGGCCCCTCTCCCTGCGGGCTGGGAGCTCCCTGGGCCAGGCTGCCCTCCCTCCCCCAGGGTTTGGTTTGTGCCCTGGCATGGCTGGCTGGCTCCTGGCCCCCGTGAGGCACACACCCTGCTCTGGGTGCCCAGGTCACACACACCCTGCTCTGGGTGCCCAGGTCACACACACCCTGCTCTGGGTGCCCAGGTCACACACACCCTGCTCTGGGTGCTCAGCTCACACACACCCTGCTCTGGGTGCCCAGGTCACACACCCCCTGCTCTGGGTGCCCAGCTCACACACCCCCTGCTCTGGGTGCCCAGGTCACACACCCCCTGCTCTGGGTGCCCAGGTCACACACCCCCTGCTCTGGGTGCTCAGCTCACACACACCCTGCTCTGGGTGCTCAGCTCACACACACCCTGCTCTGGGTGCTCAGGTCACACACACCCTGCTCTGGGTGCCCAGGTCACACACACCCTGCTCTGGGTGCCCAGGTCACACACACCCTGCTCTGGGTGCCCAGGTCACACACACCCTGCTCTGGGTGCTCAGGTCACACACCCCCTGCTCTGGGTGCCCAGGTCACACACCCCCTGCTCTGGGTGCCCAGGTCACACACACCCTGCTCTGGGTGCCCAGGTCACACACCCCCTGCTCTGGGTGCTCAGGTCACACACACCCTCCTCTGGGTGCCCAGGTCACACACCCCCTGCTCTGGGTGCCCAGGTCACACACCCCCTGCTCTGGGTGCCCAGGTCACACACCCCCTGCTCTGGGTGCCCAGGTCACACACACCCTGCTCTGGGTGCCCAGCTCACAGGTGCTGTGGGTTTGTAGGTGCTTTAGAGGATGGCGCCCAACAAAAAACCCAAAAAGCTTCCTAGTTCAGCCTAAATATGAACAACCAAAGGAAAATCCACTCAGGTGGGAAGGAAGAGCTGGTGAGGTTATTTCTGACAGAGAGAGAACAGGTGCCTGAGGATGAGGGCTGCAGCAGGAGGTGAGGATGAGATTTTTGGCCAGTATATGTGACCATGAAACAGAGCAATAAAGGCTTTAGGTTTTTCCATTCCTTTTTATTTATTTCTGTAGGCTGTAGTAAGGGACCATTGCTTTAAAACCCTTAGACATTTGGACATATTTTACAAGACAGAACAGTTTCTGAATGTCACACATTGATCACAGTTTCATACTATTACATGCATATAAAGACACGGATTTTTTTAATAATCTGTTTTACAGAAACAACTGGAGAGGTCAATAAACTCCAACAAAGAATGACTAAATCAAAGTTACAAAAAATGTAAGACTCTAAGTACACTAGTATATGGCTAATGTTGCTGTAATCACCCCAAAGTGCCAGGGCATTTAAACATTTCTTAAAAGGGAAGAAAACATCTGCTGGTGCATTGGACCAATACAACGGAGCGAATTCCAATATAACCCAAGGAAGAGATTGTGCAGGACATGCAGGATCTGCTGGGCACGAGCACTGCCCTCCCTTCAGCCGCTCTGAGCCGGGCTCCCCACTGATTCCCCCTGTACGGGTTAAAAAACAACTCTGTGCAAGGCGAGGCAGACCCGGCCCCAGGCTGCCCTTCCTGGGGCACAGTCATGCGTTTGGTTTCCAGCTAGAAAAGCAATTTGATCTAAATGGACCAGCCGAGCCACAGGAAACATGTTTTCCAGTTTTTATCTGTCATTAAGCATCACTTTATTTTTCTAAAGGACTCCCCAGCTTTCCTGTCCCACATTGAGGATGGGAGCCCGGCTGCCCTCGGGGGCTGTCCCTGGAGGGTCCCGGGCTGTCCCTGGGCTGTCCCGGGCTGTCCCTGGGCTGTCCCGGACTGTCCCTGGAGGGTCCTGGGCTGTCCTGGGCTGTCCCGGGCTGTCCCGGGCTGTTCCTGGGCTGTCCCGGGCTGTTCCGGGCTGTCCCTGGGCTGTCCCGGACTGTCCCTGGAGGGTCCCGGGCTGTCCCGGGCTGTCCCTGGGCTGTCCCGGGCTGTCCCTGGCTGTCCCGGGCTGTCCCTGGCTGTCCCTGGGCATGGGGCCGAGCAGAGCAGCCCCTGCCCGGCTGATGAGCTAAGGCTTCCTGCTGCTCCCAAACTGCTTCACTGGCCTGACAAGAGAGCAGGGCTGTGCTGCAGGAGGTGGGGTGTGTTGTTTCAATGCTAATCTAGTAGGAAAGCAGTTTGGCTGGTAGCTGTGGCTGGCCTTTCTGAGTACGGTATCATGGCTTCAAAATTCGAAGTAAAATGCAGATGCTGCTCCCCCACCCTCCCCCCAAACACTCCAGTGGGGAATGGTTCAATGCAAAAGTGACTTTCTACACTGACCACCAAAAAGCCAGAGAATGGGGGAAAAAATGTTCTTCACAAGCCAACAAAACTGACATAAACAAAATAAATCCCAGGGGTTGTGGGAGCCAATGTGTGGCAGACAGTCTGTGGAGGCAGTAAAACATAACAGGTAGAAGAGTCATAAATGGCAGAGCTCCTAAATGAAAAATACAGACTAGAGGAGAACAGATGAATGTTCTTAAATGCAGATTCCCAACAGGACCAGAGGTTGTGCACAACTCACAGTGAGCCATGGCCCCCCTGCCCACAGTGCCCCAGTTCAGCAGGGCTGAGGCAGACAGGGCTGCTCTGGGGCTGGGGTCCCGCTGTGGGGCTGGGGTCCCGTTCTGGGGCTGGGGTCCCGCTGTGGGGCTGGGGTCCCGTTCTGGGGCTGGGGTCCTGCTGTGGGGCTGGGGTCCCGTTCTGGGGCTGGGGTCCCGCTGTGGGGCTGGGGTCCTGTTCTGGGGCTGGGGTCCCGTTCTGGGGCTGGGGTCCCGCTGTGGGGCTGGGGTCCCGTTCTGGGGCTGGGGTCCTGCTGTGGGGCTGGGGTCCTGTTCTGGGGCTGGGGTCCTGTTCTGGGGCTGGGGTCCCGTTCTGGGGCTGGGGTCCCGCTGTGGGGCTGGGGTCCCGTTCTGGGGCTGGGGTCCTGCTGTGGGGCTGGGGTCCTGTTCTGGGGCTGGGGTCCCGTTCTGGGGCTGGGGTCCTGCTGTGGGGCTGGGGTCCTGTTCTGGGGCTGGGGTCCTGTTCTGGGTCCTGTTCTGGGTCCTGCCAGCTGGGACATTGCCTGTGGACCCACAGAGAGCGAGCTGCCCTGCAGGGGAGCTCAGTCAGGCCCCCCCTTTCTGGAGGGTTCACCCTTCCCAGCCTTTTTCGCTGCCTTTTATTTCACTGCCTCTGTTTTCACCCCTCACCCGCTGGTTTCCAAGGAGGTGCTGTGGGCAGACACCTCCAGCCCTGAGGCCATACAAGGTTATTGATTTTCCATGAGCTTTTAGAGATATGGGTCCAAATTCTTTACTGATCTAAAGGGGGCACAGCTCCATTGGCCTCAATGGGCTTTAATTTACAGCAGCAAGAATTTGGCATTTCATATAAAATTGGCTCCCTGGCTTTCATGAGGCTCTAATTTTCAGGGATCTTTGCCTGGAGTTCAGCCTTATCATTAATTTTTGCAGGTAGTGTTGCTGCAGTCTTGCAAAGACTCCTTTAAAAATAAAGGTGAATCCTGTTCAGTCCTACAGAGCTTCAAGAGTATTACCTCTAGCTAAAAGGAAGAAGGAAGGTTTTGCTTTCTCTTCTACGCCTCTAAGACTGAAAACTTCTTGTGCAATGAAGCCAGAATCAAGCAAAGCAAAATTTGGAGTAGTATTTACAGATATGAACACTCGTGGCACCCAACCATTGGTGTCAAAGGACACTTAATGTGGCTTAGGTAACACCAGCAAGGAACGGGATCCACATCCTGGATGCAGACTTTCCCTTTTCCTAAGGTTTCCTCTGCCTGGCTGAGACCAAGTTTCAGTGCAGGAGCCTAAATGTGACCAGCATGGGGTGTGAGATGCATGCAGGACAATAAACATCTCTTCTTCCAGGGGCTGGGGGCAGCTTGGGCTGTCCCTGTCCTGCTGTGGGAGGGCACAGTCAGGACTGGTCTGACTGGAAGCTTCCTGTGGTTTTGTTGACCATGCTCTAACAAACTTGCTGACATGGAAGGCGCCTTTTGAAGGGATTCATGTGATGACTGATGATAGACATGGCAGCCTATTGCATTAAATGTTTCCTAAGAAAGAAAAATCCCACTCAGCTTTAATACCTTCATTTGTGAGCAGGCCTTGCTGATAATCACATGCTAAACTGGCTCCTTCATTTGAGGGATACTGTGTGAAACACACACCTTTCCAAATTACATTCAGGTTTATTGGCTATTATAGTGGACATGTAAGAAAATCTCACAGCAAACCAAAGGAAATGGAAGCAAACTCCACCTTTGGCAAGGCATGGTCACTGCCCCAAGTGCTGGGCTGAATCAGAAGGAAATGTCTGTGCAGAGCCAGAGTGGCTCTGGGGCTCTTCATCGTGCTGACCTTCAACAGGCCATGAGATGGCTTCGGATGAACATTCATCTCATGGACTTTTACTGAATTTCTCTGAATACAGCTGTGAGTTCAGCTACAAGGGAGCAAAGAAGATTATTACATAAGCAGGTACATGGACTGATTTTACCATAATTAATCAAAATCTGGTCCCTTTCTGAATGTTTATGTTTCTCATTCCTCCACAATTTTCTCTGGGACTGAAAATAAAAATTCCAAAACCCAGAGGGAAATGAAAGTCTGGACACTTTTGTTTTAATCCAGGAAAAACTTCCCTGAAGGTGCCTGAGCATTGTCGGGTCACTGCCTTGAATAAGAGCCTAGATTTTGATGTTTATCCCAACTCCATCATGTCACTATTAGGACAATTAGATTCAAAACCTGTCTCTTCTTTCTGCTCTTAATCAATCTAAATCTGGAGAAGCTGCAGCCAGGGGTGTTGGGTGACCTGTCCCTCTGCCACCAAGGGCAGAGCCACATTTCTCAGCAGGAACATCTCAGTTCCCACAGCCAGTCCCTGGTTAAAGTACCACAAACAGGAAAATACGAAAACGTGACAACATCAGACAAACCCCATGACCTTTCACAGATGCACTTCCAGGAGAAATGTTGCAGGTGTTCATCAGAAAAAAAAGAAAATAACAACAAAAAGGTTGGGGGATCAGCTGTGTAAATGAACACGGAGAGAGCATCTAATATATTATTCTGTAATACAAAAAGAAGAAATCTGACTTGATTGCCCTATTATAAATTTGCTAAAAATACAGTTATATATTTATATTTATATTTATATATATATATATATAATTTTTTTAAAATCTGAACAGAAAAATAGACTACTCTGGAATGCATGAAAGTCACATGACTTTTCCATACATCAGATACTTATAAAGCCAACACAATGGCAAGCAGGAGGTACAGAGGTACCTGGAACGTCTGTACTTTATTCAAGAGCCATTTAAAGCCACATTCTCCCAGTGGGGTGATGCAGATGAGCCCCAGGCAGCCCTTGTCCGTGCAGAGGTGCCCGGCCCAGCAGGAGGGGCCTGGCAGCCCCAGGGAGCCCTGGCCATGGAAACCCAGGGATGCCCGGTGAGCTGGGCAGGAGGGAGCCCTGGCCATGGAAACCCAGGGATGCCCGGTGAGCTGGGCAGGAGGGAGCCCTGGTGGCTCCACTCAGCTCTGCTCTGGGATGAGCTGCTCCGTGGAGCCCACAGCAGAGAGAACGTGGCTTTCCAAACCTTGTCTTTGTGATGAGTTTTACATAACCTGGTAATTTACTATAAACCGTACCGGTCATGATTCTGTCAAGACATAAATATACAGTAGGTACAAATATTAACAATACATTACAATTTTACAGAAGAGAATACCGTTTTCCTTAGAAATGTGTTTCTTATTAGCTGCAAGGGAAGAAAAGGCTACAGTTTATCACAGCCACAGTTGCCAAACACCCTGACCGCCTCAGATGCGTTTCTCGTGACTCGCCCAGGCAGAAACTCCCGGCATGTTCAGGAAGGGAATGTGCGTTCCATGGATTTCTTTTCCTCTCTCTTGCCTTTTTTTTTTCCTTTCTTCTACCTTTTTTTGACTCTTAAACCTTTCAGAAAAATGTGGATTTCACAGGAGACTCTTTTGCTTTGGGTTGGGGTTTTTTTCCATAAGTGTGCTTAGGTGAAGCTTTTAAGAAAAGGCACTGAGAAATCTACTGCAAAGTCACTGCTTTTTTCCTCTGTTCAAGGCTAAAACTCAAATTATCTTTAGCCTCCTGGTTAAGAAAACTGCACTCTCTCCTTCCACATATATATATACATACATATATATATATGTATGTGTGTATGTGTGTGTGTTCTATATATATATATTTGTAGGTATGTGTTAAAAGTGATGTTGATGCCGTAAGATACAAGCAAGTGCAGACATCACACGTCCAGAGAGAGCCTTTGCAGGCGTGATGTCTTCTGCAGCAGCAGGTGAGGCTCTGTCAGCTTGCTTGACACCTGGTGCACAGTAAATTTGCAGCCCTGAATTCCAAATATCAGTGATTAAACCACCCCCTCTAGCTCGGTGCAAGAGATGTTGTTGGTTTTCCCCAACCACTATGAACTTTGGGAAACATGTATCAAACAAACAAAAATTAAATTGTCTTTCTAGGATCTATAGGATTTGGTGAGCATTATGTTTTCCAAGCACTGCCTCTCCTTTGCAATGAGTACAGATTTAGTCTACCATAGCTTCAGGTTCGAGTAGATTTCCCAGTGCTTACATTATATATATGTGTATTATGCACACACACACATATATAGATACATACTTCATATTCAGACTTTATTTCATTAAAATAAATTAAACATACTTCCTTTTTAATTGGGCACAAAATGAGAGCTACATCTTTGTACACAAATAAGAAAGAAATGCTCTTCAAGCATATTATATGCTTAATTTTAAATTATTTGCTTTCTATAAGAAATCTATAGGACTTTGGCTATTCAGACTTAAAAGGAAGATTTTTTTTTTAAATTATACTTTTGAATTTGACTTTCAAAAGTGACTCAGTAAAATGCTACTTTAAAGGTAGGACTAAATAGATGACATAAGGTGTGTGCCATGAGCGATCACGCAAGGCAGACAGAGAGCCTTTGGTTACAAGGAGAGTTGCACCAGTTGACTATCAGATAGAAAATGATAGGATTGTTGGTTTATACATTTTTGTCAGTGCCATCTATAAACCAAATACATCAATTTGGATGACAGTGTGGTAAATACTATACTATATGGCTATATTTAAATACGTTCACTTTCGTGATATGTAAAATATGACTTATTTTTCCACATGAAAGCATCAGCTCTAAAAATATTTAACTTGGAAATCACTATTACTTTATAAAAAAAAATTCCCTGATTTTTCTTCATTTTACATTTGTGCTGATGGCAGACATGACTGATCACTGAAACACAGAGATTATATTATAACTGTTCTCTTTAAGATTTCTTGTTGCCGCTCTGCGACCTCAGAAAGCCGCAGAATAAATCAGTATTTAAAGCTTATCTGCTGGAAGGTTACTTTTCACTTTTTCGACTCAATCTCAGCCAGTATCTCAGCAATACGTCGGTTCCTCTAAGTACACTTGTATTTGCTATGGCCAAATCCTGCCGTGCCTGCCCCGCGGAGCCGCGCGGGGAGCGGGGCCGGGAACGCGGGAGCGGAGCGGGGACAGCGGGGCCGGGAACGCGGGAGCGGAGCGGGGACAGCGGGGCCGGGAACGCGGGGGCTGAGCGGGGACAGCGGGGCCGGGAACGCGGGGGCTGAGCGGGGACAGCGGGGCCGGGAACGCGGGGGCTGAGCCCGGCCCGGCCCGGCACCGCCCGTTGCCCTCGGGCTGGGCCCGGCCCGGCACCGCCGCAGCACCCGGGGGGCTCCGGGCGGCTCCCTCGGCCGGGATGGGCCGGCGGAGCGGAGCGGAGCTCCGGGCACCGCTCCGTGCCAAGGGGCACAGGGCACAGCTCCGGGTACCGCTCCGTGCCAAGGGGCACAGCTCCGTGCCAAGGGGCACAGCTCTGGGCACAGCTCCGAGCACAGTTCTGGGCACAGCTCCGAGCACAGTTCTGGGCACAGCTCCGGGCTCAGCTCCTGCCAAGGGGCACAGGGCACAGCTCCTGCCAAGGGGCACAGGGCACAGCTCCTGCCAAGGGGCACAGCTCCGGGCACAGCTCTGGGTACAGCTCCGGGCACAGCTCCGTGCCAAGGGGCACAGCTCCGGGCACAACTCCGGGCACAGCTCCTGCCAAGGAGACGTCAGGCAAAGCCATCCTCACAACCCGCCCTAGCTCCTGGAACAGAAATGTGCTTATTGCTTTTGTCCGTACATGCTGCATTCACTATTACGGTTACAGACGGTGCTGCACGGCCGGGACGGACACACGGCTACATTCAGGACTAACCAACACTTGTTTTTTACAATAGGAAGGAACAAATGCAGGGGACTCGAGCGGCATCGGGGGGTGTCTCTCCCACGCGTGCCCCTCTGCTCCCAAGGCCCGTGTCTCAGCTCATCCCGGGCCCGCTGCCTGCAGACCGCTACACCCCGGCAGGACCTCGGGCCAGGTCAGGAAACGCTCAGTGACGGAGTCATTTACAACTGAGTTTTACAGTAGAAACAGAGAACAACATAAAAGGTTACCATCACAGTTATCACAGGACAAGTTGTGACTTGCTACAGGCTCGTAACAAATCACAGTCACAACAAGAGGCACAAATTAAAGTAGTGCTTGGTTAAAGTGCTTGATTGTTACACTCTGCTATCCTACTCCAGCATTGCAACAACGACAACGAAAAGTCAACATAAAGTGCTTTTCCCCCCCACCCCGAGATTAAAAACCAAAGACAAATTATTTCCTACACAATTTGACATAACTTTATTGAAACAATAATATTTTAAAAACCTAGGCTGGTGGCTGCTAGTTCTGTTCACTTAAAATGGTCAGATCTCTCTCTTTTTTTTTTTTTATTTTTCCTTTCCTCTTTATTTTCTTGTTTCATTTAAAAATGACTGGACGTTATTAAACGTCAGGCCTGATTCTCCTGCCTCTCGCGGCTGCTTCGTGCCACGGCCCTGCAGGAGCCTCTGCTGCCCGACCTCGAGACGAGAGGGAGCAGAGCCAGGCCTGGCACGGGTCACTACCGAGTCCCTCTTTTTGCATATTTATGTAACACTTGCATATCTTTCACTGCGCTGCTCGGGCGCAAAAAGCTCCGGACCAGCCTGCTCCTCTCCCGGCCCGGGCGGGCGCGGCCGCGCCTGGCACGGGCAGGGCGGGCACGGCTCCTCCCGGGCGGGCACGGCTCCTCCCGGGCAGGGCTCCTGCTTCTGCATGGCTCCTCCGGCCCTCCCGGGCCACGCTGGCCTGGGGCAGGCATCGGCCTCTAGCCGAGGGCAAGTGCAAGTCTCACTATGTCCTAGGGCATGTTTGGAATTAGATACAAGTGGTGCAACTCACCCTGCTAATATTTCAAAAGAAAACATCAGGTCCTACAGGATATCAGATTGTTAAACACACAAAGAGCATTTTAAGAATTGGTTTCTCTAGACCGTTAATTGTTTCAAATGCTTTTCGCTGGGATTTTCCAATAATGCAAGTGTTCCCTGTTACCTTTAAACATTATATCCATCAGAGAAAGCTGTAGATGGGGAACCGCTGCCCTGAAGCAGTGAGCATTGTGTTTTTGAAAGCTTTATACCAACCCCAGCAATTTATTCCAGAGTTCAAATCTGGCTGCCTTGGCATCCTTTATGGAACTAATGCAAATCAGATGTTAATATTTCCAAAAGGAGCTCTAGCGTTCAAGGGGAATGGATGGATATTTGGTCACATTGGCTTCACTGGACAACATGAAAGGAGATCAATGTGTGATCATGATTTGCAATCATTTTTTTGACTGATGTGGGCAATGTCTTTAGAGTTGTTTCAGAGAAGGACATTTTCACAAACCCACACTGGACCTCCCCCAGACTTTTAGAAACAGGTGGCTTGTTTCAGCCAAGTTCATGCCATGCAGAAGCTCTTTTGTTTGTGTTGACTGTGAAGATATTCCTCTAAATTCTCAGTAAGTTCTTTCAGACCCCACCTCAGATGCTTTGATCATGTGTGTTAGCATGTCCTCCGCTGCCTGGTAATACATGGACTTCTGGGGAAATGTGATTTTCTAGTCTGACAGTCTCCTGATTGCCCTGGGTTCTTCCAGTGATGCCTTCCATAGAGTAAATGCAGTTCTGCCCTATCAGCTTAGGGGAGGTGGGTAAAGCAGCAGCTTCTAGATGGTTCTTCTCTGTTCTATAAACATGGTCCTTTTGCTTTAGATAGCCACTGCTTGCAACACTGTACTTGGGACTCACATTTCCAGGTGGACTCGAGTCATACATCAGCTGACCTTCATCATCAGTGTCAGCATCGATGTATTTGTGTATACCAGCATCGTGGAAGTTGAAAGCTATGGCTGCCTGGGACTCTGGTGACTTTGGGGGCGTTCTCGCGCTCGCAGTCGTGTAGATGGAGGTTTCCGGGCTCATGAGAGACCTGTCACAGAGTAAGGAAGTGTCTGTGGCAGCAGCAGCAGCTCCCCGGCTCTTGAGAGGATCTGGGTACGTTCTCAGTACATTTGATGCTGGTACGAACGTGCTGGTGTCCTCTTCCATGAAGTTGACTTTGAGGGATCTTAGTTTTAAAGGGTTACTGGCCTTAATGGAGCTCTTGGGACTTTCAATGAAGAAAGCAGAGCGGTGGCTGCTTTCGGAGCCGGGGTTCACGTCCACGTACCTGGCAGCGCTGCCCTCGGGCCTGCCCTGCTCCGGGGGGACGCTGATGCCCCCCTTGCAGGGCAGGGCGGTGAGCGGGCTGTGCGGGAAGCGCGCGGGGTCGGGGAACTCGGCGGCGCAGCTGATGAAGCTGTCGATGCTGGACATGCTCCTCATGTCCACGATGCCGTCCGTGCGCGTGGCCAGCAGCGGCACCGTGGGGCCTGGGAGGGTTTCCATTTCCAGCTCTTCCTTTTGCTTTCCAGCTTGACTCGACTCCTTGGTGATAAGGTTTGGCTGGGACTGAGTCTTTGCCATTTTGTTGTACATGTCCTCGAGCTGTTGGACGTTCAGGTGTTGGGGACTTGAAGATGACCTGGCTTTTTCTGGGGATCCTTGTTCCTTAGTTTCAAAAGATTTACTAGAACTAGTTTCAGAGAGTGTTCTCTTGGTCCATTTCCATTTGCTTGGCGATAAATGATTGTCCTGAACTTTATCCTTTTTGGCTATGCTTTCTCCATTCTTTTCAACCACAATGTCCATGAGTTCTATGCTACGGGCAAATGCATCCTTCATGTTCATGGAAACAATACTGCCATTTCTTTTTGCTCTTTCAAGAGCTTCCCTGCGCTTAATGGCTTTTTCCTGCCTCTTCTGCTCCTTGTAAAACTCTGAGAAGTTATTGACAATAATTGGGATGGGAAGAGCTATCACCAGCACACCAGCAATGCAGCACAGTCCTCCTACTATTTTACCCAAAAGAGTTTTGGGGTAAATGTCTCCATAGCCTACTGTTGTCATGGTGATTGTTGCCCACCAGAACGAAGCTGGGATGCTCTTGAATTTTGTATCATCCTCATCCTTTTCTGCAAAAAACACTAAACTGGAGAAGATCATAATGCCCATAGCCAGAAACAGGATGAGCAATCCGAGTTCGTTGTAACTCCTCCTCAGTGTAAACCCCAAGGACTGCAAACCCGTGGAGTGCCGGGCCAGTTTTAGAATCCGGAGTATCCTCATGATCCGAAATATTTGGACCACTCTTCGTACATTTTGGAACTGAAGTACACTTTTATTGGATTCTGTGAGGAAGATGGTAACATAGTAGGGTAAGATAGCCAGCAAATCTATAGCGTTCAGCGGGCCTTTGAAAAACTTCCACTTCTTGGGGGAGGAGAGGAAGCGCAGGAGGTATTCCATGGTAAACCACGCAATGCACACCGCTTCCACGTGGGCCAGCTGGGGGTTATCTGTGGTCTGCCCAAATTCATCCATGCCTTGTAGCTCAGGAAGTGTGTTAAGGGACAAGGCAATTGTAGATAGTACAATAAACATGATGGAAATGATTGCCAAAATCTGGAAAGGAAAGAGAAAACAGTGAGTTAATCTCAGAACACACGAGGCTGTCTCTCGCTGCCGTTAACACATGGCTGCATTTTCACTCACACGTGGCAAGACCCATTTTGCTCAGCACACAGAAGTCAGATAACCAATGCATCCTGAGCTGAGTTTATTTTGGAAGCTGTTTTAGTTATGGCAGTTGCATAAAGGAGATAAAGCCTCTACTCCAACTCCTGTGCTTTCATCTCTGTGCAGTCAAGGAACATGTAAGGAGCAGCTAGGATGCCAGGGGGGCTGTGAAGCAGCAGGAGCTTTTGATTAACTACTAATTAGGTGCCCAACAAGGCCCATCTGGACAACAAGCTCTGAAATTTAAGCAAGAAGGAATGCAATTGTGAATACATGATTTGATCAGAGCGATGTCCTCCATTTAATGAACGGTTACTGCTGTAATTTGGGGTGCTGATGGCTAATTACAGAGATGTGTGTGCAATTCTACTACATAAGATACAAATAATACACTCTTGTTTAATGACTCATCTCTAATTCAGTTCTTGATGGTTGTGAAAAACATGAAAACTTCACCAAGCTTTCTAAGCCATTTTGAGTTTTCTGGAGGAGAGAGCAAGCATCTGAGCAAACCAAATTGGACAACACTGAGACAGCCAAAGCAGGGCAGGTCCAGTCACTGGGGGCCTCACACATCTCAAACTCAAGAGAATAAAATGTAAATCAAGTGTCTCATGGTGAAGTGTGGGGATATTTAGACGTTAATTACTTCTTCATGGTGGCTTGTTTCAAAAATCATCTCCTGGAGACCAGGCACTGCCCCTGAGAAGCAGAGAGCCTGATTTGCTTTCCTAGAAGGCTCTTTTGGTGGTTTTGCTGTCACTTTGTTTACAACCCACCATTTCTGAAGGTGTTTGGGATATTTGCAATGGTAATTTCAATTAGTTTTGCTTGGCTTTATCTCTGCCCACTATACACAGAAGGGCTTATTTGTCGGCTTAGATGTGTGTACCTGTTGGGTTTTATCTCCTTCACTTTCAGTGTAAATATTAACACTCCATCTTTATGCAGTGAATGGCATCCAGCAGCAGTAATTGGTGTCAAACCTTCTGCTTCCTTTGATATACTTTCCTGCTTTGAAGATCAAGGCAATGCCAGATGAATATAAATAAATTAACTGGGAGCTCTAAGGGTAAAATTTGATTTTGGTTTAGGAGATTTAGCCACAAAGCTAGGCAATAAAAAGAGACAGACATTTATCATTTCTTCCACAAGCTGCAGCAAGATGTCACTTGTGCTCCCAAGACACAGATTTTCCCCCTTACTCATCTGCTGCAGCCACATCTTTGGGAATCTTCTCAGGCTAAGAAAAAATTCTAAATGTGAGTTGATTGTCCTCAGTTATTCAAGGCACTTTTCAATTGGAAAGCACATAAATTTGAGATGGAGTATCTCCAGCAGGGTTTGGAAGATCCTTCTCCTTCTGTAAGAGATACCTTGTCCTGGTAGCATCCACCATCCACTAAAAGCCACCCACGGAGCAATTGTGCACAGAAAACTGGATCCAGCTGCTGCTGTCAGGCTTTAGCACTGTTCAGTTGCACAGGGCTCTGTCCCAAAGTATTTACAGTCTGGGATTTCAGATTATAGAAATCACCATCTGTCTCGCTAATAAGGTTTCCCATCTTGGCTGTACTGAACCTCTATCTTGGCAGCTCTTGTATTTTCCACTGTCAGTAATGAGAGACAGAAAGCTGGAGGGAAGACATTTACACTCCCAGGGAGGCCTCTAGGGATGTTCTGCATCACAGGCAGCCTTTTCATTCCATTCCTGGCCTTTCCTCCTCCCTTTACTCTTCCAGGTTCACTTCTCTTTAACAAGAAAAGCCAATGGGACTGATTTTGACTTGTGCAGAAACAATCCCTCTGCAGTGCATGAGGCTCCAGCTCTTACAAAACTGGAAATCCTTTTTCCAGTCATGTAAAAAAGCACCTGTGGTCCCTGTTCCAGAGCACTGACCCCAAATCTCACTGCTTCTCCAGCTGCTCACAGCTGCACGAGATGGAAGGAAGCGTGGGACAGGGCCTCCTCCTGTGGCACTGACCTCCATGGTTCCTTGCAGGGCATTAAACACGGCCTTGAGCCCCTGAGAACTTTGGATGGGCAATCAAAGAGCTGAGGCTGAACAGGCTCAGGCACAGCAAGGTCCCTAGAGCTCAGGCTTGGCCTGGCAGAAGGGGCAGGGATGGGGCAGTGCAGCATCAGAGGCCTGTTGGATTTTGTGAGTGCTGCTGAATTGTCCATATTCCCACTCTGGAGCAAGCTGTCCCTGTCCCAGGTCTGGCTCTGGCCCAGCTGGCACACGTGGGCTGTTCATTGGGACCAGGGAAGGCACCTCCAGCATCCCTGCAGGAGCATCCAGAGCTGCTGACTTGGATGGCCTGTAAAATGCAGAACTAAAACTGGAAAAGCTTGCAGCCTAAAATTCAGAAGCAGAGGAAAAACTCAGGAGTCAGCAGCAGGTAAATGAGTGACACGAGGACACGTTTGTGACACGGGCAGTCCCTGCAGCACGGCGGGGGCGGGCGCTGCCCAGCTCACGCTGCCCACGGGCTGAGGACAGCCCAGCCGGGCAGGCGCCCTCAGCACAGCAGCACAGACCCTCCTGCAGCCCACAGGGGTGAGGCTGGGCCTGCCCACACCACCTTCAGACCATTCCCACTCACAGCTTGCAGGACAGAAGCTCTGCATCCCCTTCCTCTGTATATATAAATACTCTCTGTATTTACTCTTGCATTTCACCTGAAGCAATGCACCATAAACTGTGAAAATCCCCTCAGGTACTTTACCAGGTTGCTTGCAGAAGGTGTTGGAAGGAGTCCTAATGATGGCCCTGGCTTGTGGTGCAAGGATGGGCAGGATTTCAGGGAAAAACTTCTCCACTAAATGGGCTGTTTCACAAAGGTTTTGGTGGAGGTAATCTCTGGATTGCTGCTATAGCTCCCTTGTAGAAGCTAAATAACCCAAGAACAGGCAGGGCAGGGTTTTGGATGAATTTAAAGCAGTTGCCTCAAAGTGATTAGCATGATTGTACACACACGCTGGTTATTACACATGCAAACGAGACAAGCAGGCTCATTTTGGGAGCAAGTGCAGCCAGTTTGTGCCACTGCTGCTTCCTGAGGCAAGATGGATGTGCCGTGCTGGCAAGCCTTTAATGCCCACCTCCTCCAAATGCCCCCCAAAGCTGGGCTGGCCTCCTGCACCTGGCACCTTCCAGGAAACAACCACTGTCCTGGGGCTGGTCCTGCCTGCAGGGTGAGAGCGGCCCCAGAGCTGCTCCTGTGTGCGGCAGGGTCTGTGCTCCTCCCTGGGGAAGGGGCAGGAGGCTGCTCAGGAGCTTCCATCTCTGTCTGTGCAGGAGCAGTGCGTGTGCCCACCCTGCAGGTGGCACAGAGAGGGGCAGCAGGGTGACCCAGCGTCGAGCTTTGGTGACATTTACGGCTTGGTTGTTTTCTTTGCGCTGCTAAAAACCCTAGCAGAGATAAAGGCATACGACTGGAGACTTTCAAGCCATTAAAATTTATGAGAACTGGCTGTCCCAATCCCATAGATGGCTCTAAAATCTCAGGGTAAGCAGATCCGAGATCTCTCTGCTCGTGGCAACATGTCCTATACTTTTTCTGTCTTCATACTCGGTAATGAAGCTGATATAGCAAGGAGAAGGGGTGGTGTGTGGGAGAGAGTAGGAGGGTGTTTGAATATAGATTCGATATTCTTGGAAATACGATGAGGAAATTGTTATGTAATCAAGAAGTTCAATAATGGTTTTGTCTAATGTGCTTTTTTAGCTCCACCAAGGCCTGCAGAATTAACCTGGCATCAGGACCAGGTTTCATTCATATGCTCCATTTACCAAGGGATTTTTCCTGCAGCCCCTCAGCTTTCCCAAGCTGCAATACACTTTGAGTCAGACTGTCCAGCTCCATCCTGCCACGCCTGTGCCAGCCTCTGTCTCCCCAGGCTCTGAGAAACAGAGCACGGTGTATTTTCAGCAATATCCCACGTGCTGCACAGTGCAGAAACAGATGGAGAGTTCCTTAGTCTCCTCCCTACTTGATTCTGCACAGGAATAACATCTCCTGCTCACAGCAGCTATACATGTCTGTGGTATTTATTGACAGGGACTTGTTTTAGGAAACATCTCTTCACTAGAAAATGCCTAATTATTCATAAACTGAAAGGGTTTGCAGAACACAGTCACTTCTGATCTTCTGGTGTCAAGATTCTGACCACTGGGCTTGCAGGATGTCTTTTCTAGAAAATGCTGCAGCCATAATGAAAGGTCACACTTGCTTCTTGCATCATGGCAAGTAGAGGCCAAAGTGGGGACTATGGCTGCAAGGGAAGTACAGAGAACCTTTAATCCGCTTTTTTCATGTGGAAGGATGTTAAGATGTAAGACCTCGAATCTCCAAACCCCTTAAGTCCTGCTGGTTCCTGCTCAGGAGTTTTCCCTGACTGGGCACTTTCCATGCCCCTTCCAGGTGCTGCCCCACGGGGTCCCTGGGAGCCCTCTGAGCTCTGGAGGGGTCCTGCACACCCAGCCCAGCTCCTGAGTGCCCTGAGCACACACTGAGCTGTGAGTGCCCCTGACACACACTGAGCTGTGAGTGCCCCTGCACACCCAGCCCAGCTCCTGAGTGCCCTGCACACACACTGAGCTGTGAGTGCCCTGCACACCCAGCCCAGCTCCTGAGTGCCCTGAGCACACACTGAGCTGTGAGTGCCCCTGACACACACTGAGCTGTGAGTGCCCCTGCACACCCAGCCCAGCTCCTGAGTGCCCTGCACACACACTGAGCTGTGAGTGCCCCTGCACACACACTGAGCTCTGAGCACACACACTGAGCTGTGAGTGCCCTGCACACACACTGAGCTGTGAGTGCCCTGAGCACACACTGAGCTGTGAGTGCCCTGCACACACACTGAGCTGTGAGTGCCCTGCACACACACTGAGCTGTGAGTGCCCTGCACACACACTGAGCTGTGAGTGCCCCTGCACACACACTGAGCTCTGAGTGCCCTGAGCACACACACTGAGCTCTGAGTGCCCCTGCACACACACTGAGCTGTGAGTGCCCCTGCACACCCAGCCCAGCTCCTGAGTGCCCTGAGCACACACTGAGCTCTGAGTGCCCCTGACACACACTGAGCTGTGAGTGCCCCTGCACACCCAGCCCAGCTCCTGAGTGCCCTGAGCACACACTGAGCTCTGAGTGCCCTGAGCACACACACTGAGCTGTGAGTGCCACAGGATACCCAGCCCAGCTCCTGAGTGCCCTGAGCACACACACTGAGCTCTGAGTGCCCTGAGCACACACTGAGCTGTGAGTGCCCTGCACACACACTGAGCTCTGAGTGCCCTGAGCACACACTGAGCTCTGAGTGCCCTGAGCACACACTGAGCTGTGAGTGCCCCTGCACACACACTGAGCTCTGAGCACACACACTGAGCTCTGAGTGCCCTGAGCACACACTGAGCTGTGAGTGCCCTGCACACACTGAGCTCTGAGCACACACACTGAGCTCTGAGTGCCCCAGGATATCCATCCCAGCTCCCTGAGTGCCCCTGCACACCACCTGTAGGAAGGCAAACCCCTGCACTCCCCTGCAGGCACTACTGCACAGCACAACCTCCATAAAACCAGAATCAGGATAAAGTCACTCGTGTTTTGCTTTGGAAACATATGACATCTGAATTTTGACATTTGGCGGGATAAGCCAAGATTGAATAATGTTTATTTATTTGATTTCAATTACAGCTGTAATAAGTGTATCTGTTGAGAGAGCAAGCCTATTCAGTTAAAAGAGGATATTTCTGCTGATCCTATGTCAATGCCAGGGAGCTGCAGCTACAGCTGCTGACTCAGGGGTGGTGGGCAGAGAGTTGCCCTCAGGCAGAGCTGGCTGTAAACTCTTTAATACTCTTAAGAACATGTTTAGTTGTCAGAGAGCTATCAAACTCCATCAAATGATAAATGGTGTCAGTCTTCTTTCAGAGCAAAGCCCAGATATAAATGGTGCGCTGGAGAAGGAAATTACAGATGAATGAATGTACTGAAAAGGCAAACTTGAAAAACACACACTGCCTTTAGACATCAGCACAGTGACAGTTCTCAGGAGAGGATGAGAGGGAAGCATCTGTCCTATTTCTGCTGCTGCAAGCATGGGGGAAGTCAAAAAAGAAAACAAACGAATGGCACATGGAAGCTGAAGTTTCCCGTTTTCCTCCTGGCCTTGCCTTGTGCCCAGGATGATGCAATTCCAGCTGGCAGCACCACTGGGAGTGTGGGGTCCCCTCTCAGGTGCATCTCCCTTTCCCACCATCTGCCTTGCACTCAAGCAGACAGAGGTTTGGACTCAGAAAAAGCAAACAAGGCAAAAATATAAAGCAAAAAGAAGCCTGCCCTCCACCTCAGCATTGGTGAGTGCCTGAGAGCAGCTCTTGAAGATTCTTTGGGATTCTACCCTGCACCAGGGAGAGACAGTGCTCGTGATGCACTCCCACTGTGAGAGCAGTCTGCTCAGCCTCAGACTCTATTTACAGGGGATGTCAGCTCCAAGTGTTGGTGTTTGCAGGAGTAGTTGTGGGAGGGTTTTTTTTAAATGGTTAAATTCAATCAGGAATGTGCCAAGATAGCATGAAATCAACTAAATGTAATTAAGCAAAAAACTATTAGCTTGATTGCTAAACCAGTCTTCCTCTCATGAATATGCATGAGAATAATTGATATTAATTGTGTTCAAATCTGAAGCACATTAGTCCTACATATTATAGTGTAGAGGTTTTTGGAAGACTAAACCAGTTCCACTGCTGCTTTCTCACCAAAAGGCATAATTAGTCTTGCTGCAGGGAGATTTACCAAGTCAGTGATGCCATCCTGAGTGGCCACATAGAGAGGAAATTAGAACAGAGCTCAAGTGATGTTTTGCCTGTAAAAAACAATGACCTGTTCAACATTTCTTCCAGAAATGTGTTAGGAAAAGTGGCAAATGCATTTACCAGCATCAGCCACACTAGTGGCCTTGTGAAGAGACGGGGAAGCCTGCAGGAGCAGCAAATCCCTGAGGAGAGAAGGGCAGGGGCAAAATCCTCTCCTGTTGGATGAGCCTGATACCAGCAGGGCCCTGTCAGCTGCATGTCCAGGTGTCCATGTGTCCAGGTGTCCTGGTGTCCATGTGTCCAGGTGTCCAGGTGTCCATGTGTCCAGGTGTCCAGGTCTCCAGATCTCCAGGTGTCCAGGTCTCCAGGAGTCAGATGTCCAGGTGTTCATGTGTCAAATGTCCAGGTGTCAGGTGTCAGGTGTCCATGTGTCAAATGTCCAGCTGTCCAGCTGTCCAGGTGTCAGGTGTCAGGTGTCCATGTGTCACATGTCCAGGTGTCCATGTGTCAAATGTCCAGCTGTCCAGGTGTCCATGTGTCAAATGTCCAGCTGTCCAGCTGTCCAGGTGTCAGGTGTCAGGTGTCCATGTGTCACATGTCCAGGTGTCCATGTGTCAAATGTCCAGCTGTCCAGCTGTCCAGGTGTCAGGTGTCCAGGTGTGCCCGGGCTGTTGCCCAGGGCTGCCTTCAGCTCCCTCAGCTGCTGCTGCCCCTGGGCTCCTGCTGCAGCTCCTGGGGGCTCCTCCGCTGCGTTTCAGAGAGCATTATTATTATTATTATTATTTTTTTTTAACTGGTCCCTGGAATAAGGGCATAAAATTCAGGCTGAGGCATTTCTGCTGCCTCACGGGCTGTGCTTGGGGTGCAGCCTCCAGCCAGGGCTTGCCTGGACTCTCAGCCTGATGCAAGGGGAGCTTTGGTGGCCCCTCTTGCACTGATGGGAGAACCTTGGGCTCACACAAGGGATTACAGCTGTTACCCTTGCAGTGTCCTGCAAAGAAATTGAATATTAATATTCTTCTTTTTTTTTTTCCATAAGAGACTTGTGAAGCTTCTGCAGGTGGTGGGAAGCAGCCTGGCAGGATCCCTCCACGCTCTCAGCACCTTCCCAGCTCTCCGTTCTTTATTCTGCTAAAACCTTTTTCTTTCTTGTCAGCTCTCAGCTCTCCACCAGGCCCACAGCCCTCCTCCTGTCTGGCAGGCAGACCTTGTGTCAGACAGAGGACTTTGATGCAGGAGTCCACCTTCCCAGCCAGGGTTCCCAAGGCTTTTCTCTGGAGCAGAGCATGGAACCCTCGCCGACAGCTTTGGCACAAAGTGATTGAAGTGTTTTAATCTCGAGCACAGATGGTTCTTCCCTTTATAAGCACCAAACACTGGATTAGATGTCACATATTTAATAAATAGCAACAACTGTATACAAACTGTTTACAAAAGCTGCTAAAAACTAATCCTTGGCAACAAATCACTCATATTAGCATGGGGCCATAGCAAGTGGTAAGTAGAGCCAGTGGACAGCAAATCTGTGTGAACATAAAAGGCAGCTCTGCATCAGCAGTTCAATAAGAGAGTTTGATCTTGCCTCACTGTGAGAGTTTTGATGCATTCTTGCTATAAATACAGAAGATGAAACAGAACTGTGGAGATGTATACTTGGTTCTTTGTTGGGGTGCCTTTTCTTCTTCCTTCTTATTTTTTCTTTTCTTTTTTGTTTGTTTATTTATTGTTGTGCTGCCTTTGAGGTTTTTTTAAATTCAATTTGAGCTCAGAAAATGCTCAAACTCTTTGAAGTGTTCGCTGGCAGTCTGGGGATATTCACTCCATGCTTGCTGGCTTTGGGCAGGGGCAACAAAGCCCAGGGGATAAACAAACACCAGTTGGGCAGCCCCCGGCTCTCCCAGCCAAAGCTCTGCCAGCCTTTCCTGCATCCCTGCATCCCAACAGCCCCACACAGCCCAGGCACCACAGCCCTGCCTCTCCCGGAGCAGCCCTCCTGCTCTCATCCCCACAAAAAACACATTTACAGAAGGAAAAGAAACATAAAGCCCCAGTGGCCATTGTGATAGGGAGCAGAGCTGGGGTTTGTTTGGTTTCTTGGAGGGGTTGGGCTGTTTGATTTTTAGTGGTTGGCTCACTGATATTTTGCACTTTCCCCTCATAAAAGTCACCTGAAACTGTTTGGAAAATGCAGGTGTGCTGCCTTCTGGTGAAGGGTTATTGCAGGAGGGGAGGGGAAGAGAAAGGTTTCCTCTAAGTGGCAGCTGAACAGTGCCAGGTGGTATATCTGATTTAATCCAAGTGGAGAATAGCAAAGAGCAGCATTGAACATTAAGGGAAATTATACACCTCACTGGAGTTTAGTGCATTTCTCAGTTACTTTTTTTTTTTTTTTTTAATTCAGGGTTTCTATGTTAATAGAGGATGGTGCCACACTGTACACTGGGTGGCAGAAATTAATCTTGTCATGAATGTACTTCTCTGAAGGGCTGAGCCCTCCCGAGCCCTCAATTTGAGCTGATTGGACTGGCTCATTATCATAGCAGCAGATACTGGAACAGCAAAGCTGAACCTCGCTTGAGCTTGCAGGCAGGACCCAGCATCTGTCCCTGAGAGTGCTTGTGACAGTCACCTGTGGTGGCACTGGCCAGCATCTGTCCCTGAGAGTGCTTGTGACAGTCACCTGTGGTGGGACTGGCCAGCATCTGTCACTGAGTGCTTGTGACAGTCACCTGTGGTGGGACTGGCCAGCATCTGTCACTGAGAGTGCTTGTGACAGTCACCTGTGGTGGCACTGGCCAGCATCTGTCACTGAGAGTGCTTGTGACAGTCACCTGTGGTGGCACTGGCCAGCATCTGTCACTGAGAGTGCTTGTGACAGTCACCTGTGGTGGCACTGGCCAGCATCTGTCCCTGAGAGTGCCTGTGACAGTCACCTGTGGTGGGACTGGCCAGCATCTGTCCCTGAGAGTGCTTGTGACAGTCACCTGTGGTGGGACTGGCCAGCATCTGTCCCTGAGAGTGCTTGTGACAGTCACCTGTGGTGGCACTGGCCAGCATCTGTCACTGAGGACACTTGTGACAGTCACCTGTGGTGGGACTGGCCAGCATCTGTCCCTGAGAGTGCTTGTGACAGTCACCTGTGGTGGCACTGGCCAGCATCTGTCACTGAGAGCACTTGTGACAGTCACCTGTGGTGGCACTGGCCAGCATCTGTCACTGAGGACACTTGTGACAGTCACCTGTGGTGGCACTGGCCAACATCTGTCACTGAGGACACTTGTGACAGTCACCTGTGGTGGTACTGGCCAGCATCTGTCCCTGAGAGTGCTTGTGACAGTCACCTGTGGTGGGACTGGCCAGCATCTGTCACTGAGGACACTTGTGACAGTCACCTGTGGTGGCACTGGCCAGCATCTGTCCCTGAGAGTGCTTGTGACAGTCACCTGTGGTGGGACTGGCCAGCATCTGTCCCTGAGAGTGCTTGTGACAGTCACCTGTGGTGGCACTGGCCAGCATCTGTCACTGAGAGTGCTTGTGACAGTCACCTATGGTGGCACTGGCCAGCATCTGTCACTGAGAGTGCTTGTGACAGTCACCTGTGGTGGGACTGGCCAGCATCTGTCACTGAGGACACTTGTGACAGTCACCTGTGGTGGCACTGGCCAGCATCTGTCACTGAGGACACTTGTGACAGTCACCTGTGGTGGGACTGGCCAGCATCTGTCACTGAGGACACTTGTGACAGTCACCTGTGGTGGCACTGGCCAGCATCTGTCACTGAGGGCTCTCTCACCTGCGGTGGGACTGGGCTGGAAATGAGGCACAGGGTGAGCCCAGCACAGGCACAAAGCCACTGCTGAGGGGGGAAAACACGGCCAGGCCAAACTGGGAGCTGTTTAAAGAAGGCAAAATAATAAGGGAAAAACCACTCAGCATGCCAGGGAAAGAAGTTGATAAGAATTACGCAGGGATAACCTTCGCAGGGCTGCAGTCTGCAGGGGCGTGAATGAGCATCCCTGGCAGCCGAGGGCTCTCTCTCCATGTGTTCCATGGAGTGGGAATGAGCTGGCAATTCCCACGGCCAGACTGCCCAGAGCAGCTCACTCTGGCTAATTGTTTTCCTTTATCTCCTGGAAAGAAAGGGAGCCCCGAGGGCGGGGGCAGGGCCGTGTGTCCCAGTGACCCTGCTGCAGGGGGGCTCGGTGGGCTCTCTCCCGCCGGCCCTGCTGCTCCCACGGCCACTCTGCCCGGGAAACAGAGGAGGGAGAAAATGTGCTGCTTTCTACTGATGAATGTCCTGCCTTTCCTGCAGCCAGGCTGAAGGGTCTGACTTCTTTTCACTCTCTCTCTCTTTCCCATTTCTCTGTCAATTGATTGCTCACTGCCAGAGGGCATTATTGGCTTCAAAAGCTTCATTTTCTACTTCCTGAGCTGCTCATCTTCTGGCTCATTGCTGGTAATGGAGGTCAGATCCAAGTCCCAGAGTCTTTAGGCTGTTTTGGATTTGACCTTGAGAGCTTCTTTTGCTCACCCCACCACATGAAACAATCCTTTGATCATTGTAGGCATGCGCTTAAAAAAACAAAATCCAGTGGGCAGAGATTATTTAATTATATCAGTGGTGGGTGGAAATAAGCTGGAACCAAACCAGCCCCAGCCAGGGTTAAAGAACAGCCCTGCCTGGGGCACCCCTGCTCTGGGATCTGTGGCACACACCAAAAACTTCCTTCAGTTCTGTAACTGAGCAGCCACTGCCTCTGGTCCCAGCTTTTCCTCTGCTTACATTCAAGGGCTGCAAGATGCAGTTGTGCAAATTACATGAAAATTACAGCCTGTTCCTGAAGTATTTCCACACGGAAATTCCTAAACTGTAACTTCCAGCAGTGGCCACTGAAAGCACAAGGCAAACAAAGATGGAAGTAGTGAATCCTGAACTTCTGTGCCATGCTGGGCAGCCTCATCTGGCCTGGCTGGGGAATCCAGGTAAACCACAAACCTACTAAGGATCCCAGTTACCAAAGAGAGGGGTAATGAAGATACAAAGGAAGAAAATTAGTGGCAAAGCTGTGCTCCTGGATTGTTCCAGTTCTCCATAGGACAGCACTGAGTTCCTGACAATTTACCTTTCAAATCTCTCAAATAAAACAACTCTTGAAAATTGCCAAAACACTGTTAACACAAACAGCACCAAACAGCAGGGTGGCTTTGTGGGGTGACAGCTGAGGCTGCCACGAGTGGCTGGGGCCACGCTGGGTGGGTTTGGCTCCGTGTGCAGGGGGCACAGGGTGGGACCCTCCCCGTCCCAGGGGTGGGAGCCCCTGAGTCCCCCTCCCGCCCCGGGGGTGCTGCTGCTGCAGCCTGAGCAGAGCTCACTCACTCAGGATTTTCAAAGGGTGGAACACAAGGTGTGATGGGTGTCCTCTCAGTGCCAACTTCTGCAAAACCTCCCCTCTCTGCACCAAAATTAGTTCCCAAAGAAATGAGCTCAAACCTGGTGTGGCACCACGCTCAGTCCCTGTGCAAGGCAGCCTGGAGAGGGGCCCTGGCGTGCACCTTGCAGGGTTCACCTTTCTCTTCCAAGACTTCTCCCTGCAGGTTTGGATGCTCAGCAGAATCCCACCTGGATCTTATATCCCCTTCCAAACTTGCTGGTTGCAGAAAACAATTGCAGCCAATTTCCTTTTATGTGAATATGGTGGAAGATGTAAAAGAAGTGGGAAATTTGGAGGGGATTGGACAGTTTCACACAAAAATATAAGTGTTATTGTTAGAAAAAATACTTCAAAGAAAAAGTAACAATCACCAAGTCTCTGCGTTTGCAGGGCAGTGGCTGTGATGCCTACAGATTTTTTAGCTTTTTATATATTTTTCATATATTTGTAGTCTTGTAGATTTTTAATCTATAGTTGTCTGGTTTCTAGTAATTTTCCTGACTTTTCTCACAATAAACTAACCCTGACTAACACATTCTTTAAAATCTGTTTATTCTTAAGAAGATGGTTTCTAACAATCTTATTTTTCAGCAGAACTTAAAAGACATAATAAGCACTGGGGCAAAGAAACCCCTGGACCAGCTCCAAGGGGCTGACCCAAGGATGGGTCACTGGATCAGCTGATCTGCTATTGGATGCACCTGCCAGATAAACTAATAATTAACCTTAAAAAAAAAGTAGAAATCCTTTCTCGCGTGTGCACAGAGCCATATTTGTGCACCTGAAAGCTTTCATTAAAGAGCTGCTTTTTGTATTATCACTCTTAATACTGTTTGGAAAGTTTTGTGCTTTTATTTCAGGCAACAGCTGCTGCTCTGAAATCAGGCTCTGGCAGATGTTATTTTGGGGTATTTAAGCCAGGCTCTCGCTGTCGCCATCTCAATGTTCTTGGCTTTGTTACTGTTTCTCTGTGTTGTTATTCTGAAGAAAATAACTCTGTTTGTGTTCTTTTCCTGGCAGGGCAGGCCGTGCCAGCCCCGAGCGGACGGGCTCCAGGGCGCTGAGTCCCTCCCTCTGCCCAGGCAGGCGGTGCCACCAGGATTTCCCTGGCTTGTAAACATATTTTAAAGTAATCCTGTAAACATATTTTAAAGTAATCCTGTAAAACACTGTGATGCCAAGCAAGAACTTTGGGTTAAATTACAGCTGCACAAAAATCCCAGTGTGTAGAGGCAGCAGTGGAGCTCTGACTGTGGCAGCCCCACCGGGTGACACCGCAGCAGGGCAATCCAACCCTGGCAAAGCTGCGCCCTGGGCTGTGCCCGCTGTGCCCTGGGCTGTGCCCGCCCTGCCCCGGGCTGTGCCCGCCGTGCCCCGGGCTGTACCCGCTGTGTCCCGGGCTGTACCCACCCTGCCCCGGGCTGTGCCCGCTGTGCCCTGGGCTGTGCCCGCCGTGCCCCGGGCTGTGCCCGCTGTGTCCCGGGCTGTACCCACCCTGCCCCGGGCTGTGCCCACCCTGCCCCGGGCTGTGCCACCCTGCCCTGGGCTGTGCCCGCTGTGCCCTGGGCTGTGCCCACCCTGCCCCGGGCTGTGCCCGCCCTGCCCCGGGCTGTGCCCACCGTGCCCCGGGCTGTGCCCGCCGTGCCCCGGGCTGTGCCCACCCTGCCCCGGGCTGTGCCCGCCCTGCCCCGGGCTGTGCCCGCTGTGCCCCGGGCTGTGCCCACCCTGCCCTGGGCTGTGCCCGCTGTGCCCTGGGCTGTGCCCGCCCTGCCCCGGGCTGTGCCCGCCGTGCCCCGGGCTGTGCCCCCCTGCCCTGCACTCGTTTGCACACAGAGCAGCCCCAGAGGTGCCAGCTGTGCCTGCCTGCTGCGGGAGGTTCCTGGGCTGCTTCTCTTCCCGGTTCAGGCTGCTCCCAAAAACAAGCACAAACTCTGCACAATGCTTCTTGACACAGAGCCACAGCTCTGCTGCTGCTTGTGACAGTGCCACCATAAAATATATGTTCCTTGTGCTCTCTATTCTGATATCCCCAGCTTGAGGCTGAAAAGTTTACTTATTCCCCCTTTCTCAGCCCTCTACCATCATCTCCTATGGAGCCAGGAGTATAAAAGCACTAAGCCTCACTGCTAATGGCCTAAGCAAACAATTTAATCAGTGATGTAAAAGGAGTGACGAGCCTGTAGGATGGAAAAAATGCCAGATAGACAGTAAGACTAATGAGGTAATGTGTAAACCCAGGCATTTTCTAACAGATGGGAAATGGCAGAGTTGACATGTATATTATTAAAAAGGACATAAACACACAGACCAAACAATAGTCCGGGTTGGCCATGGCTTGATTTACGCAGTGGAAACATTTTTTCTTCTGAAGGCAAAGGCAAGAAACGTAGAAGGCTTTGCTTGGTAGTGGAGTCACAGCATCGTGAGTGGAGATGCAATGCCTGCATCCAAACACAGCTGGGAGCTCTGCAGCTCTGGGCTGGGGCTGCCAAGATTCCCTGGGCTCTGAGAGAGAAACCAGCATCGCTGTCCCCGCGGGAACGGGGAGCCGGACACCCTGAGACGGCTCGGGGACAGCTCGGGGACAGCTCGGGGACGGCTCGGGGACAGCTCGGGGACAGCTCGGGGACAGCCCGGGGACAGCCCGGGGACAGCTCAGAGGAACAGCTCGGGGACAGCTCGGTATGGCACAGGTGCCGGCAGGGCTGGGGACGGGAGGAGAGCTCGGGGACGGGAGCACGGCTCATTATGGGATGGCTGATGAGCCGAGTCTGTATTTTTGCCTGTCTGCTTTTACTGGAGAACCCCTTGGAAATTCCTGGTGGTGAAATGCGGAAAACCATAAAGCAAAAACCCTGAGTCATCTGTCTCAAACTGTCATAGCAGCTTCCCCTGTCAATCCACATGACCCACTCAATTCTCATCCATTTTCTCCATTTTGGGGGAGTTGTGAAAAATAACTACAACCATTCCAAGTGATTGGTTATAACATATGCTCAAGTGCATATGCAGCGATTTGGCCAAATTCTCCTAAGGCTGTACCACATCTTAGGCTTTATATAATCCAGACAAGAGCACCAGACACAACCAGGGGACCTGGTCTGCCCTCAGTGCTGCAGTGCCCCGGGCAGACAGGCCCCAGCTCAGTGCTCTGCAGCAGCTCAGACAGGGAAAAAATAATATAAAAAAAGAACGTAGTAACTAATGTCATTTTCCATTGAGATAGTGCACGAAATCAATCTATCATGCTAAATCTACAAGTTCCAAACTGTATGCATAAGGTATATTAAGGGATTTGGAAAGATTAAGACCAGCTCCTGCCCGTCTGTGTGTGTATAAGCACCGATTGTTTTATCTGTGAATTACCTGCCACCGTGGAACGGGCAAGGATGAGGAGCACAGCCCCGCGGGCAGCAGCATCAGTGGGGATGCTCGCTCAGAGCTGAGCTCTGCCCCTGCTCCGGGCTGCCAGGAAACAACCCCCGAGCAGTGCCAGGAGCCCGGCAGGGGCCCCTGTGCGGGGCTGGGCTGCCCCAGCCCGGCTCCCTGCCCACCCCTGGTGTCCCCAAGGGGCTCCCGACATCTGGAACAGCTGCCTCCAAAATCACTGACCCCTAACATGTTAAAATCCAGCATTGACAGAATCCAGCACCCAGATGCTGCAGTGGCTGGGGCCAGCTCAGAGCGGGAGGGGATCCCAGCGGGGCCTTCGGGGCAGAAATTCCCCACGGAGCCCCTGGCACGGGCTGAGCAGGGTCAGCCCTCGGTGCTGCAGGCGCTGGCTGGGGCTGTCAGTGGCCAAGGCCGGGTGACAGAACATGTGCTGTCCCTCAGGGCTCACCTGGGCAGGCTGGGGCTCAGGACACCCTTCCCTGCACTCACAGCCTGCGTAACTGAGGGTTATAAAAAGCATCCTCTGAAACGATTTTCCTACTGGGTAAAGGCCCATTACCAGGACTTCCTGGCTTAGGCAGCTGCATATAGCAGCAGTAATCCTATTATGCTTATCCTAAACTGTCCTCCACCGAGCAGTGGAGTGAACTTTACAGAACACCAGGAGCCTAATTAAGCCTCCAAGCCCGCTGAGAGCAGCTCAGTTCTGCCTCTGTGCAGCCGCAGGGTCAGTTATGACAGAAAACACAAACACCTGTCCCACACACCCCTGCCTTCAGTCAGCTGGTTGGAGTAAATGCACCGAGCTCTCTGCAGGAAGAGCTGTCCTGCTAATTCTTTGTGACGGAGCCCAAGCCCATGCCCACACGCCCGTGGCACTAACTCTGCCCTGCAATGGGCTGTGCCCAGGCTGAAGGCTGCTCCCACACTCCTGCATGTTTGTTGCATGGCTGTGAGGATAAAGAAACCTGGTGCTGATCAGAGGGGCTGTGAGCCTGGCCCTCCTGGAGAGGCTGTGTAAAGGAGCAGCTTTACAGCTACAGCCAGTGCCAGACAGCCGGGGTGCAGCAGCCCTGGAGCCTGAACCTGCCCGGGCTGTGCCACGGTGCCAGGACAGCCTGGAGCAGCCTGGCTGCTTCATTCCAGCTGCAGGAGGCTGGATGACAACTGCCAGGTTTCTCCCAAAAGCTTTTCACACCTGACAGTCTTTGAATGCCTCTGGAAAAAGCTGAATATCACAGAGCTTTCCTGGGCAGAAACCAAAGGGATGATTTCTGGAAATCAAGGAGAGAGCAGCTGCAGCTGGAGAGGGCTAAATGGATGATTATCCTGAAATCCTGACATTGCTAACTAAAGTCTTAACCATTGCTTTAACAGCCCCAACACGGCTCTCAGCCCTGCACACAGCACTCGTCTCCCTGCAGTGTCCCTCTGTGTGAGGCATGCCCAGGCCTGGGCAGGGCCAGCCCTGACCCCAGCATGTCACAGCACATTTGCAGCACAGCACGAGGGGCTGGCATCACCCTGTGCATGGCCAGCATGGCTGGACTGCTGACCACCACTGACCAGGGATTTCTGCGACTTCTTCAGAGCTCCCTTGTGCCTTCTCCTAATGGAGGGCACGTCTGACATGTAGCTCTAGAAATTAATATCTTCAAATGCTTGCTTTTTTGGTGTAACAGACTGAGACAGGCTAAATATTTGTGCTCTTGTCTTGGCTGGCTGGTAACCCAGATACTATTAGTGCAGCACAACGGGGTCATGAGAATTAATATTAGCATCTGCGTTAGCTGCTTTATTTACAGCACTGTAGCTGTCAGGAGTGGTGGTGGCTCAAAAGGAACATGGTTTATTCACACTGACACCAGCAGTGGAACAGCTGGGCAAAGGCTGGCTGGCTCCTTGGGACCAGGCTGGGCCCGTGGCAAGCACAGAGCCAAGCTGGCAAATGCCCTGGGCAGTCTGGGGTGAGGGGACAGCTCATGCCAGCTCACACACAGCCTGGCAGGGCCATGGGCACACACACAGGCTGGCAGGGCCCTGGCACACAGCCTGGCAGGGCCATGGGCAGCAGGAATGCAGCTCCCTGCCTGCTGGGCAGTCCAGGGGTCCCTGCACCAACCAAGGGATCCTCCCACGTGTGCAATCCTCACGTGCCTCTTTACTCCTGCCTCAGCTGCTGCAGGGATGAATTCTTAAGCCATTATTCCACATCAAAGACAAGATCTGTTTTTTAAAATGAGGAATCTGGCGGTCCCAGAGCCAGAGGTATTGTTCTCTGTTGGATTTGGATACATCAGATGCTAGTTTCTTTTTTCCTTCAAGACACACAATTAGCCATCTGGAAGCTTCATCAACACACCAAAACAGCAGCTATAATTGTGCTTATTAAATGAGAGTCTAAATCTGTCCCAGAGAAAGCAAAACTCTCCCTAGCACATGAAGCCATGGCAAGTGTGACCTCCAGCAGTACCTGGTGAGAAGAGAAGCTGGGCCTGAGGGATCAAACTCAGGCTGAGAGGGAGCAGCCTCTGCCCTTTGGCAGCTGCTGTCTGTGGCACAGACCCACCTCCAGCCCAAGCACAAACATTCCCAAACTGCAAAACCCAGCAAAACCCAGGGACTGCCTCAGTGTATCTCACATGGCAAGGTAATGCCAGTCCTTGGAATCCCACTGGCCTGCCTAGGCTGGGGATGAGCACAGAGAGGTGGGAGCAATGGGAAATTCCCCCAGCAGGTGACTTTGTCCTCAGGAGCACCACAGGGGCAGCACAGCAGGGTCTGCACCTGGCCTGGCAAACACCCAGTGCCAACCATGCCCTGCCTGTTCCACCACCTCATCCCTGCTCATTCTGCAAACCTAAAATCCCCTCGATCCCAAAGGTCCCATTTGCACATCCAGTGGCAGGAATTTGTCCCTGGAGGTTCTGATCATGTGTGGTAGTGGGCAATAGCTATTTGCATACAATCAAGTGTGATTAACCTTGAGAATACATTACTGCCACCTCAACTTTCCAGAAACCCCACCCCAGCCCCCCCAAATCCTGCACAGAGCAAACTGAATTTCCTTGACCCAGAAGGGCTGCAGGAGAACAGGGTGATGCTTCAGGGCACCCCTTCTCACCAGCACTTGCAAATCCCACCTAAGGATTACACACAATTCCTCCCAGCAGTAAAAGCTCCAGGAGTGCAATGCAGAAGTATTTGGAATACTTGAAAATACAAACAAACGCTGCTCCTGGATCTGAAGAATGAGCTGGAGCTGTTTTGTTGCTCTCTGCATTGCTGTTGTGGGGCCAAGAGCTTGGTGCAGGGGCTGCTCTCCTCATGAGGTTCATGGGAAGGAAATGCAAGGAGAACAGACAATATATGAAGAATTGGTAGGGAAAAAAAGGAGTCGCTTTGACTGGTTATTTCTCACAGAGAGCTCTGAGCTTCTGCTGGCTTTAGTTCTGCTAACTGTACTTTTTAATTTTGGCAAGGACGCCCGGAGCCCGGGAAAGGAATGCACTGTATATATAATTATAAATCAAAATATAATATAATATAATACAATAAGTAAAATGAACACTGAAAAATACCACTCACTAGCTGCATATGACATCTACCTAATTGTTCCAGGCTGTGAGTCACCACTTGAATTAAAGAGGTGCAGCAGGGTGTGGAGGGCCGGCCCTGCACGGGCACTCGGGCTCTGTCCCCTGGCACCCGGCTCGTGTGGAAGCGAAACCCAAACCCGGCTCAGCGTCCCCCAGGGCCCGAGCTCAGCCCTGCCCCAGCTGTTCCTCCTGTGCGTTATGGGCAGAGTCAAATGCCTGAGGAATGGGATCACAGCCCTGGGACCGGCCCCAGGCAGCAGGAGCAGCCCGGGGCTGGGGCAGAGCTGAACACACGGAAAAGGCAGAAAGGGAACCCCAGGAGATGGGCACCGACACCGGGCAGGTCTTTCCCGGAGGAGAAAAGGGAGAAACAGAGGTTGTTGCCATGCCCTGAGGGCTGGAGCACATGCCTGGGACTGGAGGAGCCTGTCCAAGCTCCAATCCCTGCCCGGCGGGCTGGAGCAAACCCTGCAGGGACAGAGGATCCCACAGTGCTGCTGAGCTCCGTGCTGGGCATGGGAGGCTGCAAAGAGCAGAAAGAGCTGGTGAAAATGGTGCTTTTAAGTGACCACTTAATCACAGAATATTCTGAGTTGGCAGGCACCCACCAGGACCACTGAAGTGCAGCCCTGCCCCTGCACAGGACAGCCCCAGCAACCCCATCGTGTGTGAGCAAGGATTTAGAGAATGGAAAGGGGAGAGGGACAAGGATGCAAATTCAGCAGGTCTCTGCTGCTGACCTTAATGCCCTGAACGAAAGATCAAATGTGCATGGACACAACAAGCAGAAGGCTGGGTGCAAGAAGAAATGCAGGCTGTGAGCAGGGACACAAACACCTGTGCACACACAGCCCGGGGCTGCCATGCCCAGGCCAAGCCACCAGCCACAGCAGGACCTTCCCTGAGCCCCTGCTGCTCCTGGACTCCCAAAAAACAGCAGTGCAAGAGAATTTAGTGCTGCTTCTCTGCAAGACATTGGGATCCCATAATGATAAGTCATGATGATTTCACAGCAGCTTTGAGCCAGTTTCCACCCTGCTGCCAAAGCCATGTGTCCTTGGCTTTCAAATGCTCTCTCCCCACTGGAATTCAGCCACCCCTGCACTGGGACACACTGGGATTTTAATCCTGTAATTGACAGCATCAATCCTGGCCTCGGGGGCTTTCCTGGGAGCGAGGAACATGCTGCAGCATCCTTCAGTTCTGCTCTCAGACAATCAAATGTTTCCAGCAAGCTGTTAATCTTTGAGAAGTGAGCTGGGCTTTGGTCATCATTACTTAATGGAGTGGATGGCAGAAGGTGGGTTCCTGAAACCCCAATAAAAACCCCAGCCAAAAGGTGTGAATGTTTCATTCCTCTTCTGGAGCAGCAGGAATGTCACAGGATGTGACAATGCTGATGCCTTGCTGGCCTGCAGTCTGGCTGGCCAAAGCAGGCAAAAAAGCCTTCATTACTCCTTTTTCTTTACTGGATTCCAGAAAAGCTCTTGGTCTTTTTGAAACATCAGCAACAACTTGAAAAGACTGGGAGCATTTTCTTTGCAGGGTTTTAGTTCCTAATGTACTTTGTGTTTGTGATGCCTGGGATGGGAATGACAATGATTAAAGCCCATAAATCAGGGCTCCCAACACCTTGTGTGTGGTTTCAGTCAAGCAGATTTGTTTACAGCATATTAAGGGCACTGGGAGGTTTGAGCATTTTCACCAGCTGTTCCTTGTGATTTTTTGGCAGCTCTCAGGATGTCATTGTCATTCCCAGCATATCCTGGGATGGCTCTCAGAAGCCAGGGAATGGCAGCCAGGCACTCGAGCACCCCAGAGGTTCACTGTGCCCTGCACTCTGCTGTCTTTGGGAAAGGAAAATCCCCCATCTGCTGTGCCTTGGAGCCTGAGGGATCAGCTCCTCTCATTGAATGCAAGATGCAAAGACAGAAAGGAAGAACACTTTAAAAATATTATTTTAGCCCGTTCAGAGCTTCTCACTAGAAGCTTCTGACTTGCTGAGAGAAACAAAGAGGTATTAACTGTGGTGCTGAGAATGGAGCCCCTTGCTCTCAGGCTGAACCCAGACAGGGACTGTCCAGAGGATCTCTCAGCACTCCTGGTTCAGGTGAGTGTCCCTGCAGTGACTCTTTCTGATCTTTGGATCCACATCTGTTTTTGTTTGCAGGAAATCTACTGCTGTGCTTGGTGGCTGCTCCTTCACCTGGTGAGGGATGGATCTTCATGGGAAGACCTTCAAGACATACAGGCCATAATTTGGGTGTTTCCCTTTCTTGCACATGAAATGAATTTTTTATTTGCTCCTGCTACAGAGCTTTTTTGTGGTTTGTAAATGTATTTTCTTTCTTAATTGATAATGCTTCAAGTGACTGTGGTACATTTTCCTGTGAAGTCCAGCAATATGGAGCAGATTTTGTCCTGGGACCAGGCTCACTCCCTTCATGCAAGGAATTAACTCAGATACTGCTGATGCCTGTGCTGATGCACTGCCTGCTCTCCACACTTTCAAACCTGATTACAGGCAGAAGGGCCCTTTGCAGGGCCCTCAGCATAACCAGAGACTGAAGGGCTTTGCTGGTGCACAGACCAAGCTGATCCCAGCCACAGTCCAGGCTGATGAAACAATCAGTCCCACCACTTCACAGAACAGGCTTTTAAACCCTGTCATCAGAAAGGTTAAAGAAAGCTGCAGTCTCTCAGCTCTTCCCAATGCAAAACAGAGCACCAATTAGTATAAATCAGCACCTCAGCACAACTGTAATTTGCATTTAGACTGCTGAAGAGTTGAAGACAAACCTACACTGGGACTGAGAGCATCAGTGTGCACAGTGACACAGGAACCAAATGGCAAAGGGCAATGCTGCTGTGGCACCAGCCATGGCAGCCTGGGTCTCACCAAGGGACACGTGGGGACACTGCACAGGGAGCAGGGGGAGCAGAGCTGGCTCTGGCAGGGCAGGGCCCCACGGGGTCAGTGCCCCTCTGTGCCCCGTGTGCCCCTGTGTGCCCCGTGTGCCCCTCTGTGCCCCGTGTGCCCCGTGTGCCCCTCTGTGCCCCGTGTGCCCCATGTGCCCCTGTGTGCCCCGTGTGCCCCTCTGTGCCCCTCTGTGCCCCTCTGTGCCCCGTGTGCCCCTCTGTGCCCCTCTGTGCCCCTCTGTGCCCCTCTGTGCCCCTCTGTGCCCCGTGTGCCCCGTGTGCCCCTCTGTGCCCCTCTGTGCTCCGTGTGCCCCTCTGTGCCTCTCTGTGCCCCTCTGTGCCCCGTGTGCCCCTCTGTGCCCCTCTGTGCCCCTCTGTGCCCCGTGTGCCCCGTGTGCCCCTCTGTGCCCCTCTGTGCCCTGTGTGCCCCGTGTGCCCCTGTGTGCCCCTCTGTGCCCCGTGTGCCCCTCTGTGCCCCTCTGTGCCCCGTGTGCCCCTCTGTGCCCCCGTGTGCCCCTCTGTGCCCTGTGTGCCCCTCTGTGCCCCTCTGTGCCCCTCTGTGCCCCGTGTGCCCCTCTGTGCCCCGTGTGCCCTTCTGTGCCTCTCTGTGCCCGTCTGTGCCCCTGTGTGCCCCGTGTGCCCCTCTGTGCCCCTCTGTGCCCCGTGTGCCCCTCTGTGCCCCGTGTGCCCTTCTGTGCCCCTCTGTGCCCCGTGTGCCCCATGTGCCCCTGTGTGCCCCGTGTGCCCCTCTGTGCCCCTCTGTGCCCCGTGTGCCCCGTGTGCCCCTGTGTGCCCCTCTGTGCCCCTCTGTGCCCCGTGTGCCCCTCTGTGCCCCGCCAGGCTGCAGCCAGGCACTGCCAAGGTCAATAGCAAAGCAGCCTGGACTGCAGATGGCTTCTCCTGGCCATACAACAGCAAACAGCATCCGTGTAACTGCACTGAACTGCTCGGGTTTCTCTCTTTTATAAAAAAGAAGCCGTGTGTGCATACAAGGGAGCTCACATTTTAGGAGTTTCCTATTATAGATGTCATTCCCAATGGTTAACTCATCCAAGTGTGACTCGAGTAGCCCACATCATCAATATTAAATGTGACATTTACTATCAAGAGCAAAGCTTTGGGGCTGCTGCCAGCCCCACTCACAGAGCTGTAAATATTTTGATCACGGAGCAGCAGCAGAAGGAGCTCAGCCCTCGCTCGTGGTGACACTGGCAGGAGCTCAGGGTGTTTGCACAGAGCCCCCAGGGCTCAGCTGGGCAGCCCTGGCAGGAGCTGGGCCAAGGCCCTGAGTGACCCTGTGCGCAGGCTGGTCCTGCTCTGCTGGGCAAGGGACGGGCACACGGGGCATGGAGATGGATGGAGAAGGATGGAGATGGGTGGAGATGGGTGGAGATGGATGGAGATGGGTGGAGATGGGTGGAGATGGTAGGAGATGGGTGGAGATGGTAGGAGATGGGTGGAGATGGGTGGAGATGGGTGGAGAAGGATGGAGATGGATGGAGATGGGTGGAGATGGGTGGAGATGGGTGGAGAAGGATGGAGATTTTTTTGTGAATGTGCCCCAAAACTACACATGATGAAGAAGTCGGCAAGGTCTCATTACTAAGGAATGGAGAAGTATAATAAAAACTGCAAATACCAAACAGCTTCATTACTTCCATTACCATCTTTTGTCTTTAATTGTATTTATCAATTTTTAGATACTTCATGTCCCTGTGAGTTAGATCTTACTGAGAGAGCCTCTCACTGACTGCAGGAACACAGCCAGGCTGGCTGGGCCATGCAGACAGGGAACAAGGTGGAGCAGGATGGAGCACCTCAGCTGTTGTGGTCTGCAGCAGAGCAGAAGCACTTGTTAAAGCTCACTCGGTGTCAGTTAATGTCAGGGGGATTTCACTGCTCCTCCAAATAATGACAAACGGTGCAGCTGGACAGAGATGAGCCATTCACTCCTGTGATAATTGCTGCACAGTGACACCAAAGAAGCATTCACCAAAAACTTCCCCGGTTAATGATGTTTAATTCATTATTAAATGCAGCTCATTACTGTTGGAAATAAGGTCATTTAGCAGCCATCAGCTTTGCTAATATTGCTGAACGTCTTGCAGTGGTCAGACAGCAGGGGGGAAGGCAAGTTTTAAAGATATATTTTCACTTCAGAATAAAAATAAGAAAAAATTCTGCCAGTGTTTAGTAATGAAATAATGCCCAATATCACCCGAATCTCTCGCTTCTCTGAAAACCAGAGTAGTCAGTTGTTTGCTCCTGGAACTAACATCTCCTTTACATGAGATATTAAAGGTGAATTTCAGCGCAATAAAATCACAAACAGATGTGCTCAGGGTAGTGCCTCCCTTCCCTCTCCCTCCTCTCCCTTGCTGGGGATGGCTCTGAGCCCCCTGGGTGCTGCAGCTGGAATGTCAGAAATGCAGATAAAACCAACAAACCAACCCCCAGCCACAACACGAGCAGAGTCAAACAGACCTGGATCACCTCAAACTGACTCAAATGAGGAAATAGATCCAGGGGGTTGCCGTGTCCAGTTCCCAGAGCAGCCCCCAGAGCAGCAGAGGGATTGCTGTGCAGAAGCCTGGTTTGACCAGTGGGATGGGGCCCATCAGACTGCTCAGACAAGCTGAGCACTGCAGACTGAGGGAGCTGAGGTGCCAATTTCCTCCAAGAAGATATCTCAGCACTAATTCACATCTTTTGAGCTAAAAAAAATGTACAGGGTAATGTCAGGTTATAAAACAGGCCCTTGACTTGCCCTGGTTTAATTAAGATAATGAGAAGTGTAGGATGATGAGCTATGGTTCCAGACAGCAGGAAAAAAGGATGAAGAGCAATTACATTTGGAACAGAGAAGAATCTATGGAGCTATAAGCTGAGGAACAGGCTGTGACAAAGGGGATGTCTGCAGGAGATTTATTGGTACTGAAAATAGAGCAGGGCAGGACTGGGTGACTGGAGAAGTCTGGTGAAGCAGAACCTTCTGCACCTGAAGGCAGAGCCAGCAGTGCCCGACAGGCGGAGGAAAAAAGAGCTGGCAGCTCTCACACGGTCCCTCAGAGACAGCCAGGGACAGGTCTGTGCAGCAGGGCAGCCCCAGAGCTGCCCCAGAGCCTCCCCAGGCCCGGGACAGCCCCAGCACAGCCCCAGCACAGCCCTGGCTGCCCCCAGCCCCAGCACAGCCCTGGCTGCCCCCAGAACTGCCCAGCACAGCCCTGGCTGCCCCCAGAACTGCCCAGCACAGCCCTGGCTGCCACCAGCCCCTCTCCAGCCCCTGCCCAGCCCCTCCCCAGCCCCAGGGCAGCCCTGGCTGCCAGGCAGGGAAGCCTGGGCACACACGGTGTGTTGAGCACTCCCAGCAGGCTCTGACAAACAGCCTGAGCATGTGTTTAAGTCTCACAGATTTCAGTGGGACTTGTGTGGACCCAAGCTGAAGCATCTGTTCCATCACTCTGCTGAATGGAGCTCAGCCACTCCCAGCACCCAGACACACACAAGAACATTTCTTCCTTGATGCAAAATGCTGGGAACTCCTGAACAAAGCTGGTGTTACTGTGAGACACTATTGTCTGTGCTAGCTCTGGATCACCCCAGAAGAGGTTCAGTAGTCTGTGGTTCAATGCAGTCTGTCCTCCCCATGCCTTATCCCTGCCCAGCTCAGAGCCCACCATGACAGAATTTGGTGAAGGTGTGAGAGAAGCTCTTTGCTGATGCTTTCCTAATTGCAATTACTCTAATGACGTGGCAACACCTCCCCCGTGCCCCCAGAGCCTCTGTGACTGAATTTACCATCCCACAGCAAATATCTGCTCCTGTACCAGCATTTCCACTCCCTGCCTGCAGAAGGAGACCCCTAAGGCAGAGATCTGCCCTGTCTGCCCAGCCTGGAAAACAGCTGGAAACTGCACTCCAGGAAATCAGGATCACACGCTGCTCTGGGCCAGAGGGGAGACTCCAAACGGGTCTTTCTGTGTCTGCTGCATCATTCACCAGCACCACAATTAATCCAGAGCACGTAGTTGTACAAGAAGTGCTGCTGCAGAGTAATTAAGCTTATGAGAGAGCAAACTGGGTTCAACTTCAGTATTAAAAGAGCAGTCAGAGAAACACTGGGAACAATGGGTGTGAAGAGGAGAGTTAGAGAAGTGACAGCTGATCAATATTGGGGTGACGTGAGACTTATTATATACCTCCTTAATAAATATACATTTAATTTCTTATCTACGACATCAAAGCCACTTGTCTGACACTGCATTGTATTACATTCCTGTGCTGTTTTTATAGCTTGAGTCCCAAGAACCATAATTTATTGACACTACTTTATAAATCTTTAAAGGGGCAAGACAGACTGACTTAATCAGAATGAATCGTTTCCCTTCTGTTTGGACTAGTTTAAAATCAGCTGCTTGCTACTTGATACAATTTAAATGACTAATTATGACTTGATTTTCTCCCCTCCCTATCCCTTTGAATCATAATCAGTACTTTTAGCTAATGAATTTACCATTCTCAGAGCACTATTAAAGAAAGACTTGGTCTTCTCCATGAATAGTCTAATTTATGCAAGCTCCCCATCGACTTCAGAGAGCCGAGTGATTAATTCACAAATAATTTATCTGACAAATGTTGCTTCCCCTCTCCCCCTCCCCACCCTTGCAAACTGCCTGTGGGTGAATGCAGAATTTCTCAATTATTCATTATTCAGAATTCTTGCGGGTTTTTCCCCAGTAAATGTGTTTTGCTCTAACCATGGAGTACCTGCAGTGCACGTGAGCACACTTTGTGCTTCCGAGGCCTCACCTCGTCCCACAGCCAGGATGGCTTCCACACCCAGCCAGCACAGAAGCAACGGGGAATGTTACTTCTGTTCTGACACACAAAATTACAGCTAATTCTGTATTATCTTCAATTATTTATCTATAGGCCCACTTTGAAGTATTTTAGGCAAGAGTTACATAAGAGGAAAGTATTGTTATTCCTTCACGTGCCCTCCTGTTCCCGGGATGAGCTCCTGGCTCCGGCGTGGGCAGCTCCAGGTGCTGCTCCGGGGGCTCAGGTGGATCTGTGGGAGAGCCCCCGGCAGGAGAGGGGTCCCTGGGGCTGGGGGGCTGCTCCTGCCTGCCCAAAGGTGCCCCTGCCTGCCCAAAGGTGCCCCTGCCTGCCCACAGCTGCTCCTGCCTGCCCACAGCTGCTCCTGCCTGCCCAAAGGTGCTCCTGCCTGCCCAAAGCTGCTCCCCCCTGCCCACAGCTGCTCCTGCCTGCCCACAGCTGCTCCTGCCTGCCCACAGCTGCTCCTGCCTGTCCTGGTCTGACAGTGAATTCCGGGCAGCCACTCACTCTACTCTTTATGGAGAAGGTTTTTCCACTTTTTGGACTTAATATTACATGTAAATGGAATTGATTTATGTGCAGAGAAGAAGCTCCTCAGTGAAGGAAAACAACCAAGGTTTGCCAGGGAACATGTGATGTCTCTCCTCCAGCAAGGGGCTTCTTCTGTAGAAAAGCCTTCACTGAAGAAGTGCTTGAGGCTGACAGAGCTTCATCAAATTTAAATGAAATAACTCCCTCACTTGCCCTCTGACCTCTGGTTCCTGTTGGTTGTCATGGAAAATGGACAGATGAAACCAGAAAGAGTTTGAAGGAGAACTGAACCAAACTGAACCTGCAGCCCTGGAGCCTTGTTTGTCAGCCTGTTTCTGTGGTGGCCCTGCTGTTAAATCCCTGGGCAGTGCCACTCACTGAGCACACATCACAAACTGAGCTGAGGGAGGCAGGTGGGCAGAGCCAGCCCGCCCAAGAGCCCCTGGTCCCTCAGGGCTCTGCCCTGCATGCAGCCCCACGCGTGCCAGCCTGCAGGGAAGGGAGCTGGCACTGCTGCCTGCATGCCCACGGAGCCTGCCTGACCCCTGCTCCTGCACAGGGGACACAGGGGACACAGGGCAGGAGCAGGACTGGAGCAGGGCAGGGGCAGGAAGGGGGTCTGGAGGGTTTGTCCACGTGTGTGGGGCTGGGGTCTCCTGCTCCATTTCATGGCCCCTCTGACCCTATCTCGCTTAGCAACACTGGGGGGAAGAAAAGCAAAGCAGGTACCCAGGGTGCATAAATAACCTCGTTGCCATGACAGCAGCAGGATCTGCAAGCACTACCAGTATTGAGAGCTTTTAGGTAAATGGGACCTGACACCCTGCTCACACCATGAAACTCCTGGGTTCAGCAGGTGAAAAAGGAGTTAAGTCACCTGCCAAAGGGCAAAGGGCTGGGTAGAAGTGGTTTGGTTTTTAAAGAGATCTTTGAGCACAACAGATATTCCATCAGCATGCCTTTGTAAGGAAACCCTACGAGGTGTGTGAGTGCAGGCTGGGCAGTGGCACGGGCAGGGTGTCACAGCAGGGATGCAGCAGATGCAGCACCACCAGGTCACCCCCTGAGGCCCTGGTGGCCTGGGCACTGGACACTGGACACTGGGTGTCCATCCTGCCCGTGGCTGCTGTGACACAGGGCACCCACCGAGGGCTGCTGTCCCTGAAGGATTTTGCACACTCCCCAAGTGCCCTTTTCATTTTCACAATTGAACAATGAGCAGTGACACACTCACTGCAGGGAGAGCCAAACTGTGAGCATGGACATGGGGAGGGCAGGTTTGTTCTGTGCCAACAGAGAGGGGCCCAATGCATCATCCCAGTGCTCTAATTCATCATCATCATCATCATCATCATCAATCTCCCAGGGCAATCCAAACCAGTGAGGCCTCTCAATTTTCCCCTTTTTGTTTCCAGTGAGCTGCCTCTTGCTTTTCAAGACCCCTTGGAAAAGAGAAAGGGAGTGCAAGGAGCAGAGGGGGTCTCTGACACTTTGTGATGGACACTGGCCTTTTCAGAATGTTCACCTTTGAGAGACAAGGGAAATGCAAGGTGGGTGCCGTGGCTTTGCTTTGTGTGTGTGCTTTGTCAAACTCTGGAGCTGCAGAAGCCAGGCCAGAGCAGGAGAACAGAAGCTGTGCTCTCTCTGCACAGCTCTGGGTGCCCTCTTTGCCTCAGGCTCCTGCCTTTCCAAAGTGGGAGCAGTGACAGTCCTGGGTGAGGCATTTCCAGCCAGTGCAGGTCCTTCTCCTGCTCAAGTGACCCATGGGCACCCCAACACCTCTGGGGTCAGGCTTCCCCTGCCTTCCCTGCCTTCAGACACATGCCTAATCAGCTTAATGTCCCAGGTAATCACTTCAGGAGAGCTGATCTGCTGTTCAGCCTGGCAGCAATAGGCCTGGCATCAACCAAAACCAGAGAAAATCTGTCTCATAGATGAAATGCAAGGCAGCAAGGACAGAGCACACCAGCAGCTCCCCCTCACCTTTAAGCACTGTTTCAGGGATGTTTTCCCCAGAGCATTTTTTAATATGATCTGCAAGTATTCATTACCATTGAGGGGGTTGATTTTATCCCAAAAATGTATTGCTCAGTCCAGGTCTGTGCTTCTGAAAAATGCTGTCTGTGTTAAGGGGATCACTGCCATGCCTCCCCTGCTCCTGCCCTGCCCTCCCATGGCTGCTCCACATCCATCGAGTCCAGCCTGCTGGGGAACTGGGCCAGTGCCTGCTTCCAGGCTTATTTTTAAAAACTGTTTTGCTCTGCATGATGACTGGTGCCAGTGCAAATCTCTGCTGGCCCCAGATGGAGAAGAGAGGCCAAGAGGTCACTCCAGCTGCAGATGCACCCCAGCCCCTTCCTGCACTCCCAGAAAAGCCTTTGCAGGGGTACCATGAGCTGAGCCCTAACAGTGACTCCTCTTATGTCAACTAATGACTCCAAATTTTCCATGCAGAGTGCTCCAAGAGAAAACTTCCCTCACTGACTGCTACTGCTCTCCAAGGAACCACTGCAAAAGTGTTCTCTGTATATCCCACTTTGGGAATTACTAGTGCAACTACTCTGTATTTTCCCCAGGGAAAAAACAGGGGTTTTTTTCTGAAACATTTTTTCTTATTACTGGAAAAAGCATCACTACTGGAGTTTTAAACATGAGGTGTAAATCTTTTTTTTAGATCATTAACTCTTCCTTGGCTCTTTGAATGTTTTCCACTGTCTCTTAAAGGCATGCAGGTGCTGGAGGAGGGGAGATGTGCAAGAGGAAGCCTCTGGAAGGAGCTTGTGGAGGGAACAGGAGTGCACCTGTTGGTGTGAGGCCCTGATGGCCTTTCTGGCCCCTTTTTGAGAGGAAGGGGGGTCCAGATGTAACATCAGCCTGTGATTCACAGCTTGTACCTTCTCATTCAATTTTACCAAGAAGCAGCACTGCCCACGAGCTCCGTGCACAGCCCAGGGCTGGGGGCTGCAGGACCCGGGGAGAAGAGGGGGAGCAGGGGGGGAGCAGGGGGGGAGCAGGGGGGGAGCAGAGGGGCAGCAGAGGGGCAGCAGAGGGGGAGCAGAGGGGCAGCAGAGGGGCAGCAGAGGGGGAGCAGAGGGGCAGCAGAGGGGGAGCAGAGGGGCAGCAGAGGGGGAGCAGAGGGGGAGCAGGGGGGGAGCAGGGGGGGAGCAGAGGGGGAGCAGAGGGGGAGCAGAGGGAGCAGAGGGGGAGCAGAGGGGGAGCAGAGGGGGAGCAGAGGGGCAGCAGAGGGAGCAGAGGGGGAGCAGAGAGGCAGCAGAGGGGGAGCAGAGGGGGAGCAGAGGCAGCAGAGGGGCAGCAGAGGGGGAGCAGAGGGGGAGCAGAGGGGCAGCAGGGGGGGAGCAGAGGGGGAGCAGAGGGGGAACAGAGGGGCAGCAGGGGGGGAGCAGAGGAGGAGCAGGGGGGGAGCAGAGGGGGAGCAGAGGGGCAGCAGAGGGGGAGCAGAGGGGCAGCAGGGGGGGAGCAGGGGGGGAGCAGAGGGGGAGCAGAGAGGCAGCAGAGGGGGAGCAGAGGGGGAGCAGAGAGGCAGCAGAGGGGGAGCAGGGGGGGAGCAGAGAGGCAGCAGGGGGGGAGCAGAGGGGGAGCAGAGGGGGAGCAGAGGGGCAGCAGAGGGGGAGCAGAGGGGGAGCAGAGAGGCAGCAGAGGGGGAGCAGGGGGGGAGCAGGGGGGGAGCAGAGGGGGAGCAGAGAGGCAGCAGAGGGGGAGCAGAGGGGGAGCAGAGAGGCAGCAGAGGGGGAGCAGGGGGGGAGCAGAGAGGCAGCAGGGGGGGAGCAGAGGGGGAGCAGAGGGGGAGCAGAGGGGCAGCAGAGGGGGAGCAGAGGGGAAGCAGAGGGGGAGCAGAGGGGCAGCAGAGGGGGAGCAGAGGGGGAGCAGAGGGGGAGCAGAGGGGCAGCAGGGGGGGAGCAGAGAGGGAGCAGAGGGGGAGCAGAGGGGCAGCAGGGGGGGAGCAGAGGAGGAGCAGGGGGGGAGCAGAGGGGGAGCAGAGGGGCAGCAGAGGGGCAGCAGAGGAGGAGCAGAGAGGGAGCAGAGGAGGAGCAGAGGGGGAGCAGAGGGGGAGCAGAGGGGCAGCAGAGGGGGAGCAGAGGGGGAGCAGAGGGGGAGCAGAGAGGGAGCAGAGGGGGAGCAGAGGGGCAGCAGAGGGGGAGCAGAGGGGGAGCAGAGGGGCAGCAGAAGGGCAGCAGAGGGGGAGCAGAGGGGGAGCAGCTCCCCTGGCTGCACAGGGCACTGGGGCTCACACAGCCTTGGCCTGGCCACACTCTGCCCCTGCTCCTGGGGGACAGCTGCAGACCCACCAACTGCTGAGGAAACATCTGCATTCACACACCTGAGACAGAGGTACACCACTCAAATGGGAAATGTCCAGCCTGCTTTTCCCAACACGAAAATCTCCTTGCACAGTAACCTTGTTACAGCCAGACAAGTGACCAGTGCTGGCCTTGTTCGGGTTTCTCAGCAAGTATAAGAAGATTACCATATACATCTTATTTCTGGGGCAATAAGCAGCTTAGACAATATGACTGAGGGTCACTCCACACAATAGGTCTGTGGAATTATGATAATTTTCTGGTGGGCAAGGAAGTGAGCTGAAGGTTTCCAGCATGCAGCCTCAGGGCTTTGCATTAACCAGGCAGCTCCATGCTAAGACCAGAGCTTGTCAAGAGCTGAATTTTTTGTTTCCCATAGGAAGTAAGGACATTTTGACATTTAGTGCACGACAACATCTCTGAAAATATATTTCAGATAAATAAGAACATTTTGAGAATACTGAAAAAGTTTGTTCCAATCATGATCTTAAGAAACAGTGTGTGATAGAAAATAGGATAAACCTTGGAAAGAAAAGTAATTCCAAAACCAAGGCAAAGTTGGAGCATCTCAACTGCACTGAACCCAGCATCCCCCTTGCTGCTTTCTCCCACAGCTCCCCTGGTGTCTCCTCTGCAGGCCAGGCAGCCACGTGTGGGTGAGAGCCCAGCTCGGGCTTGGAGGGACTGACAGCAGCCTGGCCCTGGAAGGGGACGGTGCCTTTGAGGGGGGCAGCAAAGGGGAAAGGAGATCGTGTCTGCCCAATGCTCTTACCTGAGGCAAACCCTTAATAAGGATTGGGATGAGCCTGCATGGAGGGAGGGCTGCCCGTGATCTGGGGGAGAGCTGGGGCAGGGGCGAGCGTGGGGCTGGGCTGGGCTGGCCGGGGGTGCTGACAGAACTGTGCCCAGGGCAGGGCAGGGCAGCACCAGGACACCTGCCCTGCCAGCCTGCCCTGCCAGCCTGCCTGCCAGCCTGCCCTGCCAGCCTGCCCTGCCAGCCTGTCCTGCCAGCCTGCCCTGGCAGCCTGCACTGCCAGCCTGCCCTGCCCCAGCCCTGCCAGCCTGCCCTGCCAGCCTGCACTGCCAGCCTGCCCTGCCCCTGCCCTGCCAGCCTGCACTGCCAGCCTGCCCTGCCAGCCTGCCCTGCCAGCCTGCCCTGCCAGCCTGCCTGCCAACCTGCCTGCCAGCCTGCCCTGCCAGCCTGCCCTGCCCCAGCCCTGCCAGCCT